>VZTZ01014077.1:121778-191042 GCA_013400955.1 Drymodes brunneopygia
GTAAGCCAGTCTCCGTGCATGGCGCGCATGTAGCTCACCATCTCCTCGGCGCTGTGGTCGGAGGAGATAAAGACGCCCTCGAAGGGGGCGGGGGGCTCGGTCTCTTCCAGCAGCTCCGTGTAGAAGTCGCAGAGGACGGGGGTGAAGTCGCGGCACGGCGAGCACCAGCCGGCGGAGAAGTACAAGCCCACGACCTTGTTCTGCAGGGCCTCCTCGGGGTCCACGCTGCGGCCATCCCTGCTGACCAGGAGCCGCCCGCTGAACACGTCCACCATGCTGGCACCGCCGGACCCGCGGCGGCCACCGCGGGGCTGCGAGCCCGAGNCACGGAGAATTAACTGAATTTTGTGTATAAAAGGGGCTGTCTATTCTCTGTCCGAACAGATAAGAGGAATTCTCATTTTATTCCTGTGCACGTATCATGTTTTTCAGTTGAATAATACTTTTTTCCTCCAGCTGATATTGAATTAGAAATTAATAAAAATTGTATTACAAATATGCAGGCTTTTTCTGCCTAAAGCAACCTGCAAAAACAGAAATGAAAGATGATTTGACGATAGGGGTATTAAATTACAGTTTATCACTTATCATGATAGGGTGATAATCAAACCTGGAATGTATTCTCCTTTCCATGAACTGTGCAATACCAAATTAAAAGAGAATTTATGTAAAAAAATTATCAGTATCCCCCAAATAAATCCGAGAGTTTATAACAGATACTTCAAGTGTTTAAGGAAGCTAGCTTAAAAATATTTCACATTAAAACTGTTCACAAATGCATTCTAGGCTTTTACTCTTCAGTTGTTCCCCTTTTTAAATCTGCAGCCTCTCAAAAATCTGTCAATTTTATTTATAAAAAAGAAAAAATTGTGACAAGTATATACTGTGATTCAAATACTGAATACTAGAATGGAAAGGATGTTAATCATGATGAGTGCTTGGTTGGGTAAATTACAACCAAGTTCATAGTGAAATTAAAGTCCAATTTCTACATCTGATCATCTTCTGACCATATACTATGAACAGTAAAAGCAGCAATACTTCAAGTTTTGAATTTGTATCGGTATAAACTGAGCACAAGTATTCTCCCACACATATATTTCCTTTTGAGGTCTTTTTGAAACTTGCTTTTCTTCCATTGACTTGACACAAATATTTTTTTTGTCTACATTCTGTCCTGAGTGAAAAAGAACAAGGTATCATTTTAAATATTTGAACATGTGAGAGGAAGCCCAAAGATGAACCTCAGAAGTAATACAGCAATCTTGTGGGTATTTTAGTAGGCTCATTAAAACTGGTTGAAGGGTCAGTCTGGATTGGGAAATGCATTCCTGCTATTTCTCTTACCTCTTTTGCCTTTTATTATGAAGATATACTGCTAATTAAAAGATGTTTGCTTCTTGTGCAAAAGTTCACACATTTAAAGGAAAATAGTTCAGTCATCATTTTTTTTCTAAGAGATTCTTTTACCTTAATCTTTAGAAAGCAGGCTTTTTTATTTATGTCCAAGTATATCTGGACTAATATACTACTACAATTCTGGTATTCTACCGGAAAACCAAAAAGAATTTCATAGGTGTTTAAAAAGTGGCTTTTGTTCAAATACAATATTTCTCCATTTTCATGGAAAATTAAGCTACATTGTTTTCAAACCCAGATCTGCTTCCAATACAGAAGTGACATTTAAAACAACATAGTCCTCCCATCTGTCACATCTCCTATCAATCCTTCCTGCAACTTCTGAGTGCTATTTTGTGCGGTTCCCCACTTCAGAATTCCCCCTGATGTCAAAAATAGAAGACAAAAGGAGCTGTGAAGGTTGCCTGTTCTTACAATAGCACAGATGAGAAATCAGGCTCACCTGAGTCTTTTATTTGCTTTCATTTGAAGAAATGAACTGGAAGTAAAAAATGTTCAGACTTACTGACTCCTAAATAATATAAGGAAATACAATGCGTGTGCTCAAAGCAATGTAATTCCATACACCTGTGGTGGCAGAGTTAATGTCTCTGTAAGCTATATACAAGATAAAGTGCAAGAAGGTTCTGAAAGCCTGTCTAGGCCTTTAAGAAACAGACCCTTTGCTCTCTCCTTCATGTACTTTCTTCATAGCCAGCACTGGTCTGAGTAGTAGAGAATTAGGTCCAGTAAACATTTGCAATGAACAGTCTCTTCAAACTCATGTTATATTCATGATTCTGGATTTTTAAGTGAAAAGGTACAAAACACCAGGTTTCAATCTGCTCATAGTTCTTGAGCATTCTGTAGGAAATGAATATGAGAATAACATAGTTGATGTTGGCAGGCCGCATATCCACCCCGTGAGAAGCCATCAGGCAAAAGCTGACTGAATTCACTCAAAGGAGAGTGTGACCTGGATGAGGGCTTGTTGGCTCTGTGTTCAGTTAATCATTAGCACATAATCTACTTAATTATACCCTGATGAGAACATGTAAGTGACAAAACTAATCAAGATAAGCTCTGGTTGGGCAATACTGTATGATGTGCAATTCCTGAAGAAGTCGTATTAGCAACTGGCCTTGGTGAACCCCATTATGTGTGAATAATAGCCAGATGGAAAATCAGATCCCAAAGGAAACAAGAACACACAGAATAAAGGAAACATCAGTGGACTGAAGAGTTAAATGTGTAGCAATCATTGATAACATTTTATAAAATAGCTGGGGTTTTTAAAATTCACTTTCATAATACATACACATGTGCTTTACAGGAGAGAGTTATAATCTGAATTATTGATGAGAAAGCAGGCAAAATTACTTACCACAGTGTATACAGTGAAAAAAAGTTTCTTGGTCTCAACCCAACACATTAACCAATGAGCTGGGGAAAGAAGCCAGTGCACAAAGATTTACTAAGCCAAAAAAATTAAACTTTACCATATGCAACCAGCCAACTAAAGTAGTTACTGGATGTTCATAGCATTCCTTAGAGCTGACACATTTGGAACACCTTTTCCTCAGCTGGGTTCAGGAGACCCAAACACCAGTCATTGTGACATAGTCATCAGTGATACAGATATTTAGTGAATGTTCCTTCGTGATTGTTCTTGGATCTGCTTTCCCTACATAACCTCCAAATACAAAAGAAATAACACTATCTTTTCTCAAGTAGAAAAATTAATCGAATAAGAAGCACTTTGAAAAAAATGACTATTGTATTAATTTTATTAAAACTCTTTAATGCCTCTTGCAGTAGATATCAAGGGTTACCTATTACGGAATCTCACTTTTCCTCCCTAAGAGATAGTGGGATGTAGGTTAGCTTTCTACCACAAAGATATCCACCATCATCAGGACTGAATGAGAGCTGTAGCAGCTACCAAGTGACCAAAACATTTTGGTACAGAAGATACTGTAAGATATATCTCCTTTTCTTTTTATTTTTCTCTTAGGAAGCAATAGATTGTTACCAGTAAGAGCAATAATTATCAGAGAACACTGCACTAGCAAGGCTTCACTTTGGGTCCTGTGTGCAGTTTTGGATGCCACATTATCAAAAAGACATTGAGCTATTAGAGAGCATCCAAAGGAGGGCAACAAGGATGCTGAAGGGCCTTGAGGGAAAGCTGTGTGAAGAGCAGCTGAAGTGACTTGGCCTCTTCAGCCTAGAGGAGACCGAGGGGGGACCTCATTGCAGGAATGGCCTGAAGTTGTGTCAGGGGAGGTTTAGGTTGGATATTAAGAGAAGGTTCTTTCCTGAGAGGGTCTCTAGGCACTGGAACAGGTTCCTCAGGGAAGTGATCACAGAACTGACAGAGTTCAAGAAGTGTTTGGTCAATGCTCTCAAGCACAGGACAGGGTATCCTGTGCAGGGCCAGGACATAGACTTAGATCCTTGTGAGTCCCTTCCAAATCAGGACATTCTGTGCTTCTACAATAACAATTTTTAAGTAAAGTTTGCAACATTAACTATGGGTCCCATTATTGGTGTAAATAAATAGCACATACGGAAAGGGTGAAAGAATGCCCTTACAAATATTTATAAATTAGCTGGATTTGAGAGTTTACAAGGAATACTTTTTCTTTTAATCAGAAAATACTACAGCCTATTAACAGGTTCCTGCTAGGCAAAAGGTCTGTTATAGGAAGCACAGCAACTAGGGGTACATTATTTCCATTTTACAGATTTTGAAATTAGCAAAGGTGTACGAACTTCTCCTTGCAGTACAAAAAGCCTGATCCAATGATCCTTTGCATCTTACTTTATCCTGAGTAGTGTATCTCAAATTACCAAGTGCTAGACAGTCTAAATATCAGTGCTGTAACATTTCTGACTTCCAACAGGTACACCAAGGAAACAATGCAGTGTCATCTAATACAGCAGCAGCTGCATGGCAACAAGAAACAACATTTGCACCTGCAGAAATGGAAAAATACTGTAGTAAAATTCAGCTGTAGTTCATTTGAGTTCAGACACACGTTTCACTTCACTCTAGCCTTTTGGCAGTTTAGCATAGTAGAGTGGTCATTTAGGCTTTTGGAGTGGGTTTTTTTTGCCTGAAGAGACCCCTAACTAGATGCATTCCTTTCAGGGTCAGAGTCATCCAACACTAGATCCTGCATTCATGTGCCTTATGAAAAGTGTAAGGCTGCTTGAGTCTTCCTGCAGACTAGCTCAGTCCTCTACAGTTGCTAGCAACCACCATTCTACTTTTTTACTTTTTTGGCAGAGCTTTTGATTGAAGAAAAAGGCCAGATTTTCACAAGCACTTTGCTGCAAGGAGGGACTCCAGAATTTAAATAGCAGTTTCAGTTGCTATAAGTCATTTGATAGCTGCATACAAGAGTAATTGGCATCTGCACAACTTCTTCTGGCAAATAATTGAATAGAGTCTTCAGTTGTGGAAGGGATAGCCTGCATCTACTCCTGCCCAACTTGTTAGCAGCCTCTCTTCTAGCTAGATTGACTGATTGATTTCATTAAACCTATATTTCAGGTGATCATTTATTAGCAA
The DNA here is from genome assembly GCA_013400955.1 of Drymodes brunneopygia. Taxonomy (NCBI): domain Eukaryota; kingdom Metazoa; phylum Chordata; class Aves; order Passeriformes; family Petroicidae; genus Drymodes; species Drymodes brunneopygia. The sequence goes on from VZTZ01014077.1 coordinate 126,754, forward strand.
AAAAAGGACCGGGTCCTTGGGAAGCCAATATAAGTTTTACGGTGCTGAAGCTAGAATACTTTTCTGCCAATAACCAAGCTGCCAATGCAGCTGTGCTGCAGCTTCTAGCATGAGCTAGTAAGAGTTTTGCATTGACCTCACTGCAGTCACTTGTGTCACTTGTTTGCAGATAGCCTCCTAGGAGTTTTCTGTCTAGTGTGCTCTTTTTCATAAGAAATCTCTGGTTTTGCTGTTTGAATTAAGGGAATGTTCTTTCAAGGCTGGGATTCACCATCATTTATATTGTACATGTTTTATCTAACCACTGTAATAATCCCAAGGACCTTGCCCTTGCTCAGACACACCCAGAATGTATAACATTCTCTAGCCTGTGGTATCATATGCTCTAATTTTAAAACCATTAGAAGCACAGAAATAACAGAGAAAACAATGCCACTAATTTATTATCATAGGTTGAAAACTCCACAACAAAACCCTCCAAAAAATAGCCTAAAAAGGTAAGATATGTTCCTTTGGTTGACTGTGGGTTAAAAAAACAGTGACTGTACTTTAGAGCTCTGAAATGACAATTAACTTGGGGGAATGACAGATGTCAAAGACTCAGGTTTCACATGGTAATTTCTCTGCCTCATGAACACTGGCTTTCATGTAATTTTCATGGGCATCCCTGCCCATGGTGGGGGTTTGGAATTAGACAAACTTACAGTCTCTTCCAATACAAGGCATTTCATAATTCTGTGATTTTCAGTTACATAGAAAATCATCTTGGACAAGGAAAAGAGAAATCATACATAAGGTTGTTGAGTAGTATAAATCCCTATACTATTGTGGTGGGTTAACTTGGCATGACTGAGTTGCCCACTCAGTTGCTCTCTCAGTCCCCCTCCTCAACAAAACTGGGGAGCAAAAATGTTGAGAAAGTTCATCAGTTGAGATGAAGATGCGAACATTGCTTACTAAGTACGTTTGCAGGTGGACTTAACTTGGGGAGAATTAATTTTTTGTAATTAAAAATAAGAGTAGGATGGTAACGAAGAAAGACCAAACCAAAAACAACTTCCTCCCACCCCTCTAGTCCCAAGCTCAATCTCCCTCCTGAATTTTCTACCTCCTCCTCCTCCTGCCCAAATGGTGCAGGGAACTGGAAAATAGGGGCTGTGATCTATTCATAACTCTCTGTCTCTCCTGCTCCTTCATGTAATCACAAAACTTTTAGAGTTGGAAGGGACCTCTGAGGTCATCCAGCCCAGAGCTCCTGCCAAGGCCAGTCAGCTAGAGCAGGTGAGACAGGAATGCATCCCTGTGGGCTCAGAATGTCTCCAGAGACGGACACTCCGTAATGTTCCTGGCAGGCTCTGTTCCTGTGCCAGTGCTCTGCCATCCTCAACATAAAGTTCTTGCTCGTGTTGAACTGGAACTTCTTGACTTTTATTTGAAGGCCATTGCTCCTCATTCCTCCTCACACTTTTTCACTTTCCCCCCCTGCTCCAGTGTGGGTCCATTCCATGGGCTGCAGTCCTTCAGGAACAGATGGCATCAGTATTGGGTCCCTATTGGGCTGCAGTTTCTGCCAGAAAAACTGCTCCAGTGTGGGTTCCTTTCCACAATGCCATGGATACTGCCTGGAGTCAGCTACAGGACAGACTTTCTACGGACTGCAGCGTCCTTCTGGGCATGTCCATCTGCTGCAGCACAGGCTCCTGCGGCGACTGCAGTGTGGATCTCTGCTCTTCAGTGGTACTCCATGGCCTGTGGGAGCACAGCTGCCTCACCATGGACTGGACCACAGGCTTGTCAGAGACTGAAATATGATAGTTTATGACTTAAACATCTTCATGAAGGACTTTTGCCCATTACAGCCAAACTGTATTACAAAAGCTGCAGAGAAGACCACCACACCCTGAGTGGGGCCCTGGCTGAGGCCTTACGTTGCTCAGTGATGAAGAGAAGATAAAGGAACAACTCAGGGCTGGGGGAGAAGAATGAATTCACAGAGCCCAAGCCTGACCCCTTTGGAGTGGAGACCGCAGCCCCAGGGCTGTCAGCTGCCAGGCTGCACAGACCCTCAATCCAAAGGGTGGGGGGAGAGAGGCTTTGGGTGTGTGGGGAAAAGGCCTCTGGTGAGAGGCAGTGGCCGCCCACCCTCCGCCGTGCAGAGGAGCTCAGCCGTGGGGCCCCTGCACCCCAGGAGAAGCTGCACCCACACGGAGGATGCAGTGGGGTCATGGCCAGTCATGGCCCCCCCAAAGGGGTCCCCAGACCCTGCACCAGAGCACTGCAGATGGTGCCACAGATCCTCAGTGCTGCAAGGGACAGTGTAAGGAGGGGCAAAGGCGTTCCCACCTGGCCCAAAGGGATATTCATCCACGGGATTCTGTACTTGTCGGCGTGGGGTGGGACCCTCACCATCAAGACCAGATGGAGGGGAGCAATGAGACGTCATTGGGACCCCTGGAAGGGTGACATGCTTCCACCTAACCTGTCACTCTCTTCCTGCGCCCCCCCACGCATGTTTCTTTTTCTATTCCTTCCCTCCCTCTCTCTTTTACTGACCTTGGTGTCTGAAGGGCTGTTGCTCTCACATAATCTCACCTTTCTCTCACAGCTGTCTTGCAGTATTTTGTATCCTTTCTCTAATATGCTTTCCAGAGGCAACACTAGTAGCTTTGCTAATGTGATCAGCAGTGCCCTGTAGTGGGACTGTTCAGGCTGCCTGTGTGCTACCCAAGGGCAGCACCATCCGTTTTCTCTCAGAGGCCACCCCTCCCTACTGCCAACACTTAACGTGCATCCATACCCCTAAATTCTTGCATCCCAGTAACTTCATCCCAAAACTTCTTCTATGGTTGAAACAATACAATTGAACACAATCATCTTCATATTCAAGAAATTGTAAGGCTGCTAACTCTGAAAAAATGGCTGCTCCAGGGATAGTTCTGGGGCTAAACCAAAGGAACAGATCATTGCAAACAGGAGATGGTGAAGAAGCAGGAAGTTGGGTCTATGATGTAAGGATCTCAGTGCTCTACCTGCCACTGGAAGGCTGGATCTGTTGTCTCCAGAAACTGAGTTAAGTATTAAAGCCTCAAAGCATAAGTCTTCCATGTTCACAGTAAGACCACATTCCATTCTGCATCTCCAGCTGGCCGTAACACAAATTCTTCCTATGAGATGGCCCTGGATCTTGAACAGCAGTAACAGACTTGAGGTCACACAGGACCCCCCCAGTACCAGAGCATCAAGATGGAGCCTTCCTTATGTTGTTAATCCCATTGCAAAGAGAGCACCGGAGCATGGGACAGGACCAACCTTAATCTGGTCCTGTCAATAAAGGATTGCTACTTCAGAACTAAGTATTTATACCCTTACAGCTCTAGTCCAAAGGCCAGTAAAAAGCAGGTTCAGTTGCTGCCATAGTTTCCAGGAACCTGCTATCGCAGTGCCATCCCAAAAGGCAGTTCAGGATTTCATACAGTTGGCCAGGTCACTTTTTCACTCCATAGCACAATTTACTCTAGTGGTTACTCTACACCTTTACTCTGCCATTCAAGAGTATTGACTAATCCCAGTAAAAAAACCAAAACAAACTTTGAAATAGCATTCGTTATTTCCAAAATGTTTTTAGTGATATAATCAGGTAATTTACAGAAAAGCAGATGTCGGAAGAATCCAAATTTCTGTCTCTGGCAGCACAGTGTATAGTTCTGGTTCTTATTAATTGACTCAAAAGGACACAAATATCAGCATCACTTATCTTTGCAATCTTTAACCTACATCGAGTGCAAAAAAATGTTTATACTCCACAGAGGAATATCTCAAAATGAAGCATGAAGTGCATCACAGGCTTTCTGCAGTGAGGTTTTCAGCACTCTTCAAATATTTTCTTCCTTCCACACACAAGCGTATTCTTTAAAAATTCGAAGAAATTCAGATCTCCATTTCGTGCTTTTGTATTATCTGGAGGAGTATGATTAGATAGTAACAATTAGTAGTAATTTTTGGTAGTTGTAGTTTTGTAATCTGCAAGAGTGGTATTTGTTGAACTAAAAATTCTGAATTTGAAGAACATATAGTTACGTTGGGCCGTTTACCTGCATAATTTGATTATATTTTAAATAGGACCATTTTCATGTGTTAAACTGTATCAGTGGAACATAAAATGCTAAGAATGTTCTCCGATGTACACAGCTAGTCTTGTAGTATCAACTTAAAGGCCAGGATAATGTTTGGATTTATAGTGTTAGAAAGCACTACCTATTGTAATTAATTTTCTTTTCAGTAAAATTCAAGATAGTGCATTTCTCATATATTATGAGCATTCTCCTGTTTAATCTTCCTTCCAGTTTTTTTTGGAATGAACTCTTATTCTCAGCTCTCAGTCAGTAGATTATGGGTCCTTTTATTGTTTGGATTCTTTTTTCCCTACCACTCCAAGTTCTGAATCAGAGTAGTTAGCTGTTCTGCCTCCCTTTTTCAGAAAACTGCACTGTAATTCCCTTTTTTACTTTTTGTCTACCAGCCACTGAGTAGACAATACACTGAGCTGCATTAATAACAGAAGAGAATTTCATGTCAGGCAGAACGACATCTTTTTAAGGCATAAACCTGAATGAAATGAAAAATACTGGAGAATACTGAGGATTCCCAGCAAGACGGAGTTTCAAATTTCTGTAATGAAATGTGTGGCAACATACTGCTTGTAAAAATTGCTGTTGCCATTCTTCCAACACTTTAAGCACAACCTTTGAAACACTTGATCTTCTCCAGTGCTTCTACTGCTAGTTCCAATTTATTTTGTTCTTCTAGCTTAAAAGTTTAATTTTTATAACTAATTAAATTAATGAAAGTTTGACATCTGCCTCTGTAAGCTAAAAATAGCTAGGAGGTAGTAAACAGTGTTGCAAAATCAAATAAATTAATGACAGCTTTTATCCAGTGGTAAGGGTCTTTATGAAAATATTTTAATCAGTCATCGTCCAGTCCATTTCAAAGCTGAATATACCACGTGTAGCTAGTTAGTGCCACAAGACTAAAATGCTTCAACCCAAAACCCAGATGAGTGCTGCCCTGATACTGAGCAATCTTCCATAAGATAAAAAAAGGTCCTCTCTCCTCAGTGGCTGTTTACAGGGTTCACTTTAATCAACATGAATGTCTGTTTAAAAAAGTATAAAGTTGTGTTGATTTTTTTTAAATTAAAAAAAATGCCTCTCATTTGTCAGATCTGGGTGGAACATCCTTAGGAAGTAACAAAATCACAGTAAATGTGTAGATGTCCATGTTCATTACTAAAGTCAGCTTTGAACAGATCAGTCCATAGACTTGAGGAACAATGGCATCAAAATATTAAAAAATGGCCTGTAAAAGTCAGACTCCATAGAATATAAACAAATTTAAGGATTAATTGCATTAATTGGAGGTGGGTGGAACCAGTGTCAAAACATAGAGGCTTTTAAACTGTAAGGCTGTAAAACCATTTACACAAGCTGCATACAAGTGAAGTTAAGCAAATCACGACTGATTTCGGAAGAAAAATGTGCAGAGTAATGAACATCTAAGTAGAACAGGGAAGTGTTGACACCACCTTATTTACACTGCTGAGACCTCAGCTGCTTTCTGTTGTACATACACAAGTGTATATTGTGCATATGCAGCTCTGCACTCTGTTTGGAAATCAGGAAACTCACAAGGCAGTGGGAAGAGCAGAGTCTGAAAAAAATGCTTAGTTAGCTTGATAACTTTCCAAGGCTGCAAATCCTGAAATGAATCAAAAGGTTAAGATACTGATACTGGAAAAGAGGTCAAGTGATGTAACATACTAAGGCAGGAACTTACTGAAAGAAAAACAGGAGTTAGATTGAAAAAAAATGCTTTTATGTGTGTAAGACAGTAAAAATCTTTTATTATTCAGTGCTTGAGGATGAAAGAATATACCTATAATTTCCCAGATCTATTCTTACTTCTCCTTTCAGACCTTAATGATCTTAAATTGCAGCAGCCCAACCTCCTCCAGAAGATTCTTACTGAACTTTATCCCTTCCAGAAAACAATGGAGACCTCTGAAGTCATCAATAGCTCCACTGCTTACAGCATGAATATTAAAAAATAAATTATGTCAAAATAAGTAACTGAGCAGCTTTACAATCAGTAAATAGCAGCTTTTCTTTTTCCTGAAAATATAACCTCTTCATATGGACAAGGAGGAACCTGAGAGATGTGAAAATACAGTACAGCAGCATCAAAGCAATAGCTCTGAGCAGGACCCCTACCACCCTTTTAAATCTGACACACATCACTGTCTACAAAGCACTGACATTTAAGCTGCTTGTAAGTGAGCTTCTAAGTAATCAGCTCTCAGGGGTGAGTGCATTACTGCAGTGACAGACAACAAAATTATCTTTGCTTTTATAAGGCTTCTCTCTTTCTCTATATAGAGGAAGATGCCACCAACCTGAGGTTGGTTTATCAGCAGTAATACAGAACAGGTTCAGGTACTAGTCACAATATATCAGGTGTATCTATTTTTAACTACAATTATAACAGCCTGGTCATAGAGATAAAAATATGCTTTTTGCAGTTGATACTCTCGCTATAGCAAAGGCATAGACTCTCCCTAATCACTGATGTACACAATATAAATCTTCACTGGGAGCAGTGTCAGAGGCAACAGCATACAATAAACTCGATGCTGAACTAAGGGAAGAGGCTTGGCATGCATGCTGGCAAACTCCCTGTTCTTCAGCATACAACCAAATAAGCTTGGTGCCAAAAATGTGTTTTAGAATCACAGAACCATTTAGGTTGGAAGAGATCCTTCAGATCACTGAGTCCAGCTGTTAACACTACAAAGTCCACCACTATACCACATTCTTTAAGTGCCATGCACCCTTTATTATCAGAAGAGAGGCAGTAATAAAGAAAATCTGCTCAACATGGAAAGCCTGCCTTAGTAATTTAACCATATAAAGTCTTCACAACAACTTACAGGACTTTAGAAAATCTACAACATGGTGATGTCATCTGCTCATCACCTCCAATTTGCATCAACTTTGTTTATCACCAGTAAAATACACTTCATTAAATTTTAAATTGTTTTAATTCAAAGCAAATGAATGTATCACCAAAACACTGCCAAATGCTTCTGCAGCTCTCCACTCACAAGATATTTTGTGTGCTCTGGAAATAGAGACTGCTTCACAGACCCGCACAGCCCCTGGAGGGGAGTTTTCTGTGTTTAGTTAAGTACAATTTAACAGTATGCTTGACCTTACCCAAGGTCCATCTTACCAGCACTTACACTTATTTGGAAAAAAGAATAAAGATTTAGCTTTGCAAGTAAATGTATTTCATAGGGCAAGTATTATACCAGCATACATGGCTCAACATTAAAATAATAAATCCTTTCAATCAGAGAAATGAAGAAATGGCTTCTTCATAATCTGAAATCACATCACTACGTTTTGCTCGTGAGAACAAAGTTTACAGGCATAAGTTGCACATAAAGGGTTTATTTTAAATGTTTTAAGGATAGAGTTACATCATAATTATAAAAATTACTTACAGAATTAAGTAACAGATTTAAAGTGTTTATACTTCTAAATGCAGAGAACAGGGAACTGTCTACATTGTTCAAAATAAAATAAAAATAAAGAAACCAAGCTCTAAAGATGAATTCATTACCTAATTTAAAAATGTGAACACGAAGACCTCTGAACTATACACATACCAAGAACCATCCAAATTGCACTAATGATGTAAAATACAAAAAAGCACAGCATTTTCAAGGAACCAGAAACTGTTTTTACCATAATTCTTTTCCCTGATGCAACTAGTAAATTCTCTCTGAAGATAAATCCCCAATATTTAAACCATCTATTTAAAGAATGCTTCTACCTATTCCAACAAAAAGGGTTTTCCCCATCTCTACTCCAACATAGTTTAGGGTTTGGCACTCAAAAGAAAGAAGAAGAATGTAGTGTTCTGCTATTCAACTGAAATTTTATTTTTTCTTTAACAGAATACATGGTCCCTTCAAATGCTGTATGACACATACAACTGGAAAATTACCTTCCGTTGGCACTATGCTCGTCTCACCGGTGCATTTAATCCTACTAACAACCATTAAAACAGCACAATAAGCAAATTCACAAAAAACTGAACACAAAATAAAAACAGAACAAAACAAAAACCTAAACATTTTAACATGCAACTTTAGTTTGTTACATTGAATGTTCTAACCCTCTAAGCATGCAAAAAAGGATGGTCTGCATTTAAGTTGTTTTTTTTTTCCCTTTTAAGTTTTACATGGCAGCCTGACATCACACACACGCACACACAATATAGAACAATACTACAGCAGGTAAATGTGAAAGGTGAATAACTTTTATACAAAGATCCATGGCCTGTGCCATCACAAGCCCTATGTGATTTTGGAAAGTAATGTTGAACCCCTATAACAAGGAACCAACATTTAGTTACCAGGGTAACGCAAGCACTGCATGCAGATCTGAAACATGAGCCTAAAACAAAGCCCAAAGCAGATGGGCAGGGAGTGGAATTAGTCTCAAGCCTCAAAACTGTGGTTTAAGCTATAAAAAAAAAAAAGGAAAGAAAAAAAAACTGAAAAGAAAATATCCACACAACAGACAACGGGGACATCGAAAAACAACCGTGACATTTACAGTTTGTAGGTTATACTCTAATTGTCAGAATACATAGTGTATTCAATAGACTTGCAGAAAACCCACAAATGCAAGCCTAATGCTAAAAGTGTTCCAGTAGACCTAAACCTCAGATATTTCAAAACAAACCTCTTAATCCTCAGATATATAGCCCCAAGTTCAGTGTACTAGGTTATTCATGTATCTCGTGTGTAATTAATACACTCACTCATTCCTGTGCCACAAATATCAACTTGGGCTCATGGAGCCAGGCTCAGCTTTGAGATTTACATGCAGGACTCTTAAGAGTCAATAGAAAACACAACAGATCTGCAGGATGAAAACACTGTGTTGCAAATCTGCTCACTTTGTTCAAACACAAGAAACATTTACGACTCAGGTACTTACTGCATAAGGACTGCATCGAGAAGCTATTCACTGAAAGACAATAGCCTGCCTTTGGTTGCCCATGATGAAATACTGGACATAATGCAATATAGTAGCAATGGATAAAGAATTAAGGTATCATATTTATACGGAGAGTATTTATTACCATTCAACAGCATAATGAGGCACAAGCCTTAAGGCTAAAATATGAAATCAGGCAAAAAAATGGACAGAAAGGGGCTTAAACCACTTAGTCTTCAATATCAAGAATACCCACAACAGAGGTCATCTGCACCTCTGTCCTCTGATTAACAGCACCTCTCCTGCATTCTTCCACTAATGGCACACGGTTGGATATCAGGGTATTTGCTCCTTCCATCAACAGTGTTAACTGTCTTCACATTCAGTACTTCTGTGAAGCAGTTCTTTGAAACTTGCAGAGCTCTGCCTTACTGTAACATGACAACCTTGTTGCTGTGCTGGATTGTTGTTCCAATTCTGTTATTTTTAAAAGCTGCCACACTTAAAAAACCCTAATTTTCATTTACAGCTATCTTGCAAGATTAAAACCATGAAAAGATTTTGCAGTTGTGGGCTGCTATTTACATCCACAATCTAATGCAGATGACTGAACCACTGAGACAGCCTATAGTTCCCATTAGATAGTACACCACTGGCATGCAGAACTCTGGTGTTCATAGAATGAAATTCGTGTTAACAGCATACCTCAAAGCAAGTACAACGTACACCACAAAAGGCAACAACAGGTTTAAACTGTAGATTTGTCTAGACACTCCTTACGTGGAAAAGCCAGAAAAAGAATAAACTGGGAAGATGCCTTCTTGAACCAAAATGATAAACGCAAACCAACACAAAGGAATGCAACAGACTGAGCAGAAGGCAACAAATGTTTCTCCTTCTCTAAAGTTACATCTTCACTGTAAAAGGACACCCCCTCCCACTCCCCTGGCATGAGATTGTATTTACCATGTAAAATAGTAACTACTGTTAGGCTTCTAAGTCCACACACAAACATTCAGGTTGCTAGGTTTTGATATTAAATGAGAGACTACTGATGCCAATGCGTAGTCTAAAGTCTTCTGAAGTAGCATATATACTGTTAAAGTTGTGGCACCAAGCACTTGGGTTTTGCTAAGAAGTGTGTATAACAAACAAAGAAAGAAGTACAACATTTAGGATTAGAAGGCAGCCTTGTTGCATGTATTTTACTGGTTTCTACAACTTGTAAATATGGGCCATTAACCTGCATATTCTAATTAAGCGGTTATACAGATTAAATGTAATTTTATAGTTTAAAGCCTTTTCACTGAAAGGTGCATAATCCAAACACTTGATATCCTACTGCCCTGTGACTAGTAAAAAATGCACAAGCATTTCCACGCACTGCAAGTTCTTAAAAAGCTAAATTTGAAATACAGTGTAGAAACACAGCAGATTGATGTTACTTGGGTTAGGCACTCCTTGATGCTGCACAAACTGTTTAAACCTTTCAGAAAAGTCACCTCTGTCCCAACCCAGAAAACAAGGACTGCCAGTAGCCAAGAAATTAAATTTAATGTTGCAAAAGAAGGCATATGGAAAATAGCAAACTACACTTGCATGTGGCAGTTGAACAAGTGAGTGCAAGATTGAAGAAAAAGTCAAAATCTATGAAAAAATTTAGATTAATGATTACAATACTAGATCAACTTCACACAGCTTGAATTTGCAGCTGTTCTTTGCTTTTAACTCCCTCCTGCCCAAACATACTGACTTCCTTCAAGAAAAGGAGTTCTCTTACACAAAATGTGTCATGTTTGTATTACTCAGAACGAAACAGTTTTGCTGGCAGAGATTGTGGGTTCGCAGGGACATTTAAGCTTTCATTAAACTGGAAAGCAGTCAAGTCTTTGTGTCTACAAATTTTACATTTAATAGTTCCACAAATTTGGCAGAAGTTCATGATGACGTCTAGGATGTCTTCACCAAATCATAGACATAAATATGGAAATCATCATCAAACTTGATGAAATAGACAGATGGTTTGGCTTCAACTTGATGAATGACCATGCCAGTCCTTTTCGAGCCATCTTCTTTGGCATATTCCACTTGTTTGCCTACCAGGCTGTCCACAACTTCACCTGGTTCCCGTTCTGCAGGAGGTGAATCATCTGTAACATAAACCCAGTGTGCTTTAGTAGACATCATTAAAATTTTGCAATATGGAAGACAACTGCAGAGTCTTCTTTAAAACTCATACAAAACAATTAGAAGTTGTTAAAAGATTTATTAATTTCGTTCTGACAAGCACCTAACAATTGCTATGCTTGCAAAAAGTAGTTGCAGAAAAAAAATTTCAAGCAATACTGTCTTCAGTTTTATTAAGACAAAAATAGCACTTTGATTGTTAAGTAAATCTTTGACAGAAAGGTTTATGCACAAATTGTAGAAATTGGCTGTAGATAACTGAATTTAAGCCACGAGCAGAAAAAGGCACTGGACCATCTTTAGCAGAAAGGTAGCCTAATTTAACTTCCCTCTTCCCACACACATTATTCCAAGGTTCAGTGTGTGCATCTGACTGCAACAAAAGCATCTCTTCTGATATGGTAGTAGGTGTAAACTCCTTATTAAAAGGCGTTTTTGACTCCATATTTGAATAATGCTTTTGATAAAGTCTAATTGTATTATTTTCCTCTCTGGCAGAACCTAACGAGACAATCCCTGTGCTAAATCTGGACAATGAAAGGTGCGATTTGTAACATGCCAAGTGATCAGCTACAAGCCAGTCACAGAACAAACAGGATAAAGGGTAAAAAGTACGGTGTGGAGAACTGGAAGCTAACCACGTCTTCTTTCTCAGCTCATGCTCTTGGACTCCCAGCTCAGATAAACTTGTAGTTTGAAAAACTTTCTAAAGCAATTGTAATAACTGATGTGGCTTTTATTCTGGAGATCATAAGCTTTTAAATTAACTTTGTTACAAGTTTGCATTAAGAATCCCTTACAGATTCTACCCATTTTATTTTCAGTTTTGAGAGCTGTGAAAGAACTTTCAAAGGAGAAAAAAAGTCAACAGGGAATGAATAGATTGGCTTGCATTTACACTTAAAAATTCAAACAGAAGAAGTTTCTTTTTTGTGTTTCAGTTCCTCTATAAATGCATTGTCACATGTAGTTATTATCCGCTCAGTATCAGTTTTATATGAAGAGTCTTTCTTGGCAAAGATGCAAATTCAACTCCTATATTTTCACTCAGAAGTGTAGGCAAAGTTTTAGTATCAGATCCAGCAATACATTTTCCCCTTATGAAAAGAAAAAAGGTTAAAACAAATTATCTATTATTTGATGCCCTCACATGTGCAGAACCTGTATTTGAAAAGGGACAGAACCCCAGAAATTTTATTTGTAATATTATGGCAAGTTCTATCAAATTTACAGAAGTACTTACAGATACTCTAAAATCTGATTTGAAAAATATTATTCCAAAACACTAACATCCCATTGTTGACTTAAGGACATGATTCAAAATATCTGGAAAGCATTCACATTCAGGGAAGGAAGCAAATAAAAAAAGTGTTTAGAAAATCAGTAAGCAATGATCTTGTGGTGAGCACAGAGGGTAAAGTGCACTAAAAGCAATTAGGATTTAAATGGAAAGGAAGCATATAAACTTCCCCTACTCTCAAAGTGGAAGAAAGCAAAGCAGACTTAAAATACATTCCTAGTCCATTTTGGTGGTTAATACAAAGAACAAGTTATTTTAATATTCAAATCTGAAGGAGCTTGCTTTATTTCTTTAAGAGGAAGGTCACTTTTTTCCATTCACATCTGTGGTTCACCCTTTAAAAGCGAGATGCTGCTTTTTGCTAGGTGCGAAAGAGAGGGTAATCTAAACTCAGATCACTAACACAGAAGTTATGCAAATAAATGCCACTTTTTTATTCTGCCAGTAGATCATTACCAGTGGTGCATCTGAAAGAAGACTATCTCAAACTCAACAAATTACTAATTGGATAAAACACAGTGCTTTGTATACATATTAGTTACAAATAATTTTCTTTAAATACCAGATGGCCTCTGTCAGAAAGGGTTTTGTTATATACTAGAAGTAAACCCAAAGTATTCTTTATAAGCTTCCCCCGGCCTCTTTTTTTTTTACTATCTAAATCTCTAGAACAATACTGATTCTGAGAAAATCCTTCTAAATTAATAGAAGTCCTGAAGAAGACTTCCCATTCAAAATGCTAGGAAAAATACAAAATCTTTTTCTTGCTAATGAGTTATGAAATGTGAGAGAAAATAAATTTTCAAAAAATAAGTACTTCTTTCCCACAAGCAACTACTCAAGAAGCTTTTCACACCGAAGACATATAGCTCAGTGAAATTGTTCTTACTACATTAGCTTGACCCAAAATATTCATTTCCACAAGAACTGCCTCAGAGACACAAATCAAGAGCAAACTCCCAAGATGTGACACATCTATATGAAAAATGCCATGGAAGACTTCTGGTTTGTCAGTTTCCGCTAAAAAACCAAAATATAAAGTCTTTCACAGTAGTACACCCTTATTTTCAGCAGAATTAAGAATAATTACAAAAAAGCATTACTGTGCATATGTCACTGGTAAGAAAAGTTAGGTATTTCAGCAGTTAACACAGATGTTCTTTGTTGTACTATTACATTTGTTAGTTGTGATACTTTAAAAAAAATTAAAGGGAATAATAAACATGATGCTTGTTTGTCAGCTCTCTTGTCCATAAATAAACAACAGCTAAACACTGAATAAAAAAAGCTGCTAGAAGAAAACAGTAACTGGCCAACTTACTTGAATCAGGCATAATGCGAAGGTCACCTTCTTTATAATCATCTAAGAGCTGGTACATGTACAAGACGGGATCTTTCTCGTAGGTAATATAAAACCATGTGTTCATAATAGGAGCTCGAGCCAAAACCATCCCCCTCCATTCATCTTTTGAGCCATCCTCTGTCTCAAACATATGTTCCACAGCTTTACCAATCATTGTGTCTGCCAGGTGGGCATCACTAATTCGAGATGAAGCTGAAATGACAGCATTTCAGATATTCATTCAAAAGCATAGATATGTATCTTTGTGAAAAATAATTTTTACGCTGATTAATGCACAAATCTGACTGGTAGTTAGTAAATTCATACACAAAACAAATACTGTCCATTCCAGAGAGTTTATTGCTGCAAAAATAAGAACTTCAGAATGTTGTTAGAATAACAATGAATTATTGTACTTCCTGTGATTAAACAATCGTAATGCAAGCTAACAAGAGATCAATTTGAGGTCACAGAGGCAGATACTCTGAACTTTTAACTAGACACTGGACAGGGAGAAGCAGAAACAAAAGGCCTATCTCTGAGCAGTTCTATGATGTTATTAATTCAACTTTCAGGTTTGGTTCCTCCTAATGCCACCCTACAGACTGCTACCAATTCCTCTGCAGTTAGAAGAAGCAACAGCTTTTTGTATTTACAAACTAGTGTTTACTTGAGTAGATACCGAACTTCGTGGATTGAAAAACCTGCAGTTTAACAATCCAGTGCTAATTCTGAAAAACAAAAAGCATTATTACTAATCAGGTTAATTCACTTAGAATGTGTCTTCCTGCCATTATTATAAGTACATAAGGGTAGTACAAGAAAAAATGTGACCTTATTACTGTTAGACACACAAAATAGACAACATAGTTTAGATGGCTTAGAGTTGAAATTTTAACAGAAATATCAATGTTAACCTAAAAACTACAGAATGTACTGCATACTACTTAAAAACAGAAGACAGCAACTGCACTGACTAACATCATCAAAACTTTGTGGAACAGAAAAAAAAGATAAAGCATTTAGAATACCTGTCATGAGACAAAAATGAAATTGACCAGTAACATTTAAGTGGTCACATGTTATCTTGGGAGAAGTCTGGAGGGATTAGTAGAAAACATTTAGTGATAAATGTCAGTCAATATACATATTTATTTAGCAGAAAAACCCCAAACACTTACCAACTCTGTCTGGAAGCACTTCAAGTGCTGAAACTCTTTCATCTTTGTGAAGTTCTAGTCCATACACACAATCAAATCCATCATACTTTATAAGATATAGCGAGGGATTTACAGGAACTTGATCAAGAACTGTGCCCTTCCATTGTGTTACAGGTCCACTCCCTTCTTTCCATCCGTGCTGTATCCTGCAGCCTACAATATTTCTTCGTGGCTGAGAAATAGGTTTGCTTGGTCCCACATTGTTTCTATGTTTTCTGTACACAGATACAAACATTAATTTTAAACAAGTACATACATATTCAAAATTCTACTTAAAAAAATAGTTGTATGCTTTTACATGACCATGTATTTTACAGCTCAGCACACCTTATTCAAATTAGGGCATAAAGCTTATCAGGCTTTATTGGAAAAAAGAAAAACATACTTAAAAGCAGTGACACATTTTTGACGTGCTGTATAAGGTCAGTTTCCTAGCAATAATTTCTAGATCTAGTTTGCCTAAGCCAAAGTAACTATTCTATCCCTTGCTACACTGAACATCAAAAGTGAAACTCACCTGATGAAAAGCACAGGGTTACCTGGCAGTGCATAACTTTACTACCTTGTTGCTTTCTGCAGAACAGTAAACAACTCCTTCCCAGGAGGAAGAAGTCAGTGAAAGCATTATGTAGCTGGCTGAAATTCTTTCACAATGTTTGTTTTGCCTAAAAATAACCTGTTTTCACCTAATGAAAATTTAGGCTCCTTT
Source organism: Drymodes brunneopygia (assembly GCA_013400955.1). Lineage (NCBI taxonomy): Eukaryota > Metazoa > Chordata > Aves > Passeriformes > Petroicidae > Drymodes > Drymodes brunneopygia. Next base: position 142,580 of record VZTZ01014077.1, read on the forward strand.
CTTTTGGTAATTTTGACTCCAAGTAGTTTTAAAGACACAGGACAGCAACAACACTTCTGTATTTAGTATGGAAAATGAAAAACTGCATGTAATGTAAATGGCCATAGAAGGGATACTACCTTATGTGAAAAACATGTCAAGTAACTTTTTTGTTCTCCTGATATTTTCATGGAATTGGCATGGAAATTCCCTCTGGTGAGTAACAGTTGCTACTCTGATGAACTGTGATTTAAGCTATTTGAAAGTTTCAAATCACTGAAGCGTTATACATGTTTTGTTTTATCCAGCTATTAAAAACACAAATTGACAATTTTGAACACAAATGGAAGAAACTAAGGGGCATTATGACAACATACAAAATTTTCCTGGATGTCAACTAGTTGTAAAGTAAATTTTTGGGCTACTACTTGTAGCACACATCATTTTAATGGCAGTAATATATGCACGCAACTAGCTTAAAAGCAACATCTAAAAGACAATCAGTTGCAGAAGGCATATTCCTCCTTAGATCAGAGATAGTGATCAAAGAAAAAGGTCTCCAGGCATGATGAAAGCTCTCACAGAAGTCCCTGTATGATCCAAAAAATACAGATAACAATCATACCACTGAAATCTTTGAAGCAGTATCTCAGACTAATACACTCATGATATGATATTGGAATGTTTAATGCTGTATCGTAAGTGTAATCATAACTATTAAAAACAAGATATACAATTACTTCAGTACTTGTCCCACCTCCAGACTTTAATTCACCATGAAGATCTTAGAAAGGGTGTTTTCAAATTTCACTTTTGTTATCACTTGAGGTTTTCAAAGATTAGACTGCAGTTTTGCATTCCTAACTTTGGCAGCACAGGTACCTGGAATAGGCTGGAGTTTCTGTAAAGAGACTCTCCCACAAAGCTGGTTCTAATTTTGTGCAAAAACTAGAATGCATTTTCAAATTTTAGTTCTGCACAAGTATATATATGTGTTTCTAATTGTAACAAGTGTCAGTAATAGCCTACTATTACAAAATAAGATCAGAGATCTGGTTCTCAGCACAATAAAATTGAGTTTGTTTTGTATTCAATTCATTTATTCATTTTAGTGCTAATGAAACACTGCTTCATTCTGAAGGGAATAAAAATAACTAGAAATAAAAGAAGTTAAAACTGACATTGCTTTGTCTAGTTTAAGCAGTTTATATTGCTCATCATTTAATCTTTGAAAAAGATTATAATGCTATTGATATTCAACCTCACAGTCAATTTTACTTTGTGACTACAAAGCATAATCCACTTTAGTATTTCATTTGGAACAATAAGGCAAAGAGCTTCACACTCATTCTAAAAAAAGATGGAAAAAGACAACATAACTGAGTTTAAACAGGTAACCACTTTTAAAATGCCTCATAGAGCAAAGAGCATTAGTAATTTAATTACAAGTCAAGTACCCACTAGGTGTACTTGCAGTTCCCATTTTTGTTTGAAGGCTGCATTACTGAACAGCTGCTCACTTTTCATTTGAAGCGGTTCATACTGTAAGAAATTAGATATTCAAACTAGTGTATTACCAAGGAAAACCTACTTCTTGCATCTGAATATGGTAAGAAAGCAAGCAAAACTTTCTAGCTATCAATAAGGAAGTTATGAATGTACTTCCATGTAAGACAGCCAAATAACCGACTCTCCTTTGCTCATCAGTGTGGCAGTTTGGGGTAAATCAAGTTATACAAATAACCTTCGATTATATCCAGATAATCTTAACTCTGTCCAGAAGGTCCAGCGCATTTTTTTCCTTCTCTTTCATTAAAATAATCTTTAAAATTTCCACAGAGATTTGCTCTTGAGTATTTGAAAATAATTAGATATGTAAGATATGAAGCCAGGAAAAACAGAAAATAGCAACTCCTGGCAATAGTTCTTGACACAGACATCCTCTTTGTAAATGGCCCTTCGAGTCCCAAAAGTTTCTGATCATCTTCTTTATCTTGCAGGCTGTAAGCTGTTAAGTAAAACCTAATGTGAAAAAGTTTCATTATGAGAACCAGATACTTTGGAAATGTTCCGAAGACTACACAAATGGAAGGAAATCTGCCCAGATGTTAAAGCTGTGTTTATAAGGTCCTTGCACAAACTTTAATTTGGCAACTGCTATCTGGGAAACCAACATATTGCAGAACTGCAGAGGACTGGTAGCAGAAAAATCAGCCATTACCAGAGGATTGTGCATAAAACACAAACTAGCATTTAGAAAAACAGGAATGGCAATGCCTAGTAACCTATAAAGTCACCCATTTAGGTTTGGGTGTTGATTGTTTTTTATCCTGATCGTGTCATCTCAGAAAAACACCACAAGGAAAAGAAAAAAAATGGAAGAATGAAAGAAAACCACACCTCTCAGATATGCAAAACACGCACAACTGTGAAAAACTGGAATGAAAACTATAAAATGTTATAGAAGCAGTACAGTAGCAATAGTCAGTATGCTTTCAAATCTTTCATGGTACAAAGTTACTGAAAATCAGACACAAAACTTAATGCAATTGCAATCTTATTAATGTCTACGACTAGTAACAGAATGTTGATTCGAGAATTGTTATTATCTACTTTTTACAATATTCAGACTATGAGGCACATTAATTAACACAGAAATTTTAAAGTATGTTCTGTACTCCCTCAAAATTAAAAAAAAAATCATTCAGTTGAGAATTTCAGTTCTAGATGCTACAAAAGCCAAGAGTATGTTACCTTAAAACTGTATCAAAATTTCTAAATGTTTAAGTTCACTTGTAGTTGTAATACGATTATAACCTACACCTTGAAGTCTCTGAATTGCCAACTACAAGAAATCTGGAAAGCCTACGAAGAAAGAATTGTTTAATACTTGTGCTAAATCTGGTACTATCCTTATACACTAAAGGTGGAAAGAATTGACATCTGTGAGTTTACTGACTGATCTGATGCCAGGGAGGTCAGCGTCATATTGGCAGAGATCGCCACGACCCACTGATGGAGAACTTTGAAGAACTGTCCTATAAGCACGGGAACCATCTCCAAAAGGTTCAACAGTTAACTACCATTTAAAGAGTTCAGAAGGCTCATCCACACTGCTCATTCTATGACATCCTCAATTATTGAGCCACGCCTTGTTCCTTCCTCTGCCGCAAACCTTCTGAAGCAAACCTTTAAAATCTCAATGGCTTTTGAGTGCCAGTGGGCTTCTTTTTCTTTTCCCTTACATGAGGAGGTAGCTAAATCAGTGACAAAGTGTACATTACTAACTCATGGTCTATCATATTGGCTCAGAGCAGTATCAGCATATAGTATTATGTCATATTCATACCCTAGTCATTTATGGTAAACTGTAAATATAAACAATATTCTACTATTCTGCCTCATTCTCAGACAAGTCAGTAAGCAGCACACAAGAAGTTATCTTGGCTTGGTACAAAAAAACCTTAACTAAATAATAAACAATAGAACTAGGCTAAATTAACATAAAACTAGGCTGGATGCTTAAGTTAAATACCTCAAAATTATGTCACTTAGGATCAAAACTTCTTATGTCCCACAAAAGCCTTTATGCTAACAAATATGCTAACAAGCCTATTTAGTTATGTAAGTAAGTGTATATTAACAAAACAATAATGACAAATCTAGCCACCCTCAAGTACAAAAGGCAACCCACCTCTGATAGTCTTCCCATCATACACTCCTTTCTCTGAGCGGTTGAAAGAGAACAAGAGAAATTAAATTTTAACCAACTCTACCTGCCCCTAGACAAATAAATGTTTCTCTTTGCCTTCTATGAAGATAGACAAGAATGGATAATGATGAGCTGGTGGAAGGCATCAGAGTAGTTAACATCAGGTGTTCGTCTCTGGGAAACAGTTAACACTGTTAACAGTGATTAACTAGATTAATTGTGGAAAATACACCTGCCAAACAAATTGCTTGTGATTGATACACACTATATGACTTTACACTTACAAACAGCTTTAACATTTTAAGTTTCCCACTTACCCAGCTTAGATTTCTCTCACCAAATATAGCAAGATATAGTATCTTGCTGCATGACACTAAGACCAATTATATCCAGAAGGTTACCTCTACTTTCACACAGCTACTCACCAGTGTTCAGCTGCTACTATTTACAATGTTGAGATGGAAAAATACATGCCATCAAAGTGTAGCAAAAGTAGGTATCCTTCCTTCACATACTAACAGCAGCTTCCTTACAGAAGTATTTCAGTACATTCTTTATTTTTAAAAAACGAAAAATCATTTCCAACACTGCAGGTATAGTGCATACATGATTAGATATATCTAAAATTCCTTCCCGACTGGATTCTCAGTAAGCATGATTTGCAGGTTTTTTTGACCTCGTGACTGCATGAACTCTGTGCCAGAGAACAGACATCCTACAGTAGACGTGGCTTATTTCAGGCTTGAAAATCCTTCTCTACAGATTCCAGAAAAAAATTTCAAAATTATATTCAAGAAATATAATGTTAACAGTCAAAACAACATTTAAAACTTTATCTGTGGGGATTTCTTTCTGAGTACCCTCCTGAAAGAATTAGAAGTCTGACTCCACACATATACAGACTGAATATTATTCCACGATTTTCAAAAACAAAGTGAGTGGAACAATACAGATGTATTTCTAAAACAGTACATCCAGTTACTGAGAGCTATTCTTTAGTAAAAAGATTAACAACTTACTTGTGGGAAGTTCTTTTCTTCATCATGCTGGCAGACACTCCTGCATGACCTACAACATAAAAGATGTTGGAATTATTGAAAAATAATTTTAAAACTTACATAAAAGCCTTCATATTGAATGTCAAAATGTAAAGAATCCAAACACTTGATGTTATGACTGATCAGTGACCTGCTAAAATGGGAAAAGGCTCTAGAGAGGTAGACATTGGCTATCTGCACATGAAACTGTAGTGGGCTGACCTTGGCTGGATGCCAGGTACCCACTGAAGCTGCTCTCTTCTCTCAGCTGGACAAGGGGGAGAAAATACAACCAAATGTTCCTGGGTCAAGATAGGGACAGAGAGGCATCACACACCAATTACCATCACAGGCAAGCGAGGCTTGACTCAGGGAATATTAATTTATTACCAAGCAAGTCCGAGTAAGATAATGAGAAATAAAGCTGAATCTTAAAAATACCTTTCTCCCAGCTTTCCCTTCTTCCTGGGCCTAACTTAACTCCCAATTTTCTTCTACCTTCTCTCTCCCAGGCAGCACAAGGGGACAGGGAATGAAGGTGCAATCACTTAATCACAGGTTGTCTCTGCTGCTTCTTTCCTTCTCCTCAGGGTTAGGGTTAGTTCTCCCTCCTCAGGGGGAGGATTCCTCCCACTCTTTCCCCACTGCAGTGTGGGGTCCCTCGCACAACAGTCAGTCCTCTAAACTTCTCCAATGTGAATCGGTCTCAGGGGCTACAGTTCTTCAAAAACAGCTCCAGCACGGATCTCTCCCACAGTGTGCCATCCTTCCAGAACAGGCTGCTCTGTAGCGTGTTACAAGTCCTGCCAGCAAACCTGCTCCATGCACAGGCTCTTCTCTCATGGGGCCACAGGTCCAGCCAGGAAACCTGCTCCAGTGCAGACTTCCTGTGGCCTCAGCCACATCCACCCACGCCAGCATAGGGTCCTCCATGGGCTGCAGGGGCACAGCTGCTTCACCATGATCTTCACCACAGGCTGCACAGGAACCTCTTCTCTAGTGCCTGGAGCACCTCCTCCCTACTCCTGCACTGACCTTGGTGTCTGCAGGGCTGCTACTCTCACACAGTTTCACTCCTCTCCTGCAGTTGATGTGGTGCAGAATCTTTCCCCTGTTCTTAAATACAGTAACCCAGTGGCACTACCACAATCACAGACGGGGCTCAGCTTTGGCCAGTAGCGGGTCCATCTTGAAGCCAGCTGGCACTGGCTCTGCTGGACACAAAGAGAAGCTTCTAGCTGCTTCTCACAGAAGTCACCCTTGCACCCTGCTGGTATCTTGCTGTGCAAACCCAGTACAGAGCTCAGTGATGAACATAAGGAGTGACTGACAGCAACTACGAAAATGAAAGTTGAACGAAACACAATGGGACAATAGTTGAGATGGACAATCAGCGACAGTAGTAAATCAACAGGCTGTTTTAAGCTTTCATCCTTGAGTTAATAAAAGGAGATGCCAATACACATCATCCTGAGTTAGCCAAACCAGCACTACCTGTGCCTAACAGAGCACATAAAAAACTAAAACAAACAAATTTTTACAGACAGAAGAACACTGTATTCAACCCAGTGGTAATTTGGGATGAATATAAAAAATGGAAAGCTTTTAATAAGATGAAATGAGGAAAGGGGAAATCAGGCTTTTGCTGGTTGTTAGAGAGCTACTTATGAGCAGCTATGAAGAATTCAGCAAAGGAAATATGCAGGAACAAAATGATAGAAAAACACTTACAAAAGAACATTGCATATAAAAGGTGATGTGCACAGCTAGAAAAATCAAAGTTAGTTCTTAGAATAAAAACTGCAGCCTCAGATCACAGCCAATGGCCACCTGCACAGGGATCATTTACTAAGGCTGATTGAAAAAGACCCTGTTTAAGTGATAGCTAATGGTGACTACATAGCCAGAAGATATCCGGCTTGCTTCTGATTCTGTCTTCTTCACTATACTGCTTTTGAATGGTATGGAGTTAAATTTCTTCACAGTATCTTGTTTTGGACTATTTTGGATTTTTTGCTTCTTGTTTGCCATATCTAAAACAATCTGGTTACACTGCTGGACTGAACCATGTCTAACTCTAATGTCTCATGTTTCTGTACAAACATGCCTAGAATTTTAACTAGGAATGCTTGAATTAACACAGAGAAATGCTTTAATTTCTCTATTGGCCTAAACAAACCAATTCTTTTAAATATAACACTATGTGCATGTTCCAAGCATGACTGGAGTTATATACATATTGAAGAGAATCACACAGGAGACAAGCAATGACAGTACCAATAATCTTCAAAGTCTTCATAAGCATTTTACTATTTTCACCTTTGTATGAATTATTTAAGAGGCCATACATGAAGTTACAGAAACGGCAGAATTTATATAATGATTAATAATTAAAATAATCTTATCTTTATTATATTCAAGCCTGTATCAGATCATCAGGAATCTGCATTTACAACAATAATGATACCTGAAATGTTCTTAATATGTAAAAATTAGGCCTCATCTGTCAATTATGCCAGTAAAGATCCTACTTGCAATTTTTGACTGTTACAAAACCAAATAATTAAACCGAGTATTTGTAAGAACTTTAGCTGGAAAAACAAAAACAGTATCACAAAAAGTTTGATTAGAAACCCATAAGACTTTAGCACTTTATTACAGTCTGTAAGAAAAGCTAAGCATAATGTCAGTTACCTCTCTGTATATGAGGTGGCTGTGTTCTACTAATACATAATATAATAAAACACATTTTATTAAAAAAAAAGTAATTTCTTAAAATCCAAGAACTGTTCTAACAAAATAGAGAAACTTCATCACCAAAAGATGAATATATGTGCTTTACATTTTACATTTCCATTTAATGAGAGAAAAGTATGATTTTGGCTAAATTAGCTCAAGTAAAAACAAAACAACAGAATGGTGCAGTGCAAGAATTTGCTTTCTGTCCACCTCTCAAGGACTCTGGAACCTGTGAGTAAGAAGGGAGGTATGAAGCATTTATCTCCTAAAGTCAAGAACAGAAACACTAGACTGACATAGAAGGAAGATTTACTACAGCATTTGCAATAAGTACAGAGGAGAAGTTATGCCGACCTCTGGGAATGGGATTTTGCTGTTTGCTAACTTCTCACTTTGAGATCTTCTAATTTTGGTAAGACTCAACTTGTTCACTGATGTAATGAGCACTATATCAAAGACAATACAGACAACTAAGTACTACTCATCATCTTAAAACAGGCAGTATCTTAAGAGAGCTCCCAGTTTAATACATGAAGTAATGGCATTTGGATGTCTAACAAAAATATCAATAGCAAGTATTTAAAGATGCTAGCTTAAATGCACCCTTATACCAACCAGATGCCTATTTGCTACAATTTGCCCTCCTAATTTGCACCATCTGAACTCAGAGAGCTCTCAATGAGAGGTAAACTCCTTTTAAGGATATATCAGGTTACATTGTTGATTGCTTGGCTACCCAACTGCAGAAGCTGCATCAAGAGTTTCTGCCCTCTACAGCAGCTCTGGACATGGGGACAGAACAGCACAGAATCCTTATGTTTAACATAGTCTAGTATGAAGATCAAAATCAGAATTACCTGCCCCCCGAAGCTTTCTTGGTCCATAGGACTGGAGCACTTGGATATGACCCAGCCATGGGCACTCCCAGCCCAGAAAGCCAAACATGTCCTGGGCTGCATCCAAAGCAGCGTGGGCAGCAGGGGAGGGAGGGGATTCTGCCCCTCTGCTCTGCTCTGCTGAGAGCCCACCTGGAACCCTGCATCCAGCTCTGGGGCCCCAGCACTGAACAGACATGCTGGAATGAGGCAAGAGGAAGGCCATGAAGATGACTGGAGGGCTGGAGCACGTCCTGCATGAGGAAAAGCTAAGAGCTGGGATTGTTTGGTCTGGAGAAGAGAAGGCTCTGAGGAGACCTCATTGCAGCCTTCCAGTATGCAAAGGGGGCCTACAAGAAAGATAAGGACAGACTTTTTAGCAGGACCTGTTGTGACAGGATACAGTGTAATGATTTTAAAATGGAGAAGATTAGATATAAGAAAGAAGTTTTTTTACATTGAGTGTGTTGAAATACCAGCATAGGATGCCCAGAGGTGGTGGCTGCCCCATCCCTGGAAGTGTCCAAGTTAAGGCTGGAAGGGGCTCAAAGTAACCTGATCTAGTTGAAGATGTTCCTGCTAAATGCAGGAGCTGGACAAGACGACATTTAAAAGGTCCCTTCCATATCAAACTATTTTATTATTTTATTATGTTAGAGCACAGAAACATATTTTTTGTAATATAAAGTGATCACAACCTCCAGCTTCCAAACAAAAGCAACAATTAAGTATTGAATTGTCATACGGTGTTTTGTCATACTTGTGTTTTCTGAGGTTCAATAATCCTGTTGCTTACAATAAACCTTTAAAATTCAACAGTAAAACTAGAAACCATATTTCTGAATATTGCTACTTTACTCCAGAAAAGAAAAAGGGTATGACAAGAAGAAAAAAAAATAATTGTTTAGGATGTTGGCTTCAAGGGAAATATACACGTCATTTCATCTGGGGCTATAGGAGAATAGGAAGAGGGACGACAGAAAACTACTGGCAATGTTTTGCTATTGTGAAGTGAGTTAGTACCTTCCATGCAATCCATGAAAACCAGAGAACAGCAGACTGTAATTTAGAAATATTGCTCAGAAAACAGCAACCATATTTTACTTCTCTGAATATCTCCCATGTTTACAACAAGCAGCAAAACCTATATGTTTTTAAGTTGTATTCCAGAATCTTCTGTGAGAACAGCAGTAATTCCACTCTGTATCTGGAGAATATTTCAGAATTATTTTCAGGGACCTAAGAAGATCTTCAGTGTGCTGATTCACACCTAGCATTGCTCAACCTCAACTTAAAAAGAACCTTAGAAGAAGGGAAGTCTTTTAATTGAAGCAGGTCAGAAGCTGTCCTAGTTTAGGGCAAATTTAGGAGGAAACCTCTGAGGGGGGTCTCCTCTAGGAAAGCTAATTCCAGCCACCCCTCCCCCACACCGGTTCGGGAAAAGACTTCCTTAGAGGAAAGTGGAAAAAACTGTTTATTTAACAANATAGACATAAACCAAATTCTAACTCTGCAGAAAAGATTTCACAGCAATTCTAAGCAATCTACATCCACAATCTCTTTTCCTAGTTCACAATGACATTACTAAAACAATTTACACTTGCTTTTACAGGTAAAAAACCTACAAATGCTCATACATCTCTTGATCGTTACACGCTCATAAATGCATTATAGGTTTTCTTTACAATAAAGTACTTTTACATTTTCAAACTACCCAGTAAAGGCTTTACAGTTGCTCCTGACCATCATGCAGTTTGGTAGAATTCTGCATCTCTGGGAGAACACTGTTAAGAAAGACTCCAGAGGACCATGCCTTTCACTTATACTGCATTAAACAGGTGATCATTAGATATAAAAGGGTCAATTCTGTTAAAAGCAGAGTAATCTGTTAAAGCAGAGTAATCATATCTTATTTTACAACCAGTTACACTGTATATTAATTTTTTTTAAGTCTGTATTTCTCCTATACCAAGAACACCTGTCTGATTCACTGAAACTGTATCATGGAAAGCAACTCTATGCTTTGACAAACTCCTAGAGTCTGTAGTCATATACGCTACTGTCATGTAAAAATGGAACATCTACCTTTCCTTTTCTCCACCTTCAATCCTACCCTTTGTTTCTCAAAAAGGAACTATGTGCAAAGTACGTTTCCCAGGGAGAGATTTCAAAAGCCTAGATATTATAAATCACATGCACCTCTTCCTTTACACCTACTTTGCAACACATAAAAGGTATTTCCTTCCCAGGCAGACAGACAGGACAGATGAAAATTTGCTTTGTCAACAATGCTACCAACCTGATTGATAAATCTCTACAATAGGATGAAATCAAAGGCAGATGAAAAATGTTTTGTTAATGCATTAAATTTTGCCCTGTATGAATACCTGACACTACTACTGGTTTATCTCTACCTCCAGATTGTTTTTTGCAACCCATACATGATCCAAAAGTCTCCTAGGGTCTAGCAATTTTATGATTTGACATGATTAACGTATCAAATGTAAAATACATAGATCATCTCCCATCTTTTACTGGATCTTTTTCTTTTATTAATTTTTCCTCTTAAGACTGTATTACTGCTGTATTATCCAATCCCAGATGACAGCAATTTTATAGACAAGACTTAAAATCCTAATTTCTACTTAAGATGTAGGTATTCTGGAACGCTATATGCTGTTCATAAGGTTTCTTGGCAAGTGGCAACCACCTTTAAAAAAGGAAGGCAATAAATAAGATCTTCATATCCATAATGCTGTAAAGCTCAGAAAATCCTATTTAAAAGTTACCTGCCAAGGTACAACTTTTTTCTTTTTTTACAGCTCTTCTAGGTAATCTCACAGACCCTCTTTAAGGTTACCTGGTTCAGCCCTATAATGGGGGAAGGGACTTTTCACTAGATCAAGTGGCTTAATACGCCTTTGAACATGACCTTAAACATTTCCGATGAGGAGTCACATTTGGGTAACCTGTTCCTGTGTTTCACCATACTCATCGTAAAAAATTTCTTCTGTATACTCAAACCTAACTCTCTTTCTGTTTAAAACAATTACCCCATATACTGTCACTGAAAGCTTTGGCAAATAGCCACTCTCTCGCAAGTCCCACTTAAAAACTAAAAGGTTGCACCCCCTGGAGCCTCCTCTTCTCCAGGCTGAACAACCACAACTCTCAGCTTTTTCCCATATGAGAGGAGCTCCAGCCCTTTGGTCACTCATGGCCGTCCTCTGGATCAACTCTCTTTCAGTTTGAAGACATTTCCCCTTGTCTTGTCATTACATGAGCTGGAGTTCCCCTCCAGCTTTAAGACCCCTGCAGGTACCAGCAGGCCATAATTAGGTCACCCTGGAGCCTTCTCTCTCCGGGCTGAACAACCACAGCTCCAGAAACCTATCCTTATAGCAGATGTGCTCCAGGCCTTAAATTATCTTCATGGCCCTCCTCTGGATTCACTCCAATTGATCCACATCATTCTTACGTTAGGGGCCCCAGAGCTGGATGCAGCACTCCAGGTGGTGCCCCACTGGAGCAGACTAGAGAGGCAATAACATGTCCCTCAGCCTGCTGGTCATGCTGCTTTTGATGCAGTCCAGGACGCGAGAGGCCATCGGGGCCGTGAGTGTACCCTGATGGGTCATGTTGAGCTTCTCATTTGCCAGCATTGAGTCCTTGTTAAGGCTGCCCTCAATCCATTCTCTGTCCAGGATGTACCTGTGCTTGGAACTGCCCCAATGCAGATGCAGCACCCAGTACTTGGCTTTGTTGAACGTCACAAGGCATACAGATGCCCACCTGTTAATCTTGTTCAGGTCCCTCTGGATGGCATCCCTTCCCTCCAGCATGCTGACTGCAACACACAGCTTGGTGTCATCAGCAAACCTGCTGAGAGTGCACCAAATCCCACTGGCCCTACCACTGAATAAGATGGTAAACAATGCTGCACCTAGTACTGACACCTGAGGAGCTCCGCTCATCACTGTCTCCATTCAGTCACTGAACGAAGTGTTTAAGACTTTGCACTGGATCTCACATTTGAAACCTGCAACTGTTACTTGAAAGGTAAGTGTATTACCTTTGGAATCAGTACATATTTCAAGTAAGTGACAGCAAATTTTAACACAGTCTCAGGTAAAATAAAANACATAAGAAAAATCTATAAGGACACTTTTTTACCCACTAAAAAACAACAACCCTCAAATTCAGTAACACCTCACCTGCATCAGCTCTGGACCGCTGACCTGGTGATTTTCCAAATGGGGTCTTCATTCATCTGTGTTTAAGTGAGCAGCAAAGCTGCTGGACTAGGGTGAAAATCCAGTTCTTTGCAACTTTCGGGATATCTTTTTAGTCTTAGGATGAAACAACCATTTATTAATCCACCACTCAATCAAGAACTTGTCCTTCCTCAAATGTAGAAGATGCACTTTCAATTACAGTACTCTGAAAAACAAAACAGGTGAAGTATAAGTAGCTTGATTTTGAAACAAAAATAGTCTATCTTAACCAAGTCTCACTTTAATGCTTGTTTCCATATGCAACAGGATATTCCTTCACATTCTGTTACTCTGAAAACATTCAGCATCACAGGACATACATGGCCAAACAAATACAAGGGCTGCTACTTTTATCTCCTAGTCACAGTAAAGTTCCATGTCACTAAGTCAATTACATGGAGAAAGGAAAGCTTCCTAAAAACCCCTGAGCTCAACATAGGGAAGAATGACTACTAACTTAGAAGAAACTATACTACCTTTACCAGAGGAAAGCACCAATCAACTCTTTCCATTGGTTGGAAATAAAATGCTCCCACTCACATAGCAGAATAACTTTGCTTCATAAAAGTTCAAAAAAGTCTGTTGAAAAAAAATGCAACACAAAAGATTCCACTGCAACGACTGCTCAAGCCAGCAATTTGTTGAGTAGGTCGACAGTTCACAGATCTGATGATTCATAGATCTGTTCAAATTTCTGGCAATTCTCTCCACCTAAGATCATCAAATTCCTAAAGCATTTAGTCATCACATTCCTCTAGATGAGGGAGGTAACTGAGGACAACTTTTAATGCCCTTTTCGGGATTTAATTACAGAAATTTTTGACCATGTGAAAAAAATCAAAGCATTATAGGTTAACTTATTTCAGAGTAACGTTTTTGGTGCAGAAACATTTATGCATAAGAATTCACTCCTTCAATGCTGCCCACAACTAAGGCACTTACTTAAGAAATGTCACTGCTAATCTGTGAGAGACACAGCCTGTCTAATCTGTGAGTCAGCACTGCCTTCCCTCTTTTACTTCAGTTTTGGAAGTTGTTCTCATTTTTCATACAGGGGTTAAAACCAGAGGAATGTCCCTAACTGGTGATACAGCTGAGGGGAAAATGTAGCTTAAGCCTCTGCCTTACTGAGTAAGGGAACATACAGGTGACACACCTTGAGGTATGGTAAAACTGTTACACAGAAAAATGCATTTACATCTAACACTTGGCAATTCTTTCATGAATTGTACCTATATTAACTTCTAGGAACAACACAGCCACCAAGAACAATATACCTAGGAAAATCAGCAATGGGGAGTAATCTGCAGTTTTTAGAAGAACTAACTTAAGGCATTCACAGGCAGGAATTCAAAAGAACTTGAAAAATTAATAAAAATTATTTACAGAAACTTCCTAGTTTTCTTCACATTTCAACTCTTCCTGAAATCTACCAGTGTATACCCAAAAATGCTAAATGATACCATGGCAACAATATTTGACAATATTCTAATAGGAAGTAATTAGCTTGCTTAACTACTTTACTGGAAACACAGCATATTATTTTTTTCTACTGAACTTAGATGTATTCTTCTATGGATTAAAACACTTTAATACAGAAGCATCAAGGACTGTGAAAACTCAACTCTGAATTCGTAGCACTGCTGTGATATACTACCATACTCAGTCTCCCAGATACTGCATAAACATACAAGAGAACAACTGTTTTCCTCCAGAAAAGCTATTAGTTGAGAAATAACTGTAATCTTGTATTATATCTTCTGATCTAAAAAACCCCACAAAACTGAAAAAATAATCCCTCCAAAACAAACCAAACCACCATCACCACCTCCACAAATCCACAAAATGTGAAAGTTCTTCTGATTTAGACAATAATACACCTTTTTACAGTAAGCTGTTGAACCATTATTCAAGGGAGTTATTTTATAACACCAGTGTTACACACTTCCCCCTCACAAGATTACCAATTCATAGTAAAAATATAAAGTACTAGATATTTTGATTGCACTGCTTATGTAGTTATATGTAGAAAAATAACCAAAACACCAAAAAAGATATGGTTTTCTATGAGTTGAATAGCCCCAATCATTACTTTGCCCCAAATTTGAAATCATGCTTCGGAGACAGAAAATTTATTCCTAATCCTTTTAAAAGTCACAATTCATTTGCTAGCACTTAATAAAGTGCTTCACTATGCTCTCTGAACCCATGGATGGACACAAGGCTACTGAAGTTAAAACCTGATACAGCTGTTTAAACTGATTTTCCAGAAACTAAACCAGTAACTGTTACCAGTTCAAAGCCTTACTGAAGATGAAACTTGTGCTTTCCTAACACTGGCATTCCGAATTCAATTTACATTTCGGTCGCATAGTGACAGTTCTGAAGATACTAATAAGGAGGCATAAAATCTGATTTTCTGAAAACAAATTGATGCACCTTAAGAACACTTTGAATTTTTACGAATATATAAGTAAGTCTCATTTATTTGATTAAAAATACACGAAACCCTATAAAACTTAGGATTCTGACATGGGATAAATGACAAAACGTCAGACTTAATGCCAGCATGCAAATATCTTGATGTCCTAATACGGAAAATCATCAAGGAAAAAAATTAGCTCACAAAATGAAAACTCTTTTATTGTAAGTTTCACGAAATGTCACATTTCACGTAAAGGTTGAAAACACAAAACCAAAGCATGCTTCTGATATATTCAGTCGGAATAAAGCTGTTCTGTTAAGAAAGAGCAGATACTCCTTATCTGACTATATGTAAGATGACCTATGAAACAATCAGCTTCTTAGAGTCATTCTGTTATAGCGGCAGACACAGGAAATCCAACATAAGATGGGTTTTTTTGGATACAGTGAGACATCCAAAGCAAGTCAGACTAGACTTTACAGACTACCAGTATAAGAGAAGTGCCACTGTCTACTCATCAGACATCCATGTCCCCAACACCCAACAAGACAAGATCAGTGCAGCTGCAGGTTTCACTTAAAAGACAGACATTGTTGTGACTTGTGAGATGCTACTCACCAGCCCAGGGGTGTTGCTCACCTGTTGTTGCTCACCTGTTGCTGTTTTTACAAGCCTTTCAACACAAAAGCATACTTTAGGAAAAAAATGTAGAAATTACATAACTACTTTGTCTGATAGTAGTCTAATTACTGTGGAGCATTTCAGAGACTATAAAGTGTTAGATTAAAAACACTAGCATTACAAATTGTCAATCATGTCAGTTTTATTTGAGAGTAGTAGAGTCATACTATCAAAATAGGTAGAAAGACAGGACATAAAGACAGAAAAAATAAAGTCATGAAAGAATAATTTTTGCTGTATAAGTGGAAATGATGGAAAAGCCAACATGCACAGTTTTCACTGTGAAACACCTTATCCCTCTCTATAAACTTAATTGTTTAGAAACACGAAAGTGTTTATAAGAGCTTTTAACTCCATGATAATAAGTGTAACCACCTAAAATAATTCTCTAGCTTAAATTTTAGTCAACATTCATGTCTGTATTTCCACAAAATTGCATGCATTTCACTGTAACACACAGCACAGTGTTGTTTACAGCATTTTTGTGAAAGCTTCATGGCTCTACTATCCACTGATGAGGCATGTTAGGAGCACAAAACTGGCAATAATTAATGCTTACACCAAGCCCACAATTTTAAGTGCCTCACTCCTAAACAGCATATTTAAATTTTACCACCATGAACACAGAAGGAAGTACTTGCTGAGGAAATGCTTTAGGGCTAGAAGTTTGGAAGGAGAGGAAGGCTAATAGCATGTGTTGCTTATATTCAGATGATACAATTTCTGACAAAAGCAGCAGGCTTGCACCTTCTCAAGTCTATTCCAGCGGTCAGAACCACTAGTGCTCAGGCTTTCTGGCACCACCTGGTGGGCTTCAACATTTTTACTTTGCCATCTGAAACACACTCCTATATGCAACTCACTGAGAACTTCCACTGCTGGCTGCTCAGGGGAGGGAGGACTAGCACTTCACAAGAATGTTTTGGAGAAGGAGTCATTCTAAACTGAAATGCACCAACGGAATTCCTTGGTAAGTAACACTGTGATTTCTGTAACTCAGCTCGGAGTTACTGGTACATGTTTCAGATGAAGTAGTAGTATAGTTTATTCCAGCACTAACAAGCTGGATGAAGCATGTCTGTTATTCAGACTCCTAATCCTTATATGAGCAGAAAGGATCATTCTATGCAAGTCTTCTGCAGTTGCCTTCCCAAAGGCAATCTTAATGTTAAGATATCGCCTAAATAATGGGGGGAATAAAAATATGCCAGTTTTAGTTTGTTACTGTTGGTTCTTTTCTTCACTCCCTAATAAAAAAATTCCGTAACACTTTCCTGTGGTACAAGAATTCAGCAACTCAAATTCCAAATTTGTTTTGAAATATCCTACTGGTTTAACCAGCATACTAATTATTAGGAACTTCTTTTATTCGATACTATGATTTTGTGTAGGTAATAAGATCTGACATCTGAAAATAAAGTACAGTTACAGTACATGAAGTCTGAAGCTAAAAGTGATTTGCAGCTGACAACCACAGAAATAATACATTTCAGAAACATGTTTATGAACTGAAAGACCCCAAATCAAGTACAACTGCCTCTCCACTATGATGCCTCTGCAGTTTTACTTCTACCCAGAGAGGTGCTGTCTACAACTGTACAGGAACAAGCAGTACTGGTGTGCAATGATGTGTGCACATATACAAACACACACGTACCACGGCACAGGTACTGACTGTATGGCACTTTGACCTGGTCTAGGGACAGCAGGCCCTGCCCATGGCAGGGCAGCTAGATTAGATGTTCTTTAAAGGCCCCTTCCAACTCAAACCACCCTTATGACAGATACAAACTCATAAAATTCAAAGTTAACTCCACATTACAATGCCATAGTGATGAAACTGCAGATTATTCTTCAGAAGACTAGAAGAATCCAAAATTCATGCGAACTGTCTTTTGTTGACAAGGTGTCTTTGAAATTCAAGACACAACACACTGCAATTTCTAATTGTTTACTAAAATATTTTAGCATAAACAAATTGGAAAGTTATTTACCATAATGGAAAATAATATAAAAAGGTTTGCTAGTAAGTTCTTGCGGTTGTAGGGAGGGGGTGGAGCTCAGAACTGCATGGACATGGCTTATATTGCTATTCTATAGCATCTAAATCACCACTGGAGGGCATGGCCTTGGGGGGGAAGAAAAGGTGAGTACCACCCAGAAATTACACCACTTTGTTTACCTCTTCCTCAGAGAGGTTGTTGGAACCAGCTGAGTGGACCTTGCCCTCTCTTGCCGCTCCTCATCCATTCCTGTCCCTCAGGAGAGTGTGGCTCTGAGTGGCAAACAGAGCAGAGCCCAGCAGAGCGGTTCAAAGCTGTGGTGCTGCTGTAAACTGAGCCCTAGCACAGTGAAAAGGGCAAAAGCAGCAGCGCTGGGGTGGGACACAGCCATGGCGAACAAAGCAATGGCATGGCACGATGTGAATGATCTTGCTTTCAGGGGACTGTCATTGTTTTCCATTGTCTCAGGCCTGCAGGACAGGGAAAGCCAACTGTGGGGAGTACCTGCCATCTTGTCTTTGTCTGGGGAAACTACATGGCACTGCAGCGAGTGTCCACCACCTTGTCTTTTTTCCCGGCTGCCACACAGAACTACATGGAGGTGGTGAACACCTGCTTTCGTGTATAAAGCACCTTCTCTTCTTGTATATTTTTGTTATTAATATTGCTGCTATTACTGTGCATTTCTTATTTCACTGCTGTTCGCTTTCACTGAATTGTGATCTCAACCCATAGTCTCTGCCTTTGTCAGGAAGAAGGGGAGAGGCTCATTTGGAGTTTAATTCGTGGCTGGTGTCAAACCACCACACTCCTTGGTGCCCACTGTGAGGCACAAAACGGTAGAGATAACTTTGATCTAAGAATCTGTGTATTAGGTATAGAACTCCCTGGTTAGAGCTGCTCTGTCTGTTCATGGGGGTGTGATATTTAACCCTGCATATATTCCCATACATGCTCCTCATGATGCTATTTTTTCAGAGTAGGGAGAAGGGTCAGGATGTGTGATATCAGTTTATGACATGATAACATCAATGGCAATGAAAGTAATTTGGAATGTGTGTTCAGTGCTGTTCACCTGTCCTGGCCTTGGCTGCTACCTCTGAGGATTCATTTATAACAGTACCCAGCCCATAGGAGGACCAGGGGGCAATGATTTTTCTCAGTCTTTCACCCCTGTTACCTCCTTTGGGCCTGCTACAACAGTTTTTGAGAATCTTGAATTCTATTTGGATACTAAAGAAAGTGTATTCTAATTGCAGTGTCTGCCAAATTTCATCAGTGCAGTCTAGAATAACTGAAATTTAGAATAAGTGAAATCTGCACCATGTTTTGAGTCAGGATAGAGACATCTAGGGAAGTTGTTCAGAGAACTGCCCTGGAGCTGAACAGTCATGGGTAGCATGATATGGGAGAGAAAATGAGCCAGCTTTTGAAGGAGTATGCTGCTCCAGTGGTTTGGAAGTCCACCCCTGAAAAATATAGGACCTTGATAAAGTGACAAAATATCTGAAAGAAAAATGCTGAGAGAACTCCAGAGAGGCCCAAGGTTATGGAATATGCTGGGCCCTGGCTACTACTCATCAGACACTGCTTGTTACTGTACAGCACACTCAGGGGGAGGAGAGAAAAGTAGACCAACAGCAGCAAGGCCACTCAAACTGCAGCTGAACCAGAGGAACAGCCCATGCCAGCAGCAGTTGCCCCTGTTCTGATGAAAAACTTCAAAAAAAAAACAATTTGCATGGTGAGGGATGAAGAAGAAACAGGACACCCAAAACCAAAGGAAGAGACAGGGCCAGATATAATCACCTGATCCTAATAATCATCCATAATCACCCTATCCATAGGTGAGCTCTGAGATACACAAAAAGATCACACCCACCAGCCTGGTGAGCCCCTACTGACCTGGCTGCTTGATGCTGGGATATCGTGGCAAATGGTGCAACACTAGATGGCAATGAAGCCAAGCAATTAAGATCCCTGTCCTGGAATGCAGGCATTGACCAGAGGATTTAGAAAGGACGAGAAATTCTCAGCCTCTGGAAGTAACTCCTGTCACATCTGATGGAGAGGTATCTTTGCACGGATGATGTTTTAGTGCACCAACACAAGTGGAACACCATGGAGGCAAGGTATGCAGTGCCTGAGAGAATTAGTTGTGCTGGAGGTAATCTGTAAGGATTCAAATAATGAGCAGTCCCCTTTAAATACAGATGCTATCCAATGTACACAAAACACGTGACAAAGTTCCTACAGAGTCTGTCAGTGTAACATGCCAACTCACTGGCAGTGAAGTCATAGAAGGAAGGAGAAAAAAAAGTGAACAATTTGGCTACCAAACTCCAGCTATATGAAGAAACTGTCTCCATCCCAACACAGGACTGCATCTCATATGTGAAACGACTGTCCAAGGACTTACAGCAATTCAATGGGGAAATTAAAGAGGACCAACAACAATTTAAAAAAGACTACCAAAAGTTTTAGGAGGGAATGTCCCATGCCCTGCCACAACAGAACAGAGTTTCTGCTATTAGAGAGCAGGTGTTCCCCAGTTTGAGAGAGAAAGGTACATACCAAAAGGTAGTCTGTGGTTCTATCTGCATGACCACGGAGAATACATGAGGAAGTGGGATGGAAAACCCACCTCTGCTCTAGCAGCACCCATGTTGAGACGTAGCATAATCACCACAAGAAACTCTTTGATAATAAATGCTGCCCCAGTTTCCCTTGGGCAAGTCCTCAGAGAGATTAAAAAGGCTGATGTTATTTCTGATCCTCCTGAAGGGACCTCTGGGTCATGTTTACAAGAAGTAACAGCCATCATGACCATACTGAGAGATGCTCTGCCTCTAAAAAGGAGGGGGAAAGAAATAATAAGGTCTACTGGAATGTGGATCTGATGGCCTGGCACATCAGACTCATAAGAATGTAAGGCTTTAGTTGGCACCAACACACCATGTACCCTGATGCCATCAAGATATATAGGGGCAGAATCCATCTCTGTTTCTGGGGTGATGAGGGATCCCAACAGCTGACTGTACTGAAAGATGAAGTGAGCACAACAGGAAACGAATGGCAGAAACATTCCCTTGGCAGACTGTGGCTCTGGGTGCCAAGTACTGCAGAGTCCAGAGGAGCTCAGTGGAGATGTCAAAAGCAGTATCACTGGTTCAAGAAGCAGCCATGAGGAATGATGCAGTGGTGCAGTGAGACATAGATGGTCTTGCTTTCTGTCACTGTTTTCTGTTGTATTGGGCTTGGGGACAGGGAGAGCTGGCTGTGAGGAGCACCTGCCACCTTGTCTTTGTCTGGGGAAACCACATGCAGAACAGTTGAGTGTAGGAACGGCCACCATCCTGTCTTTATCCTGGTGGCCAGACAAAGCTAAGTCATGGTGGTGAACATCTGTTTTTGTGTGTAAAGCACCTTCTCATTTTCTGTACTTTTGTTATCAATATTGCTACTATTGCTGTGTGTTTCTTATTCCATTCCTGTTTGCTTTCAGTAATTGTTATCTCAACCCATAGTGTCTGCCTTTGTCCCTCCTCTCTTACTAGAAGGGCGGGGAGAAGAGACATGATTTACTTGGAGTATAATTTCCAGCTGGTGTTAAACCACCAGTTATGGAGATAAGAGTGAAACCAGGAAAGCTGACCTAACTTAGGAATCCTAAAAAAAAAATTAGGTAACACCATAGTATAATAATAACTATCAACAGTAATTATGTTGAAGAATTATCCCCAAGGGTCAGAATTAGATGGGTAGCTTTAAAAAGGATACTATTCTTTCAGAAGGCTGCTCAGGCAACAGTTTGAGCAAGTTTCATTAAACCTTTTAGCATCTTTTAGCACGTCATAACCATAGCTCTCTTAAAGTTAGAAACAGTGATCAAGGTGAAAGGTGGATTTATTTTGTTTTAGTTCAATTTCCTTAACCTGAAACATTAGCATAGTCTTACAAGATCACATGTAGATGGTAACCTGTGAATACAGCATTCAGAAGTTCTCACACACACGAAAAATAAAGATGAATGGAAAAAACAACCAGAGGGAAATCCTGAAAGTGTAATTTCCATTGTTTCCTATCCAGGATTGTTTTTTACTTTCTGAATTAGCAAAATGTAGCTGTTAGAGAACCCAGTATAGTTTGTGCTTTGCTTCCGTTACCTTTCCTTCATGTTGTATCATTAAAGCAGCCTATCTCACTTAATCCAATTCAGCATTTAAGATTTACAATGGGTGTAATTTGACATAAACTCTGACAGTGTATATTTAAGCTACTTTGTAAAGGCAGCAGTAAAAACTTCATTACAGCTGGTACTATAAAACAGTACTTTAAACAAACTTATGCTTTTCAATTTCAGAGACCTAATTAACACCTTTATAAGATCAGAGTATTTTTACCTTGCAATTTTCAGAACTAATTTCAGACTAATTTTCAGAACTTCCTCACTACACTTCTAACTTGCAATAAAAGCACCAGAGAAGAGATCAGGAGCCCCCATGTTAGAATGCAGCTAGTTCTGATAGTTTAAAAAAAGTGTTATAGGCTGAATGATAAAAAGATGTTACTTTCTCCAAGCTTACAAATAATTTTTAATGTCCACATTACCCTTATGCTTACACAAATCTCTATGCACATGTATTTGGAATATCCCCCAACACTGTGGGAGATGCAAGGTACAAAAAATAAGTATCTTCTTGCCTGCATTAGAGCACCCATCTATCAATAGCATGAAAAACCAAAAAACCCAAAGAAAGAGGACCTTCCACTTCCTACTGAGAAACACCAAACAAACATCCAAAACACAGAGTAATCATGTTAGACCCTACCATGCAGGACAACCGCTTAAAATTACAGGAAGAACACATATCACATTTGATGGCAGCAGCAGATGCTCCTTGAAGAACTCTGGATTACTGTGAGAGAGACCAATTTCAGAATTCTAAGCACTATGCAAAGAAGTGTGTTTGTCTTAAAATATTCACAAATATATATGTATTGTAGTTTAAAATGAGTAAAATCTATAGGTGAAAAAGTGCCTGTGAAATGTGAGATTTCCCAAATGTTTTCCAGCTCAAGGTAAGAGTCAACAGACCTAACTAGTCCCACATCACTGTAATTAGTTATTGAAGTTCAGCTTTAGGAGTCAAGGTCCTTCCAGACAGCAAGAAGTACTTTCCTGAAAGTTTAGGTATTTAGAATCCAACACGTACTCTTTTGAAATATACCAAGCGGTCACTTTCTAAAGTGTGTCCAAATCCTACTGCAAACAAAAGATTATTTCAGACTTTCTGGGCAACTACAAATTAAGATAATGTCATCTTGATTCTCATCTGACTGGCCTGATATTTTATGCTGTCTCTCAGGATATAGTAGAAATTCTCTATCCAACATGAATGTGGAATTTTGGCCACAAAAATACTACTGTTTTCACCTGCTATTTGGGTACTCCTTAGAAAGAACATCTGGCTTGCTTCCTTTATAGATCCTTTTGTGTGGAAGGTAACATTTTCAACATACTTGAACATGACTCAAAAGAGTAAGTATCACAGAAGAATTACCTTTTACTTTCAGGATTACAAAGGCCCAGGCTGTACTAGCCTAAGGTGTTTTTTGGTTTTTTTTTTTTTTTTATAATGGGGCAGGAAAAAAAAGCCCTTACTACAAATTGCCTAAAGAATCCTAGCAAACAAAACCAGAGGTCAAAGCCTGATCCAATAGAGACCCGGAAGAATCAGTTCCTTGCATAACAGGTAAAAATCTCAAAACAGCCTGTAAAAAGCTCCATTATTAACTTGCCATTATCTGTCAACATAATTGAAGGAATCACTGTGTAGGAAACTTCGATGCGCAGTTAATGTAGGGAAACCCTACTCTAGTGGTTCACAGAACTGTGAGATCAATGCACAGAAACTCTTCTCATAGAAAGATTTCTTTTTGAGGGCCCTTGTAGCTCCAACCCAGCTGGAAATTAAGCTCTGAACTGCCACTTCCTTTCCCCCAACTGCTCCAGTGAGAAAAAGACAAAAAAGATGAGATTACAGACTGAGACAACAATTCACTAGAAAACCAGCAATGAGCTAAGGAACACAAACAGTAGCGGCAACAATACTAATAACAACAGCGTATAAAGGAGGGTGATCACATGCAAAGATGTTTATAGAAGTCCAAATGACCAAGTGTTACTGTGTCCAGTGACACACACATTCCTGAGACAAAGGAGAATATTGCAGACATTACCACAGCCACCATCTTCTTCCCTGAGCCCGAGACAATGAAAAATAATGGCAAACAAACGGTCTTGGGCCCCTCAGTTTAGGAAGGACATTGAGATGCTTGACTGCCTCCAGAGGAGGGCAACAAGGCTGGTGAAGGGCTTGGAACGCAAGCCCTATAAAGAATGTCTGAGGGAGCTGGGGTTGTTCAGCCTGGAGAAAAGGAGGCTCAGGGGTCACCTTATCACTCTCTACAATTGCCTGAAAGGAGGGTACAGCCAAGTGGGCATTGGTCTCTTCTCCCAAGCAACAGCTGACAGAACGAGAGGACACAGTCTTAGCTGTGCCAAGGGGAACTGAGGTTAGATGTTAGAAAAAAATTCTAAAAGAGTGACTGGGCAATGGAACTGTCTGGCCAGGGAGGTGGTGGAGTTACCATCCCTTGACATGTTTAAAAAAAGTCTGGATGTGGCACTCAGGGTCATGGTTTAGTTGATGAGGAGGTGTTAGGTCATAAGCTGGACTTGATGAACTCAAAAGGTCTTTTCCAACCCAGTTCATTCTGTGATTCTGTCTGCACCCATTCTCCTTCCCAAGTCTGAGACAAAAACAGCAATGGACAAATCCTCCAGCTGGACTGTCCACACCATGCCACCACACCACTCTGTTCGCTGCTTTACTCTCCTGGAAAAAACAGAACAAAGTAATGGCCATTCTGCATCATGTTCCCTTTTTCTACATCTTTTTAAAGTCATGCCCCCTAGTGATGATGTAAATGGTATAAAATAACCTGGTCTTGCCCACACAGCTTCAGGCTCCACCTTCCTCCTGGCAACTGTGATGAAATTAACTGTGTTCTAGCCAAAATTAGGACAAGTGTGAAATTAAGATCATAGAATAAGGATGAACAATTAAAGATCAGAAGTTTAAATGTGCCTTATCTGTTAACAAGGGAGGGAGTGAGGGAGAATACAGAGGGCAGTACTCCACTACCTTGGGGTGATCTTTCTTTGACTGGTGATACATACATGAGCAGTTGCTTCCCGTACATTTTGTTACAGTGGCAATTTTCATCCTGATGCATTAACCAGGATGTGCTAACTAGATCTCACTTTTGTCAGGCCCAGAATTAGCACCTTCCTGTCACAAATTCTTCCCTTCTGTCCCTGATCTCAAGTTCCCACTGTGATGCCTTACAGGCAAGTACCTTCTGTGGCCTTGACAGCCTGAGACTGTACTCTTTAAGTCTGTACACCACCCCGTGGCTCAAACACTGTCCTCCAGGGACTTTGCTCCTCAGCTCACAGGCTGTCCACAAGGGTGATGTATATGAAGCAATAGTAGGAGAAAAGGCAGAAGCAATAACATAAGTAATCATACAGTGTACAATAGCTATCCAAATAATTAAAAATGCAAATCCACTGGCAATCATCAACCCAAGCCTCATTAGCCACTTCTCCTACCCTCTGAGACCCAAGAATAAAAGTGCTGACATCATCTAGGAATTGGGGCTAACTCTCAGAAGACTGTCTTGGAGAGATTGGTAGTAATTTCTTTAATTTTGCCTTGGGCTTCTTCAGTCAATGTGAACAGTGATACAACATTCAGTTTCACTAAGATGGAGCATTCCACATACCCCTTGTTCCTGTAATATATCTAAAGCCTTTTTTGACACTTTGACTTGCAAGATACCTGATCCAGTTACTGAGTGTATGTACGTTCTCTTGCAAAATACAAAAAAGCTCTGACACAAAAGGTTCTCATGCAAACACATCAGTCCACTGGGCCGATACTCTATTTCTCCAGGGGACAGAGTACAGCTCTGGAGGGGGAGAAGGAGACAGAGAGAGGGATCCAGTGGTGTACCATGGGTCCTTACTTCACCCTGGGCTTCTTGGTAGTAGGCATCCCCAAGTAGCTCTTCTGAGGGTAACCCTATACAGTCCAAGTTTCACGTATGCATGGCCGCATACCTTCTTAACTTGGAATAATCTGTGTTTGACCAACGATAACTGTATGAGCAGTTCCTTCCTTTCACACACTTTGCTACAGCAGGAATTTTTATTTGGATGCATTAACCAGGATGTACTAACCAGATTTTGCCTGCTCCAGGCCTAGGATTAGTATCTTCCTGTCACAACTTCCTCATTTCTCTGCTACTGCAAGTTGCTGCTGTGCAGATTTATCTTATGGCAAGTTCCTTCTGAGGCCTGGAGAGGCAACTGTGTTCTTTAAGTCCTTATATTTGTATCAGAATCACTTTGTACATTAAAAATTACCTAAAGCGGTGACTTCATATTCTTTTAAGAAAGTAAGTTAAATGGGAGTAGAAACCCCATAGCATGTTTCTGATCTAGTAACACATGAAGAACACACCTTGCCTCACAACATATATGTTAAAACTAGAAGACAATTTTCCCCGATCTTATTTCAGCACACTCTGTGCTAAGAACACTGTAAATAAAACACAGCCCATGATCAAACATCAGATCTGGAACAGGAACTGCTGTTGCTGAAGCTGTTGAAACTCCAAGATAGCAATGTTTTGATTTCAGATTTCTTATTTCAGAGCAATAAAATAAATTGCTCAAAGAATACAAAAACTAAGCACAAAGCAGCAGTGTACAATACAATGAATCCTGAAAACAATCCAAAATAATTGAACCTGATCTAAACATTATATTTGAGGAAAATACAATTCAGAGATCAAATCTCCATTAACACCAAGGCTCAAGCTTTTGTGTACAGACCCTGCTTGATAACTTAAAGAAGGCTTCTAAATTACTTTTACATTTTTAAAGACTTGTTCTACAGAACTCAGGGAAATTTTTCTCTTTCTCTAAATCATGCAAATCAGTATTAGCACCTTTCCTAGCAGGATCTTTTAAACTTGTTGTGATGTATTGCTATTTAATAGGAGTTCAACAACTATTAAAGGCAAAGTTCAGCAAGCCTTATACTTGCTTCATTCTCATTGCACAGCTCTCTTTATAAAAGCACAATTCATTATTTCCATGTCCATTAGAGCTCTGCTCTTCTTGCATTTCACAACATTTTAAGTACATGCATAATGACCATTTAAGAGATGAGGCAAGCCTTAAGAGGCACACAACAGCAGTGGCTAGTGATACCACATATGAACATTCAAATACTTCTATCGAGGGTATCAGGTTAACAAGTGCCACTGGCAGCACCTAGGCTTGGCTGGCTGCCACATTGACCATACACTGGTTACCCTTCCAGACTGGCTGGGTCTCTTTACCTCTCAAAACCACTTGTCACTCTATAGCTTCTAAAGCTATCTGCCACTCTGAAATACTGAACTAAAGTAAGCCAAGAATTCTCTCACTTCTTTTAAAATAACTTACTTCTAAAGCACTGCCTTCCACTCCTTCTGCTTTATCCCGCTCCCTGACTTTAGCCTTTGGTCTTTTTTGCATTTAAGTCATTCTACCATTGTTTCACAGAAGTACTTCAGTCATTTGATCATGACCAGTTCAATCAGTTGCTCAACTTTTTTTACGTAGTTCCTCATACCAATAATCTTGGGATCACTGCAGCATTTTTTTCTGTCCTAGGCTGTTTGCAAAACGAACCAAAGCTAATAGTACACACTTCCCTGTGGTTCCTGGTTTCTCACTGAGGGCTACCTGTCACAGATAAAACTTATAGACATCACCCCTGAAAAACTCTATTTCAGCCAACATCAGAACCATTAAAAAAGCATAAAGCAGATCACTGAACACAAACCAAAGAAGTCCCCGTGGTTGTCTTCAACAGTGCAACAGATTACAGTCGCAATCCCATACAGCCCACACAACGCTGGATAGAAAAGATGGGGATTTATGGAGCTCTGGGTCTTTGGTTAAGTATGCATAAACAAGAATTGTTCAATGCTTATTTCTTCTGAGTTGAAGTGTTCCATTAGCAGTTCACTAATTTTCTCCACTTAAAACAAACTACGTCCTTAAAAATATATATACTCTTTATACTCATCAATTTCATATCTTTGATACAAAGTTTGATATATGCAATCAGGAACAATACAGCTTCTTTCTGCAGGAAAAAAAATTACTGTTTTTCCTAACTATATCATCATAAAGAAACTTAAGAAACTTTGACTGAAGTTTCATTATAAATTTTCTTAAAAGATTTTGAAGCATACAACCAGAGTACGAAGCACTAATGACAACCACAAGCAGTCAAAAGGAACTGCAAATAAGCAGTACTACAAAATTCTTACAGGCCTTCTTAGAAGCACCTCCAAACACACTCATCTTACTAGTTCAAAATGCAATAAAAGGAAGCCATTTCAATCCCTCAATTTACCATGTTCTGACCAGCTACACACTGCTCTTGTCACCATTTTGTTAGCAGACTGAAGTTTTACTGTGAAGTCTTAGAACTAATGATCTCTTTCTGCCTTTCACTCAAGGATGTCTGATTTATAATTAGTTAGGCCATCCAAACTAATTAAAGGGCTATAGCAAATATTCAGTTCATCAGCCAATGAAAAAAACCCACAGAATCATTAAGGTCAGAAGAGACCTCCAAAATTAACTGTCCTTTGACAGAACACCATCTTGTTTGTCAACTAGACTGCAGCACTAAGTGCTACATTCAGTCATTTCTTTCACATTTCCAGGAATGCCAAGTCCACCGCTACCCTGGGCAGCCTTTGACTATACTTTCTAAAATATTTGTAGCTCTTAGTTCACAAACACTGAATCAAACATGCTTGTCAGAAAATTGATACTTGACAAGTCTTGCTATACATCATTTTCAGTTGTGTATTCAAAAGTTTTAGTCAGTCAGCAGCAACATGCAGGGCACACACAGGCCTGACTGCAATTTCCCCAAGTCTAGAAGAGAAGATGTTTTCAGATATTATTTCAAGTATTACTTAAGCTATTCTATCGATTTTGTACTTTATATGAAAACAGTATTTTCCATTGCAGTACATAAAACTCAACAGACTACATGTTTGATCTTATATTACTAGTCACAACTTTCAGAACAAAAGAGGCAGTCCAGGACTTGGAAGCATTTTTCAAATTCCCTTGCAGCTTAAAGCAAATGATTTTACCAAAATCTGCAAATCAACCAAAATTAATATTGTTAAGAGGCAAAGTCCTACTAAACACTTCAGTATGCCTAGCTTCACCAGCCTTTCTTCCTTGATGAGTTAACATACAACTAAAAATAGTTGTGATTTTCATAAGCATTCATCACCTATCAGGAAGACAGCTATTTAAAACTAATACTGGTCAGAATGCAATGCAAGCACATGCATCCATGTAGTGTACAGCAAGAGAAAGAAATGCACACTTGTTAATTCAAGTGATCTCTTTGCCTGACAGCTTTAAAAGGTAGAACAACTCTAAGCCCAGAAAAAGCTATCTACTATAGCTGACTCCAAAATGCAATGATCACATATGAAAAATGATACACTTTGCATACATTAAGCGAGAGAGTCTGAAGACACACAGCATTAGTAAGATAACCAATATTTCTAGATAAAGAGCACAGTTATTTTGCTGTTAAAGCCAGCAGAATAATTAAAAGCTGATTATGAGCTTTAGATCTCCAGAAGATCCACTCCTTTCCTATGTACACACCTAATAGTTTCCCTTTTGCAGGAAGCAATCATATGAAATTATTCTTTCTGACTTGCTTACTACTCATTGCTTTACTGAAATATAGTTATATCTATATTATGACTACTAACTACACAAGAGTTTCTTTGCTGTTTTCTGCAAAAAAATTTCAGAGCAGAAACAGTTGTTATTCTTAGGTTTTTTTATTTCCAATACTATCTTTTACCACAGTTAAATCAAGACTTTTTCTACTCTGTAAAGCATGTAATCTGTGGCAATAAAATCCACTGATATTAGAAATGCTTCAGGCATTTTCAGAATCATTTCAGAGGCCAAATATTCCAGCAGTGAATAATGCACTGCACATTTGGCCCAATTTTCCAGCAACTCAGTATCTTCCTGGTATTTTTCTGCATTATTAAGTGCTGGAGATTTAGCAAAGGTCCCTGCTCTAAGAGAAAGATTTGGTTGAAAAGGAACCTGACTTCTCTTCCTCTAGTTTCCCAGGACACTGGCTATTAAACTGCAACTTTCCAGATAAATTGGTGGATTATATTTCCTCTATTACACCCTGTGCTGGGTTTAGCTGGGGTAGAGTTAATTTTCTTCCCCGTGGCTGGTATGGGGCTGTGTTCTGGATTTCTGCTGAACACAGGATTGTAATACAGCAATGGTTTTGTTATTGTTGAGCAAGCTTACACAGGGCCAAGGCCTTTTATGCTTTTTGTAGTGACATACTGGTGAGGAGACTGGGGCTACATTGAAGGTTGGGATGGGACACAGCCAGGACAGGTGACCCCAACTGACCAAAGAGATATTCCATACCATGTGACATCATGCTCAGGATACAAAGGTGGGGGGAAGAAGGAAGGGTTGGGAGACATTGGGAGCGATGCCATTTGTCTTCCCAAGTGAAGATTATATGTGATGGGACCCTGCTCTTGAAGAGATGGCTGAATACCTATCTGCCTACTGGAAACAGTAATTAATTTCTTGTTTCAATCTGCGTGTTTGCATGGCTTTTGCTTTCCCTATAAAACTGCCTTACTCTCAATCCATGAGTTTTCTGACTTTTACCCTGGCAATTCTCTCCCTGATCCTGCTGGTGTTGGAGTGAACAAGTGGCTGCATGGGGCTTGGCTGCCAGCTGGGGTTAACCACAACACACTTAGTTCTTCTAATGCACAGGTAGTCCAGTGACCTAATACAGGAAAATCCTGGCCCTCGAAGCAAGATGAATTAATCACTTCATACTGCCCAGTTCTCTTCAACATCTTCATTGATGACTTAGGAAAAACATTATACTGGCTTTTCTGGATAACAGTAGAGGATCATTTTCACTTCAAGAGCAGAGAGTAACCAAGGGCAAACCATTACTGACAAATCTGGTGGCCTTCTACAGGGTTGGTGGATGAGAGAATAGGTATCAGTAAGAAATTCTTAACTGTGCAGATGGTGAGGCACTGAAGCAGGCTGCCCAGAGAAGCTGTGGATGCCTCCTCCCTGGAAGTGTTCTAAGTCTGGCTGAATGAGCCTTTGAGCATCCTGGTCTAGTGGACGGTGTCTCTGCCCATGGCAGGGTGTTGGAACAAGATGAACTCTAAGGTATCTTCAAAATTCTGTGATTTTTAAGATCCATATAGCCTCATACCATAAAAAACCAGCTATGCCAAAAAAAACCCTAATCAAACCCTCTTTAAACTAACTCAACTGAATTCAAAGTCTTACCCTCAAAAAGTTCTCTTCAACATCTTCATTAAAGACTTGGACTCATGACTCAAAGGGATACTAAATAAGTTTGTCAAGGATACTAAATTGGGAGATGTTGATTCCCTGAGAAACATCTTGACAAATTAGAGAGGTGGGTGATCACCAACCCTATGAAGTTTAACAAGGGCAAGTGCTGACTTCCGCACCTGGGGCAACCCTGGNCACTTAGTTCTTCTAATGCACAGGTAGTCCAGTGACCTAATACAGGAAAATCCTGGCCCTCGAAGCAAGATGAATTAATCACTTCATACTGCCCAGTTCTCTTCAACATCTTCATTGATGACTTAGGAAAAACATTATACTGGCTTTTCTGGATAACAGTAGAGGATCATTTTCACTTCAAGAGCAGAGAGTAACCAAGGGCAAACCATTACTGACAAATCTGGTGGCCTTCTACAGGGTTGGTGGATGAGAGAATAGGTATCAGTAAGAAATTCTTAACTGTGCAGATGGTGAGGCACTGAAGCAGGCTGCCCAGAGAAGCTGTGGATGCCTCCTCCCTGGAAGTGTTCTAAGTCTGGCTGAATGAGCCTTTGAGCATCCTGGTCTAGTGGACGGTGTCTCTGCCCATGGCAGGGTGTTGGAACAAGATGAACTCTAAGGTATCTTCAAAATTCTGTGATTTTTAAGATCCATATAGCCTCATACCATAAAAAACCAGCTATGCCAAAAAAAACCCTAATCAAACCCTCTTTAAACTAACTCAACTGAATTCAAAGTCTTACCCTCAAAAAGTTCTCTTCAACATCTTCATTAAAGACTTGGACTCATGACTCAAAGGGATACTAAATAAGTTTGTCAAGGATACTAAATTGGGAGATGTTGATTCCCTGAGAAACATCTTGACAAATTAGAGAGGTGGGTGATCACCAACCCTATGAAGTTTAACAAGGGCAAGTGCTGACTTCCGCACCTGGGGCAACCCTGGACATGTGTACAGACTGAGGAACAAGAGGCTGGTGAGCAGCACTATGGAAAGGGACCTGGGAGCCCTGATCAAAAGAAAGTTGAATCTGCATCAGCAGTGCCCTGGCAGCCAGCAGGGCCAACCTGCCCTGGGGTGTATCAGGCACAGCATCACCAGCTGGGCAAGAGAGGGGATTGTCCCTCTCTGCTCTGCACTGGGGTGGCCTCACCTCGAGTGCTGGGGGCAGTTCTGCGTGTCACAATATTAAGAAAAGACATGAAGCTATTAGCATCCAAAAAAAGAGCCACAAAAATGGTGAAGTGTCTGAAGGGGAAGCCTTATGATGAGTGGTTGAGATCACTTGGTCTGCTCAGCCNATCTTCAAAATTCTGTGATTTTTAAGATCCATATAGCCTCATACCATAAAAAACCAGCTATGCCAAAAAAAACCCTAATCAAACCCTCTTTAAACTAACTCAACTGAATTCAAAGTCTTACCCTCAAAAAGTTCTCTTCAACATCTTCATTAAAGACTTGGACTCATGACTCAAAGGGATACTAAATAAGTTTGTCAAGGATACTAAATTGGGAGATGTTGATTCCCTGAGAAACATCTTGACAAATTAGAGAGGTGGGTGATCACCAACCCTATGAAGTTTAACAAGGGCAAGTGCTGACTTCCGCACCTGGGGCAACCCTGGACATGTGTACAGACTGAGGAACAAGAGGCTGGTGAGCAGCACTATGGAAAGGGACCTGGGAGCCCTGATCAAAAGAAAGTTGAATCTGCATCAGCAGTGCCCTGGCAGCCAGCAGGGCCAACCTGCCCTGGGGTGTATCAGGCACAGCATCACCAGCTGGGCAAGAGAGGGGATTGTCCCTCTCTGCTCTGCACTGGGGTGGCCTCACCTCGAGTGCTGGGGGCAGTTCTGCGTGTCACAATATTAAGAAAAGACATGAAGCTATTAGCATCCAAAAAAAGAGCCACAAAAATGGTGAAGTGTCTGAAGGGGAAGCCTTATGATGAGTGGTTGAGATCACTTGGTCTGCTCAGCCTGAAGAAGACTGAAGGGAGACCTCATTGCAGGTACAACTTCCTCATAAGGGGAAGAGGAGGCGAAGGTACCAACCTCTACACTCTCATGATCAGTGACAGACCTTGAGCAAATAGCATGAAGCTCAATCAGGGGAGGCTTAGGATGGTATCAGGAAAAGTTTTTCACCCAGAGGGTGGTTGGGCTCCCCAGGGAACAGGCTCCCCAGGGAACTGGTCACAGCACCAAGTGTGTCTAGTTAAAGAAGCATTTGGACAACTCTCTCAAGCACATGGTGTCATTCTTTGGAATGGTCCTGTGGAGAGCCAAGAGCTGTATTTAAGAAAAAAAACTTGTAAGGCATAAAGATTTTGTCTTCAGTTACAGATCCTAATGGGGCAAAACCAATTTTTTTTAAAAAACACAATGAATAAATGATGAAGTAACAACAAATTTCCAGACAGACAATCTGATATACACAAGCACCTATAAACTCTCCACATTTTACAAGTATACCTCAATACCTGCATCATCCACACAGAAAAATTAATACAATGACCATTAACAACAATTTCTCCATTTTGCTTCACAAGTTTTAATAGCAGTGATAGAGTGGATAACTCTCAAGCCTCAGGCAATCAGCAGTAAAATGTACCTTGTTACTTCTAATAGGCAAAACAATCCAAGATGGGGGACAATTCACTACAGTTTTTTAAATCTGTTTCCTAAAATGCACTAAAAGATCACCAGTTCTACTGAGCTTACATCAGCATCAAGTGAAGTGAGAAATCCCCTTTAAACAATTATAGACAAATTTTCATCATTCCAACCCATTAGTGGCAGATGCTTCTGCTGGGAAAATCATCCTTTGGCAGAAAATTCTGTAAAAAATCAGACATACTATGGTTCAGTAAAATTTGTGACTATTTAATTGTCCACAGCTCCACAACCTTTCAACCTGCACCCTTATTTAACTACCAGGAATAGAAGCCACTAGAGTGAAAGCAACATAAATACCGCATTTATACTTAGCTTCATGTAGAATATAACCAGCAAATTTTAAACAGTTCTCTGAACTCAGGGTCTTTGCAACAGCACTGGAAGTGCAGATGTACATAATCATGTCATCATTCTTCCCCTCCCATCAAATAAATGAACTGAAGACCAGCTGGTCTTTCAACTTGTGGAATTTTAAAAATGTACAAAGAAAGACAAAGGGAATGACTTCCCTTTCAACAGAAGAAAGGTGTACTTTAATCATGCTTTATCTATTTTTCATTCTATTTTTTACATATAAAAGGGAATTGTGAAACTAATGAAACAACCAGCCCAGGATTGTTGTGTGGAAATTAGCCCATCTCTGCCCAGAGGTTTTAAAAGTTCTCAATCTTCCTATAATGAACAGACAGGTGCAAGAGATGATCATGGCTGGCCCAGCTCAATAGTTCACAGATAAGGCTTCTTCCATTGTCTAGGCCTTTGAATCAATTGGAAAGAGATTGGGAACCACTGATGAAAACTTTCTTCATTTTATTTATGTGTTGCTCTATATGGTCCTGAAATTCTTCAGGGAAAGAAAAAGGGCCAGAAAACATCTATACAATGCCATTACTAAAGGCACCATACATCAGTGGTTATGAAGTTTACATCCAAAAAGCACTAATTTTTAAATGCCAAGCCTCAAGTCATATGGGTTGATTATAAGTAAGTGGCAGTGATAATACTACATAGTCACTAAGCCAGACAGCAGCTGTTGGTTGCAATTAAAAATAGGCATAGGATTTTGCCTGAAAAGGAACTGCTAGTTCTCAACATGCACAGGTAAAAAAAAAAAACCACTGACAAAACTAGTGATAAATTAAATGAAAGAAAAATGAGTTTAATGAGGTAAAAAGAAAGTAGAAAATAACATACGCATGTCAGATCCAGAATGTCGAAACAAAATAAAAAAGCTCAGTTTTTAAGTTTACTCTCACACTAAATACAACTACATTTCTGAAATTCACACAAACTTTCAGGGTAAAGGAAAACTGTAGGACTGCCACTTTAAGCATTCATAAATAAATAACCCAGAAAACAAAGGAAAGTTAAGTTCTCCAGAAATTCATTTCAGAAAATCTTGCAGGCTTAGTGGGGCTTTTCACAGCTTACCAACAGTGAAACTGCAGAAGTAGAGCATTTTACTAAAATTAAACTGATTAAAATGTAGTAGTTTCTTATTTGATCTGCTTCCCACATAGGCAATATTACAACCAGATTAAATATTTGGCTAAGGACTCAATGACATTTTGACATATGTTTGCCCTTTGAAGAATTCCTTGCTTCTCTCTTGGCTCAAAATATAAATTCCAAAAACCGAACACAAAAATGCAAAAAAAAATTTCTTAAGTCTGGTTTTAAAAACACATATTTTGGCTGTTCTACTGAAAAAGAATCAAGCTAATGAAGGAATAAGAGAACTGACACATGCCAAATGAGCTTGCAAGATCTTCCTTAAAAAAAAAAACAAACCAACAAACAAAATAGGCTTTTCAACATAATCTTATAAGTTTCACATCAATTCATGTTGTGGTTTTTAATTAAAGTTTCTAGCCTATTTTCTTTCTAATGGCTAAGAACAAATATATCTGTTTTCCTATATACACAGACAGCAGAACAAAATTAATTTTGAAAACAAAAACATTCGCCCACTACTGCAACATTATAGATATCTTAGTATGAACACACATAGTGCATTTCAAAAGACTTTTGTCTACTCTTCTTTCAAGCTTCTCTCAAAACTTTTGTCTAGTCTTCTCTCAAGCAGCATGGACACGCACAACCTCTTTTGTAACTAAAGATTTGCCTATGCTAACCGAAGACAGGGTTAAATTTCAGTACTATTCCACCCTTCTACTATGGAATCATCATCAGCTACTAAAGTTTAGCCAAACAGTGACAAAGTTTACAATATATTTAGTCACATGAAGATATTATTTCTTTGCACTATATTGCTACAATTCTTCCTATGACTTTGCACAATATACCAAGACTCTGAAGTACAAAAATACTTGCTGATTTAATCTCGTGTATGTTCCAACTTACAGCCTGATAATTTGATACTTACATGGTCCTTCATGCTTAAAGCAGTCACAAGAAAGGGCTTTTTTAAAAAAATGTAAAGAAGATCTCTATCTAGTACTTATTCAAAGTCAAAGTACTTATTCAAACCTTCCTTGCATCACTTTATCCAAAGGTAAATTTTAACCCACTCCTAATTGTTCAGTCTACTGCAAATAACTTTGCATTTAACCACAGGGCAAGAACCTGCAGAGACAGCACAGTAACAAGTTCTCACAGGCCTGTGTAATCACCCCAAGGAGCACACTTTTGCATTGTGGCAGATACGAACCAGGTTACCTTCTCAGTTGATGATCGCAGGTCTGGAACATATCTCTACAAGGTCAGGTTGAGAGGTGGGGTTGTCCTGCCCGGAAAAGAAAAGGCTCTGGGGCACCCTTACCACAGCCTTTCAGTACCTAAAGAAGACCTACAAAAAGGCTGGAAGCAGATTTTTTACCAAGGTGAGTAGCAACAGGACATGAGGGAGTGGCTTTTAACTGTGCAGATGGTGAGGCACTGGAGCAGGCTGCCCAGAGAAGCTGTGGATGCCTTCTCTCTGGAAGTGTTCTAAGTCTGGCTGAATGAGCCTTTGAGCATCCTGGTCTAGTGGAAGGTGTCCCTGCCCATGACAGGGGAGTCAGAATTAAGTGATCTTTAGGGTCCATTCTAAACCAAACCACTCTGTGGTTCTAAAACTTTCTCTTCTTATAGGGAACTATCCTCCTCTCCCCCCAAAAAACCCCCAAAACCCATGCACAGAAGTAACAGCTGCCCAGGATATGACAGCAGCACTGCACAATCACTGTGCTTGCTACCACTCGATGGTAAATGCAACTGAACTTTTAAGTTTTACAATGCAATTATTTTGTTCTTAGTCATGCTCCTACAGACAGAAGTGACCCAAAGAATTTTTTAAAACTCTAAGCAATTTGGTTTGGAAACATTTACAATAGGTCTCTGGAAACCATAGAGGAAAATGTCTAAAAAAGTAAGGCACTTTTTTTCTGCTCACACCTCCTCAAGGAGCATACTTGGTTCAGCCTTTGTCGGAAGACTAGGTTTATTTTCTATTGTGCTAGTCAGAGAAGGATTGCTCCACAGCTAAAAGGATCACTCCACCATTCTGGGAGAGCAAGCCTAGAGCAAACATACCTACCCTTGCTGTTAGAAAGTAATGGAGTGGTAAGTTACTGCACGTACAAGTCTGTTTGGGGCAAATCAAACTTTGCATTTACAACTCTTCAGAAGGCAGCTGATCTTTCGAAGTGTCATTTTAAGCATGTAACAACTACTTCTCAACAATCCAGACTAGCAGTGCCATGGAGGGAACATAAATAGCACACCGTTTTTATGGGCAGGGGGATGATCTCCCTTTGATGAACTACTGTGCATCATAAGTATCAAATAATTCTTTGATGTGTTTTTGAGTACCTTGAGAAGATGCCACTGCAACACTAAATTAAACCTAGCCAATAATAAAAGATTTTCCTAAACCAAATGTAAGGATTTGTGACACAAAGTCTTGTGCAAATAAAATACTTGTGCAATGCAGCAATCACCTATTGATTTTAAATGCAAACAACAAAGCACACAAACATTCAAAATTCTCATTAGGACAAGCCATTAATCACAACATTGACTAGAAAGTTAAAATTTAATTGTTATGAACCCCAACCTAAGTAACCAGTGAGGATATTGCCAAATAAGTAGTAATTCAGCACGTATGAAAAAAAATGCAGGACCACAAAACACCGAAAAGGGATGAGGTTAGAAAACAGTTACATTAGCTTTCTAGATAACCAAAATTATGACAAGATTTGCTACAAGATCATTTATTTATATATTTGAAACACACTTATCTAAACTTCTCCCATAACCAACATCACAGCTACAACCATAACAGACAATTTTTAATGAATCAGATATTAACTTGGGTTTCCACCGGACACAAACACTGATTGCCTCTATTCTAATAAAAATGTAGCTCTCTTTCTTAAATCAGCTGACAGCAGGAAGAATTGGAGTGAAATTAGTGAAAAGCCTCTTCTAGTCAGAAAAAAATGGACAATTTTTTAGGAATTACTACAATGAAGGAGCAAATACCATTTTTGCAAACTGAAGCATGATCATGCTGATAGAGAGATACTGAACTCATATTCTAAGCATAAGAAAATTTCTCACTACACACCTGGTTTTAAAAAAAGCTTATAGACATAGACAATTCAAATCAATAGCATTTTTCATCTTGTCTTTGAAATGACCTGGGGGGAAAAAAAAACCCAAAACCAAAAAACCCTGAAAAAAGGATTCAGGGAAAACGATCCCTTGACTTTAATTTACAGTTTGAAAAAGTGGAGCAGCCAGTCCTAAACTGAATTTGTCTCATCTGTTTTCTTCACATTCAGCCCTTTTAGCTTATATTAAATCAGTTCTCAAATACATTCATGTAACTGTCTACAGTGGAAACATAAGCCACCTAGTGAAAACAGTTGCTGTTAAGAATGGCAGTCTCTTGCCATGGCTACTAACTAAAAATGAGATACTAGTTTTTCCAGATCAACTGCAGAATATTCACTCACTGTCTAAAAATTGTACTCTAAGGAGATTATCACATTTAAATGGTGAATAGCTGCAATAGATGTCAAAGTCGCAATCAGAGTAACAGCAAGCCACTGAAAAAAAATTCAGCGTTGTATTATACAACCTCTAATTGCAGCTACCTACATTGGTTTCTATAAATCTGGAGTGCCAGTGAAAGAACAAAACTTGTTACTTTAAAAGAAGAGAAAATCGCTATAGAAATTTTTTATCAGATATTTGCAATATTAATTTAAATACTGCAGTCAGCACTGGATTCACCAGCAAGACAATGGTAACTTATTAAACCATATATTCTTCTCTGAGATGAGAACTATCAGCATTGTAACATAACATGGTATCTTCTTTGCTTGAGTACAGTTCTTTCACATTTTTAGTGAAAAAACACAACGCATCCTGCATAAGTGTGTATGTGCAAGTGTGTGTGTGTTGGTGAGGAGCAAGACAACAGAGAGAAAAGTTCAAACTGTGAAACCAATGACTCTCCCTAAAAGCTGCAGAGACATCAAAACACACAATTCCTCACACCACTTGTATTTCTTAAAAAGCACAGAAGAAAAATGCACAAAATATTAGCTCTGATTTTAGTATGGTATCTGCATACTTATGAAACGAATTAGGAGATCTGAAGAATTTAAGAGGATGACAAACTGTTTCAAGTTACTCTGTTATTTACTGGACTGTGAAAAAATTAAGACATCTGCATGCGTTTGAGTACAGCTGACTTAAAACACTACATTGTTCCCATTCTCTAGTTGCAGTACAGTAACAAAGTGACGGCAAGAAGGAAGTCAAGACTTCCAGAATGACAATCACCTAGGCATTACTTGTTCCCTACTGTTATAAATAAATCGAGTAATTCGCGCTCAAATATGTAATATCAAAATGTATGATCAAAATCAAATTGTAACTGGTGTTAAAAGCGACCAGAGCCGGTTCCAAAAGGAATGCAGCTCTTGCCGGGAAAGCTTTTGCATCCAAAAAACAAAGTCACGAAGAACTGACAGACCATCAAGAAGGCATCCAGCAAGCTACTGAAAATTTACATCTCCAAAGGGAGGTTCAGGGCAGAGTTGATGGCCCATCTCCGAGGATCTCCTCCCAGCTTGGGCATGAACGATTTGATCAACAACTCTGATATAGAACATCTAGAATCATCAGATAACTCCTCTGGTGATTTGAGAAGCAGGATGTGCTTTGTCCATCTCAGTCCCAAGAACGGCTTCCCTCATGAATATACTAAATGATAAAATAATACCCAAGATCCAGACTCCACGGAAAAACTGTATATAAACCAGCTGCCAAAAGCACCCAGTGTGAACAAAGGGAGGTCTGATGCCATAGAAGTCAGACCTGTGTTCACCCAGCACCAATCCCGGGCTTGGTTCTGTCTCTCTTTTCGATCGTGGCGCTATTTATGCAATTTCTTGGACACCTAATAAATTCAACTTTACCTTATTCTCGAATTAGGTGTACTTATTTATAACACCTACCACACCATACTGTGGTGTGATCCACAGTAAACCTGCTCTCCTTTCTTCGACTTTGCTGGTTAGTTATATTTAACAATGCTGCTCTGAAACTACTGCACTGTGCATGGAGCATGAATGGAAATGAAATAAGGAAGTAAATTAATTATGATAGGAATTGGAGGTAGAACTTCCAGCAGCAGCAACAGGTAAATGTAGTTTTATTTTTTTTTTTTGCTTTATATAATGTATTTCAATATCCAGAAAGTTTTGTATCTGATCTGAACTAGATTCACCAATAAAAATTTAAGTGTATTTCCTGAGATTCTTCATCAACCTGAGTACTGGTAATAAAAACAATCCTCCTAAAAAACATACGTCCCTCTTCCCTTTTTAAAATGCACATGCTACTTTGCAGAGAGGACTAAATTGTCTTGTGGTGCTTGAAACAAAGTT
This sequence comes from Drymodes brunneopygia, assembly GCA_013400955.1. Taxonomy (NCBI): domain Eukaryota; kingdom Metazoa; phylum Chordata; class Aves; order Passeriformes; family Petroicidae; genus Drymodes; species Drymodes brunneopygia. The sequence continues at coordinate 183,456 of VZTZ01014077.1, forward strand.
GAATCTACTCAGCTGGGCAGCAGAGAGGGGAAATATAGAAACTGAAGAACGGAAAAAGTGAGGTATCTTTCAGCAAACAGGATCTCAGGAAGCAGGATATCCTTCCCCATAAAATCAGGTGAGGCTTTCTAGAAGTCTGTCCTGGAGATAATCAAAGCACAGCTACAACAACCACACCTTTGCCTTTTCTGCTGATGCCCACTCCATATTGCACCACCTCCACCCAAATATAAACTCTCCTAGAAATGTGATTAGAGGCTTAAGTACAACCAAAACCTGGGATGCCTATTCACACCATCACTTTTCCTTCTTCAACTAAATAATACCTAAGAGCAAAAGAAAAAACCTGCCTCAAACAAATCCATGTAAATTTGGTTCTTCAAGCCTCTAACCCAAAACTATCTGTAATGCAATGCCTAATATCACTGCTGGTTAGCCACCAAGTTTACAGCATTTGAAAATGTATTTTTCATCCACTGTCAATACAGCCACATATCCCCAGTGGCATAAAGTAACATTAACCTGTCTCACCTCTTTCCATACAAGCCACAGGTGTACGCACTGCAAACAGTGCTGGAATTTAAGATTCTTCCTTTTGTTTCTTCCTCTCAGAATTTTCTCCCATATGTGGTGCTAGGAGACAATAACGACCGGGTACTTAGGAGAGACAAAAGAAGTGGCCACAGCTCATGGGAGGGGTCCAGCTGCTTACTCTCTCTGGGGTTTCTCTGGAAAGGGCAGAGACGCAGGGAGAATTGGGCTGGAAAAAGAAGGGGCTGGGGCAGCTACTAGCTGTCTTGCACTTGGCTTTGGAGGATGATGGTCGGAGCTGCTGCTTGGGAGAGCGAATTCGCTGCCACCGCCAGAGCCCTGCGCCGAAGCCTGTCCTGCTTCTTCTGGGCGCAGGGTGAGCCTCTGCTCGCGAGAGGAGCCACTGAACAAGGACTTATTAATGCCCAACCTCACTAAGAAAGGGACTCCGCACCATCTGCTGGGGTGCCCCATGGGAAGACCCCGGGATACGAAACCCTTTCCCCTCCCAGGCAGCCTTTTCCCTGCCCTGCTCACAACTGGACCGCCGCTGCCTCGCCCCCGCCATTTTTGTTTTTTTTGCCACTGTTCTGACTTTTCGCTACACTGTAGCCCTACATGTCCGCCCCAACACCAAGTGGTTCCAGCCACAGCTCAAGAGTTTTTGATACATCTCAGCCACAACTCGGGCCTTTGCTCATCCTGCCCTCCCCGCTTGCTGCTCCAAGGTCCCTGCTACAGTGCTTTCTACTACCCAATGGGGGCACCGAGATCGGCTGCCCCTGTGAGTTTGTAAAGGACAGCCCTTCTCCATCACTTCCTGCCGGCTGCATCCGCCATTGTCCACGTGGAGAGAGACGGCCGGACTCGTGCCACAGCCCCCTGCAGCCATGGGGGAGTCACCGTGAAGCCTCGGGATTTAGCTTTTGTTTTTCAGATCCNTGCTGTTCTCGTTTGCTGTTGCTGCCACTGGTTGTTTGCCTTGCTATACACCCTATTAAAAAACTGTTATTTCTTTTCTCATATCTTTGCCTGAAAGCCACTTGATTTCACTATTGTAACAAGTCAGAAGGAAGGGGGTCATATTTNGGGCCCCGAAAAGTATAAACAAACGTGTATTGTGTGGGGAGCAATTTGGGGGAGTATGACTTCATTATCTGAAGCTGTAATTGGAGGATTAACCCCTGATATGTAAATAGACCAAACTTATAACAGTATGAAAAACTCATAACAACTGTCCATCTTGAATGCAGCCTCTTGAAGGCTTCTGGCTGCCCAAGGTGTACCTACTGAAGGCCTTTAATACCCACTTTTATTCTCTTAGTCTTGCCTAGCCTCTGTTTCAGATAGCCACTCCAAGGCATAAACTGCACCCACCCTGCCTGGCCAGGAGCCACAAGCGCCCCTGCCAGCTGCAACCGTAACCACACCAAAGGGAAAGTGCTTTAAGAATGGGAAGAGACTGTTCATTGGGTTTGCTGTTCTCGTTTGCTGTTGCTGCCACTGGTTGTTTGCCTTGCTATACACCCTATTAAAAAACTGTTATTTCTTTTCTCATATCTTTGCCTGAAAGCCACTTGATTTCACTATTGTAACAAGTCAGAAGGAAGGGGGTCATATTTTGCATTCCAGGAAAGACTCCTGCCTTCCTTAGCCGACACCTGTCTTTCAAACCAAGACACACAGGTATAACTGAAAGCAGGAGTGAAACTCCCCCCAAATCAGATAGGAAAATCTGCTTGCCCTCTCGTCTTCTAACAGTATGTATGCTTTACCAACAAAATGGAGGTGCAGAAGACAGAGATGTAATTCACCTCAGATGTACTCCCACAGTCTAGTCTGAAGATTTCTGTGCTTATTCACTCCTCCCTTCAGCAGTAGGGAGACATGACCTAGAGGCCAGCTGCTCTCCCTATCAACATAAAACCGAAAGAATATGCAACAATCTGTGGTTTCCAAGTATATCAAACACCTGCATATCCCTTAACCCTAAGAGCATGCAAGAACTCAAGATTTCTGTGAAGTCACATGAAAGTCAGAATCCACTGTTAACCTGCTTTTGAAGGCATACTTGTCAGAGTACAGATTTCAGCCTATCATATCACAAAATGGCAGCATCACCATATCTCATTTTCAGTTCCACTGACACCTAAACAACCAATTAATGGGTGTGTAGGCTATCTTTCACCATCAAGACAAAGAACTTCTGAAGGGGACTTCTGAAGAAAAAAGTAATTACATCCATTCAACAAAGCTCTCTGCAATTGGAACGTTTTGAGAAAGAAGGAGTAATTTGATCTGCCCCCATTCTAGCTTCGCAGTGATCTTTAGCTCATTGTCTAAAACATTCATGGTTATTAAACATGGCAGGCAAGCAATTGTCCAGAATCAGTCAACTCTTTCCCAAGTATAATTTTATGACAAGCTCCATGTTTGAAGCATAGTTTTTACTGATTTTTATCATTCCTACAAAACTGATTGGCAGACACTTTTAAGTGCACAATTAAAACCAAAAATAAGTTACAGACATGCAGCAGAATACATGTAACACTTCCCAGTCCCTGGCAGATACTTAACCTTTGCTTACTGAAAGAGTCCTATGCACAACTCTGGACTTCAGCAAACATTGTGTTTGTCATGGTAGCTAGAAATGTTTATCAACAAAACTTCACTGAATTTTCACTGGAGAACTAATCTAGAACATGTTTTTTCTTGTGCTACTCAGCTCACAAAAATTAAATCTAGAAAGGTGAAAATTTCCCTATTCAAAAATTTCAGCAGAAACCACAAGATAATATAGGGCCTTGGTTCTGCATAACTAGCAAAGACATCTATGGAGGAAACATAAATACTAAGTTAGGAAAAATTGAAACTGTTCTGAAACAAATAATTATTTTAATAAATCAAACAGACCGGAAGTCTGACATCTAATGACTTTCCATCCTTATGCACCTAGGGTAAGAAATCATAATCTAACAAAGTTCTCTTTTACATTTAAATTGGATTAAAATAAGTTAATGGGAAAAGAAGTTGGGCAGTCAGGTTTTGCTTGTTTATTTTGTTGTTGTTTATGGTTTTTTTGAAGTCTATTTTGGTGACATTTTACAGACCATAGCATGACAGCATAGATCAGCTAGAACATCTTACTACACTAAAGCAACTAATTGATACAGCTCCATTTTGTTCAAAATACCATATGGAACGGAAGTTCTAAAGTTCAGCATCCATTCCGTGGAAGTCAAGTATTTACTGAATCACTGAAATCCACAGAACTGCTTTTGAAATAAGCACCTACTCTCACCAGTATTTGTAGGTGCAGAACTTCAATACTCTATTGGAATATTCCACAATAACATTAAAAAATCACATAAAAAAACCCCCAACTAAGCAAAAAAACCACCAACCCAATCAAAGAGCTAATCAAATCTTAGGGATTTTTAAGTCTTATTGAAAAGAGTATAGATTCATCAAAATATTTCAAGAACATTTCAACCAAGATGCAATAACTGCAAAAATTAAAATATGATTAGGTTAACAGTTACATGTAGTAGATATCACAGGTAATCGCTACTATTTCTACACATTTGATTTTGTGGAACTATTACAATAGTGAAGTTTCCAAGACAATGATTCAAGACCTCATATTACACAGATTTACAGCAGTTTCACAACACACATAACAGGAAAGAAATTTAAAAATATAACCTGGATTTGTAGAATGATCCTCCACAACCTGAAAGCCAAATCCATTCACTTCTTGAATTCTGTATGTCATTAGCAAATCCACATTTTACTCTATATATACTCTATAACAGAAAGTTAACTTCAACCACCACATGGTGAAAGCAGTTAGTTCAAATTAAATTATTTCAACATTGTTTGAAATGGATCAGTGACGAGGCCCCTTTGTCTCAAGAATCAGCTGTTCATAGCCAAATACAAACCAGTTAACTGCACCTTAATATATATTCATGTCAGAGATGTAGATGGAAGCAAGTCTATGCATTCATAAAGCAAAATCAGATTCCCCATTCTTTTAAGGCAGGTGGCATGATGACATCTAGATAGCATCTGGACAGCAAGTGGGACACATCTTGATATACAGGAGATACTCATAAAGAGAACCAGTGTCAAGAAAGATCAGCATTCACCCTTCCATCATAAAATCACTGACCTCTGAAGAGCAGTAAGAGAAGGAACACGAGAAAAACAATAAACCAAAAAATTCTCTCACACCTGTCATGAGAACCAAGCCATCTAACCACATAACAGGAAACAACTTTCTGTCAGAGAATTCTCTCTTTTGGTTCAGCTTCAATGAACAGCTTTCGAAGATGGTTTTCTAAACCAGTTTGCTGAATCAGTTTTAGTCACCTATGAAAACATATTCTTATGCCAAATCATCAAGAAATTAAGTTTGATCTTTCTACTACCTAGTGAAAAAAAAAAGGAAAGGAGACAAGGAAAATAAAATGGAATGACGAATAGTTTGCTGCAAAAGGCTTCATTCTGAGGAAAGGAAAAAAAGTTAAAAATGGGTGTTTTGCTTCAGTACACAGAATCCTTCTAAAAATATTTCATTTGTCCAACATTAAGCAAACCATGCATTACATTTAACACATAGCTCTTGCATCAGCTAGAGGTTTACAGATCTGAACATGTCAAAGAGTGCAGCCAGGCAACAGATAGCAAGGAAAGATACCAGGTAAGATGAGGATGAAAGAATACTCAGACTGAGAAAATACAAAGTACTGAATAAGAATGCACTAAATGTTTATTACCTTTAGGACTGTAGCTTACTTGGTAATTTCATAAATATTTAGAACTACACTGAGTCATGATTTACTTGACTAAAGATGCACTGAAAAGCACACCTGGGTAAAAAAAAAATAGTTAATTTCTAATTTCTTCCAGCAAGCTGATCACTGAGACTGCATTTCTTGCAGTCTTCCTTTTCCTCAGTCTCATTTGCCAAATAGTTTTTGAAAAGAAGTTTTTACTAGTGTCAGGTTTTTCATTTGCTTGAACACAGCCTAGCATAACACACAATGACAATAACACCAGAATGTCAGAGATTTGACAAGTTCTTCAACTACATGTGCTCCTTTTGGGATATGAAGGCCCACAATACTGGATTTTGACTAAATCAACACACAACCAAGTCAGAAAGAAAAACCTTCTGAGAGTCATAGAAGAGAATACAATGACAAGCTAAAGATGCTATAGACAAGAAACTTCACAAAGATGATGGACTAGAGACAAATTTTACAGAATAAAATTTAGTTCTACCAACAAAACTGCAATGTAACAGTTAAACATGACTACTTTTAAGTGATCCATTATGGATGGCTTATTTTTATTTTGTTTATTTTGCTCTTCAGCCCAAGAATTGGCTTAGGCATCCAAAGGCCTATTCTGAGGGAGGAGCTGTATACTTCAAAGCATTTCACATTTTTAGTAGGTAAGCATAATTTCAAAATGTGGTAGTTATCACAATAAATGACAAATTAACTACAACTGGTAAACTATTCTAGTTTAGGCAGTATTTCCTTCAGACTGAAAAATGTAATAAAAGAAAAAGTAACTGACTGCTGCAGGAATCTACTGATGTATTAGGCTATAGACTTTTGCTCCCTTTTCCATCTCGAAGTAACACAGTTGCCTCAGAAGCCATGACGTAGATACACATTCCAAAATGATCTTGTAACTTGGATGACTTCTCTTAAGTTTCATGGAATTGTAAACTCCTTCTATATATTATTTTCTCCATAATCAATGTTTGCTAATCAACAGGGATGGAAAAAGTATTCATACACAATATTTATTTTGCATATTTCTATCTCAGTAAAAGCTACAAGATGATGCCATTCCAATGCTTCTCCACTAGAAGTTTCCACAGCAAAACAGACAAAAGACGTCATAGCTAAGACATTTGTTACTTAAGAAAAGGACTCAGAAACTACAGCTATCCAGGTGTATAAATAAAGACCATGTCTTTAAGTATGATCCTTGAAAAATTAAACATTTACTTCGAATGACAGTAACATATCTAGAAAGCAAATATAAAGCATCCTGTCTTCACACCTTCAGCATTCACCCTTAATTTACTAGAAGCTAGAAATAAAACCATTACATGGCAGATCACTTTAGATACGCTTGAACTACCTTCAAGTGTTTTGGTTTTACGTCACAAGCAGCAAAAAAATAAGCCATATTTATCAAAGCCAGAAGGGGGTGCTCTGAATAACTGAGGTGGAGGGTACTGAACTGAGCATTTGCCTTGCACTAGTAAAGAGGTCAAAAGCATGCTGTCTTGTTTTCATTTGGGAGCTCACTTAACTTCACGTTACCATGCCTTTTACACAAAAACCCAAACAAATAAACAGTAACAATGACAAAAAAAAACCCAAAATAAAAAATCTGAAAGCACTCCTTTAAGGAAAAAGGGAATGCTTCGGTTTGTACTATTGTCATCACAAGGACAAATTAATCTGTGACAGAAAACTAGCAACACAAAGACCTGACAAGTGTAAATTCTAGTTTTGTATTCCATGGTTTGCAAGCTGTTTAAGATACTAACAAGAAGATACAGGAAACGCAAAAAAGCCAAAACGCCTGTGCTACGCGTTTTACCTACACAGAGCCTATTCTGATATAACTAGTTCAGATATTTTTAACGTGACTGTGCAGAGTTGACCCCTTATACCGAATTATGTCCTGAAATGAAAGAAAAGGCCCTAGTTCATTCTGCCAAGTGTAACACAGTATTTTATCTCTGCCAGCACTTTGGTGCATCAGCCTCCCCCCACCCAACACGAGAAAAAGATACGCACATTCCAATCAAGCCTCTCTCAGCGGGGCTCACCCAGTTCCCCCCTCCTTCCCTCCCTTCCTCCCTCGCCCCAGGCCTTGCCAGGTTCCCAAATCACCTCTGATTTTAGATTTCATTTTGTTGTAAACAGCAAAACGAAAGGAGAAAGCTTCCAAAGCAAGGATCCTTACCCTTGAAATCCCGCCATGCGCGCAAATAAGGAGGGTGAATTGTTTTTCGTCTCT
>VZTZ01014077.1:191700-211627 GCA_013400955.1 Drymodes brunneopygia
GGGGGAGCCCCACCCGCGCCGCCATGGGCCCGGAGCGCGGCCTCGGGGCTGCTGCTGGCGCACGGCGTGTCCCTGGCGTGCCCCAGGGCACCCTGCAGCCCGCTGTGTGCACGCAGAAGCACCGAACCATCGCAGAATGTCCTGTGCTGGAAGGCACCCGCACGGATCATCGAGTACAACTCCCGGCCTTGCACGGGACGTCCCCAGCAGTTACATCATGTGCCCAAGAGCCTTGTCCAAACTCTTCTTGAAATCTGTTGGGTTTGGTGCTGAAGGAGGTCAAGAGTGTAGTGCAGATGCCAGAAGGCCGACTAGCACTTCACCTGAGCTGGGAAAATATTCGTTAAATAAGCAAACGACTGCATTTTGTGTGAAGTTGTCTTCTCATTTCAAGAGAGGCAACATTACTGGGAGAAAGAAGGAGTAGTTCCTTCAGAACTTAAAGCCTCCTCTGAAAGCATGTTCATTTATGCAATAAGAACATGAAAAAGGGTGGGAAAGCCTTCAAAAATTTGTGCTGAACAAAAGCAGAAGTTAAAAATGCTTACCGTCTCTTGGAGGGCTATCCTGCATGCTGCTGGCAGGCTGAGAGACAGTACTTGAAGGACATGTAATGGAAAACCTGCAAGTAATCAAGACTTGTTCAGCAGTTGACAGACCATAGATAAGTGTCATCTTTTCAACTGTTAGCATTAGATGCCAGGACATCTAGGAGAAAAGTAGTGCGTTTCTTAATCCTAATGGGGAGTATTTTCTAATTCACGAAGCATACGTGATCTAGATGAAGTGGGACACAAGGAAGAAATTTGGTAAGCCATACCAGAAATTCTCAGATGAAACAGTATCTAAGGCATTAATCAGAGGGGGGAAAAAAATGTAAAATCATCTGTAAATATATTGATGAAAATATGATAGTGTCATCAAATCCTAGTCTTTGGAAGATCATTCAAGCACAGACCTCTAAGATCCGTTCATGCTGTCATGCTGACAGCAAAATGGGAAACATCAGTAAGATTGCTACCTCCTGACAAATTTGTTTAATAATGAAAGCAGGTGAATAGCTGATCTGCCATAACAAATCAAACTGGTACCTTTTTCTGAAGCAAGGCTTCAGAAATTACGTCAGTTTGGGGAAGGGAAGATTTGGTTCAAAGAATGGACCTTTGGGATTTCTTAGTTTTGAATAACTGCTGTATCAACAGTAGCAAATGCACAGGGTAATACCCCGATTCCTAAGTCACACAGATCACATCATTCATGAATTCTGTGCCTGTGACAGAAAATAAAATACAGGTATGTGAGGTATAGACATACATAACTTTGCTTAAAATTCTTATTGGCAGAACAGGAGAAAAATCATATTTTTAGTTACTCCTTTGTTGTTTTCACAGCTCCTAATTTCATCAGAGGGACTGTGTCCCCATATACAGTAATATGTATACAGTAATTCATATGATAAAAGAATCCTGAGATTCTGAGGGTTTATTCATTTGCAATTTAAAGAAAGAAATTTCTGAGAGAAAGAAAGTAAGAGAGTGAGAAACAAGGAAGTAGCAGACAGAGATTGGTAAAGGTGAGGGTACAGGTTAATAACGGTGTACCATCCAGGTAGGATTGTAAAATCCATAACCAGCTTCTCGTATCACTGAGATATTACAAGACAGTTGTTGAGATAAGCAATAATTTTCCTGAAATTAAAATAGGCATAGAGTCATGGAGTGGTGTGGGTTGGAAGGGACCTTAAAAGCTCATGTAGTGCAATGCCCCTGCAATGAGCAGGGATGTCTTCAGTTAGATCAGGCTGCTCAGAGCCCCCTCCAGTCTGACCTCGAATGTTTTCAGGGATCAGGCATCTATCACCTCTCTGGGCAACCTGTGCCAGTGTAAAATTGCTTCCTACCATCTCTAAACCCCCACTTATTTAGTGTATAATGATTGCCCCTTGTTCAGCTGCTACAGATACTGCTAAAAAGTCTGTCCCTATCTTTCTTACAACATTTGCTTAAGTACTGAAAGGCCACAGTAAGGCCTCCCTAGCACCTTCTCTTCCTCAGGCTGAACCATCCCAAGTCTTTCAGCCGTCCTTCATAGCAGATGTGCTTCATCCCTCTGATCATTTCTGTATCCCTCCTCTGGATCCACTCCATGTCCTTCCTGTGCTGGGACTGCAGAGCTGGATGCAGAGTTCCAGGTGGGGTCTCACCAGAACAGAGCAGAGCAGAGCAGAGGGGCAGAATCCCCTCCCTCCCCTGCTGCCCACACTGCTTTGGATGCAGCCCAGGACATATGTGGCTTTCTGGGNTTCAGTTAGATCAGGCTGCTCAGAGCCCCCTCCAGTCTGACCTCGAATGTTTTCAGGGATCAGGCATCTATCACCTCTCTGGGCAACCTGTGCCAGTGTAAAATTGCTTCCTACCATCTCTAAACCCCCACTTATTTAGTGTATAATGATTGCCCCTTGTTCAGCTGCTACAGATACTGCTAAAAAGTCTGTCCCTATCTTTCTTACAACATTTGCTTAAGTACTGAAAGGCCACAGTAAGGCCTCCCTAGCACCTTCTCTTCCTCAGGCTGAACCATCCCAAGTCTTTCAGCCGTCCTTCATAGCAGATGTGCTTCATCCCTCTGATCATTTCTGTATCCCTCCTCTGGATCCACTCCATGTCCTTCCTGTGCTGGGACTGCAGAGCTGGATGCAGAGTTCCAGGTGGGGTCTCACCAGAACAGAGCAGAGCAGAGCAGAGGGGCAGAATCCCCTCCCTCCCCTGCTGCCCACACTGCTTTGGATGCAGCCCAGGACATATGTGGCTTTCTGGGCTGGGAGTGCACATTGCTGGGTGCACTCATCCAGCCTCATCCACCAGCTCACCCAAGTCCTTGTCCCCCGGGCTACTCTTGGTCTGTTCATCCCCCAGCCTGGATTGATAATGGGGGTTGCCCTGACCCAGGTGCAGCGCTTGCACTTGGTCTTGTTAAACCTCGTGAGATTCCCATGGACCCACTTGCTGAGCTTATCTGGGTCCATAAGGGTGGTATCTCATCTCTTAGTTGTGTCAGTTGCACCATTCAGCTTGTTGTGGTCTGCAGATTTGCTGAGGGTGCACTTGATCTCACTGTCTATGACACTGATGAAGACATTAAATAGTACATATCCTTGAGGGACACCACTTGTCACCAGTCTCCGTCTGGACACTGAGCTGTTGAATACTATTCTCTGGGTGCGAACATCCTACCAATTCCTCATATACTGAATAGTCCACCCATCAAATCATGCATGACTCTTCAGACAGAGAGAATATCAAGATCTGAATATATGGTGTGGGGCATACACCATCATGGGAAGATATTGAGTAACAGCTTTGCAGTAGTGGCTGCAGTGTTATTTTTCTGAAAAGATTTAATGGTACTAGGAAGTATTTGTTCTTTTGAGCTGTCATTGACTGTAGCAGGATGCTCTGCCTTACTGGGGGTAAACCAGCTCAAACTTCACCCTATCTGTAAAAGTCATCAGTGATAGATAGAGAAGGGATTCATGCTGCTTTTGGTTTTGAAGAACTCTGAAACCAGCCTGAGCCCTTCATCCCAAAACAGAATGTTCTGAGGATGTGAAAAACAGTGTTCTGACAGCAACTGACATTGTTGAGGAGGCTGTAGACAAAGATCCTGATAAAGAAACCAGCAAGTGATAATATTGTAATCAATTTAAAGGTGCTGAGCTAAAGGCTACTGAGCTGACACAGCTGGCCTAGAAACATATATTTGACAGTCAGTGACTTTATACTATGAAAGACCTGTCCCTCTTCTTACAGCAGAGACTTGCAACACACTCGTTCTAGGAGCGCATGCGGAGATTCCTCCCTTGAGTGGTAATGCTTCTCAGGGTTACTTTACCCATGGTCATTGGTATGGCTAAGTAACATCAATCTCCATTTAACAATCCTTAAGCTAACTTCAAAATTATTGATTTAACAAATAGTGCACTCTACTAGTAGTTACAGTTCTGATTGAAGTATTTAGTCTAATTAATTCTATCGTGAATTAAAATAACTGATTCACTTTCTTCATATAAATGTATTTGATTTGCCATCCTCAATCTTGCAAGACAAAGTGATACAAAGGTTCAGTCCCACCTATGCAGTCCTTTAGACATAATTGTTGATTAAGTCTGCCACTAGGATTGGATCCAGCCACACCTAGACTTCTATCTTTTCTGAGTTCAGAAAGCAAGGAGGTCTTTTCTGAACCCTCTGTCACAATGGGAAGGTCTGTCTGTTAAACTTTGTCTGAAGCTTCCATTCAGACCACAACATATAAGAACCAATTCCAGATACTTCTTCAGTTCAGATGTTTCTAAGTACCCAGGAAGCCAGACCAAAATGTGCATTGCCAATAACTCCAATCACCATGCCCACCCAGAAGTCTTCACTTTTTACCGCAGGGTTTCTTTCTCAGTTTATGAGCCACAGAACATAAATGGGATGTACCTGCTTTTTGAATGAAATAGTGTTTGAGTCCAACGAGGTCTTGTTCCTGAAGTCATCCGACCACACATGAAATCAACAAAGTAATTTCTGCAGTCCCAGGAGCAAGAACTGCATTCAGTCCTGCACACACTGCTGACATTGTAGTTTTGTTATGCTCTTGAAGGGGGGAGGAGCGATTTAAAAGGAAAACTGTAACTACTGTTAATCCTGAGCTGTGTCAGGGTTGTTGTAGTTCTCTTCTTTTCTTGGGAACAATGGGAGAGCCATTATCTTGGAAAACCCTTGTGGAAAAGGATCTCAGTGCTATCAACCCATCCTTGCTCCACCTGAGGTGTGATCTGAGGTGTGATTATCCCTGAGGCATGGGAGATCACTTGACTGAAAAGCACTTGAAACTGACTGCCCGTCAAGGCCATTTGTTCTTCCTTCTGAATTGCTAATAGCTCCTGCCTGACTGTAGGAATTGAACTGTGTAACCCTTGCAGCTTTGGTTCTGGCCTTCTGCTTCACCCAGACTGTGAATCTGTGGATTCCTTGGCACAAGCTTGGGGCTCTCATGTCCATTCAGGTTTTCTGAGGAAGTGTGGGTGGCCATGTCTGTACAGAGAAGCCCAAGATTGTGCAGATACCTGACAACTAACTAGCATTTCATGTGACTAGGCAAAGTGTGACCAATACAGGCCCTCAGGTGCTGACGAAAGCAAACCCGAATACTACATTTTGTACTAAACAGTCTCCCTTATGGAAGAGACACAGTAGTATTTCTTCAAATGCAGGAGGAATAATTCCTTCAGAAGGATTCCTTTAAAATCGTCTCCTTCTTGTCATCTGTGAACCAGGAAAACAAAAAAGAGGGTGATGGAACATTTCAAAAAATCTGCTAAGAAAAGCACAGTTGCAAGTTCTTTACAAGTCCTGATAGCTTTGGTGAACTGCTGTTTGTGCTCCTAACTTTTTGGTTCCAATAGGCTGGAAAGCCTTCCATTGGAGCTTGACAACTATAACATGACATAATGTGACTTTTTTTGTTACAACATAAGATAAAAAAACTTTAATTCCTGGGGACCCATAAAACACTCTTCATTTGGCTTTCTCAAGAGTACCTTAAGAGTCATGAAGAGTTCAATTTGAGGCCATAATACTGTGAACTCAAAAAGCAGCTTAATTCAGTTATTAGTATTCTGTTTTTTTACAAAGTGTTGTACAAAAACTTCTTAGAATTTTGAAATGCTCTTAATGCTGCCTAGTTTCTCTGGAAATAGAATGGCTCAAAACTCCCACAAGCTTTGAATGCTGTTGGGATGCTCTGGGTAGGAACCAGCTTCCCTCCAGTTCCAGAAACATTTTCTTTTCCAGCATCCTCCTAGCCTACAAAGGATCAGCCTTAAGTCCTGAAGAAACAAATTGGCTGTTGACTATTGACTGTTTATGGTAGAATCAAGAACTCTTGGAATCCAAATGGGAAAACTTTCACTTGATGTGAATTTGAAGGGGAAATGACATCTTGCTTCTGAGTCTGATTTTCAATCCACATTCTTAAATACTGGGTTCAATCAGCCTGTTGTTTTAGTTTACTTTAAGGGACTTAGGGGACTTAATAGCTGTATTAAACAGTAACTTTAATTGACTGTCTGGTCTGTTCCAAGCAGATTGTTGCAAAGCTGATACAGCAGTTGTTTAAAACTAAAGGAAACAGAGGCCTCCTAGTGTGTTTAGTTGCAACATTTGTGTAATATCATGTCTACAGAAACCAAATACCTGTCTTCTAACAATTTAAGTAAAACAGCAATATGTTTCAAATATTGGTGATTTATATAAAGCTTGTCTTTCTTTAAATTAATCTATGCATACATCAGAACATGGTGAATAAAGCTCAGCTTGAAGAGATTCTCCAACTACTGCGGAACTGAAGCTCAGGATCTATCAGAGGTTTCTATCATGTGCTAACAGAGAGAGAGCGACTTTGGATCAATGTGTTTAATTTCTCAGACTGGCTTACAATGAATCTGTTTAAAATTGAAATAAATATAAAATTTTTTTAAAATAATTTTTTATAAGAAACTAAATCAGAGCTTCGGTTTGAAGCAAAATCCAAAAACTAACTGAAATTTTAGAGGTTTGATAGGGAAGCTTCTGTAGCAAAATTAATTATTTTTCTTATAGCTCAGTCTCAATTCATGATTACATTTTTCTTACTATTAACAAAAGTCTTCCTTTTTACTGGTGTAGCTACATCTCTTTTATAAGTGAATGATCTATTACTAAGTGTCAAGGAGTGATAAACTACTGAAGGGGGAAGAGCCCTTCAGTAATAATAAATGTACTTGGAGAGAAGAATCACAGATATTAACCCAACATTTTTTTAAAACAGATAAATATTTCTGTCACATAAGATGAGACCTACTTCACAGAGTTACTTTGGTCACAGCAAGAGAGAATTCCAAATGGATCATACTGCTATTGCAGAAATTTAAACCCTTCTCCTCCTACTCTTGTGTCTTCCCTCCTCACTTTCACACACATATATACAAAATTAGTAGTTGTCAGCCTTTTGCAGGACAAAGTATAGCATTTTTTCCTCTTTATATTTTCCATATAGGTAGAAGAAATAAATCTCTATGACAGAAAAGGAAGATACCTACTCCAAAGTACACCTTTTCTGCATGATTTCATTATATGGGCTTTGAAAGATGAAAAGTTTGATGAACAACTTGTTTTGCAAATATATGACAATCATTTCCATTCTGATAATTTTTGTTTTAAAGGAGATACAGAACCACTTGAGATACATGTGATCTCTGTGTGATATTCTTTAAAGTTTTCCAGGGGAACCAATCAATAATATCTAAAAAAGTACCCAGCAGGAAGGAAAAGAAAGAAAACCACAGTGACAAATCTTGGAAAAAAAGGCATGTCATCCGAACTTACTAGTAGCTTTTAAAGAAGATAGGAGGACTGTTCTTTCAAAGATTCAATACTGAAAGGAGAGGAAAAATTGTGAAATACTGATCTATTTTTAAGAAAGGCAAATATATTTCTGTACAAGATAGAAAATAGGATGTAGATAATCTTGTATGATTTTCCTCCCAGTAGTGTTGGATTAATTAGGAAACCTTAAAATGTATTTTCAAGTTGCTTTAAGAGCATAATATCTCATTCTGTTTCGATTTTTCATAGTGTAATAACTTGTACTTTGTATTTATTATTTTCACTTGTTCATTCATTTTTTATATGTACTATCTTCATTCCTTTTTTTTTGCTTTAATTACAGTCATGTCACTTCCACTTCAGATGTGTTTGCTAATTCTTAATCATGGGTTTTATAAAGAGAAAAGTTGGCTTTACTCTGTTCTGTATTGATACTGAAGATGGAGTCTGTACAAAACTTAGTAGGATGAATATTTTATTGGTCTCAGCTGTAATGGTCTAGGGATACAAATTAGTCTGTTTTTATGGTGATACTTAACCAGTAAGCTTTGAGTAGGATGATGAGCATGAAAAGAAATAGCAACCTGTGGACTGCTAGGTGCACTTAGATATAACACATCCACCTTCATGAAACCTGCAACCATCTAAAACATATGCTTGCATAAAAGCCCCAATTACTTTATACTCAGCTACACTTGCAACAGAACCTGAAAGGAAATTAACAAAGTAAGAGTAATATAAGGAAGAAGTAGTTTGAGAGGTTCAACGTAGAGAGAAAAATTTAAGGAAAGCCTATACAGAATTAGGACAATGTGAAGTGATAACACATACAGTTATTTAATACCACTCTGCTTTGAAAATCCCGTAAGAAGACATAGAATATATTTAAAGCAGGAACTTCATTTCCCCACGGTCCTGTGAGACTCATTGGGGTCAGGCTTCCTGGAGACCATACAGCAAATGGAACCAAATTGCACCAGAACAATGGATAGAAGACTAACCCACAGAACTTCACAGCTGTTTCAACAGGCACCTCCCACCACAGAAACATCAAAATATAATAATTCTATATATGTACTTAGCAGAATGTGATCCACTCCATTGCACCTATCATGTGTCTTCATGGAAACAATGTGGTGGTGTGCTGAACAAACACTGCTCATCAGCATTGAAACAGTTGAAAAGGATGGAGACATCCATTTAGTAGTAGTAGTATTTTCACAAAATAACTCTCCTTTGTGCCTTAATATTTTTCTTCTGGGGAGATTAAAAAAAACCCTTCTAAACCACACTTGGGAGGAAACATTCATACAAGGGTTCTAAAAGTTCCTAACTGAATTTAATAAAAATATTGTATTTTGACATAGTATCATAGAATTATTTTGATTGAAAAAGACCTTTAAGATCAAGTCTAGCAACTAGCCTAGCACAACCAAGTCCACCATTAACTATATCTTTCTGTGTCATATCCACGTCTTCTGAATACATTTAGTGATTTAGTGACTCTACCACTTCTGTGGGCAGCCTGTTCCAGGGCCTGACAACCCTATTAGTGAAGAAATTGTTCCTAATATGTTTCTCTCTGTATATGTAATCTAAAATACCACTTTAAATACTCCGTACTAGCACATACTTTCCTCTATAACTTGCTACTGTTTTCTAGTCTTTTGGTGCAGAGCATTGGTTTTTTCCTAGTCTTTTATGTTGATATGTGTGGTTCAGTTAAATTTAGTGTAAATGTTCTTAGCTTGATATGTGCAATTTTTGTTTGATTGCTCAAAAGATCTTAATCTGGTTTGATTTCTTCCACAACTTCCTCTTCACTGGTAGACACAGTAAAAGAAATTGGTATATAAATACATGTTTGTGGTACTGTGAATGAACACTCTTGTGGGCAGAAGTGCCTAGATAAAGATTCTTAAGGTTTTCCTGTGCTTCTTGTGCCAGACTTAAACAAAGTACAGCATATATTGACTGTTCATATAATGAAATTCTGTAATCTACAGTTTAAAAATAATTTTTTTCAGTCTGTTTATATTTAATAGTTTTATTGGAGCAGTCAGCCTGAGTACTCTTCCATTTTCTGGAGCCAACGTGTTGCAGTCAGACAACATATATTTCTAGTATACAGTTAATACAGAGAATAAAGATCACTTTGTAAATCTTGTGAAGATTTAAGAGAGCTCATTAGCTTAGATATATTCTCAGCCCCTTCATGTTAAATATTTTCCTTCCTTCTTAACTTGAAAGAAAACTGTCAAAACATAACATCTAGGTTAATTCCAGAAAGTTGATAGTTTAATGATTGCCAAAATTTGCAAGTGCTAGTATTTAGTGATCATTATAATTGCAGAACAGTTTCTTCCATTTTTTAATGTGACTTACCTGTGCCTTTTAAGCATCTTGAATATTTCAATGTATTGTATACATTTAAAATCAAAATTCACATGAACATCTCACAGGTGAGTAAATCTCTCTGAAATGCATTTTCTCTCAGCCTTCCATGAATATGCGTTTTTGGATTATGCTGAGCAATGATTGACAAGATTTCACTGTGCTGTTTCAGATCCAACATATGAATTTTTGATATGGGAACATATCTCTTGATACCAGAGTTGATTAATTTACTCTTTATATTATTTTCTACACCCTGCAGAATCTGTAATACAGATGGTTACAAAGCAATCCGTCACGTTTTAAACACAAAGGATTGTCATTCAAGTATATGATTGTGGAAAACATGTTCCTGTCTAACCAGAGTTAGATTTTCATGGGTTTTTTTTTTTTTTTTTTTTTTTTACTTTAACTCTCATTCACAGTGATAAAAAAATATACAATATGAAATCATGCAATCATTGGGAAGAATAAATTATATGCCATGGAATTTAAATTGATATTGAAAAATATAACAAAGTTGCTCCAAACTGTTCTGGCTTGAGGTGTTAATGAATCAAATGGATCTGAAATAAGCTAGCCAGCCTACCAGCAAAGATACTGCGGAAAGAAAATAGTTTGAAAAATACTGAGGTAAAGTTTTCCAGTTTTTGATCTGGAGTTGATTTGCTTGCATTAAGAAAGAAAAATAATTGATGAGCTCCTGCTGTTCGGAGACGTTCAGTGTTAGCTCCCAAAAAGCTTACCATTCAAAGAAGTCTTTACTGCTTGCAGAAATCCATCAATCTTTGCAATAGGATAGTATCTGCATGTCTTGGAGTTTAACACACGATTTTTATGTACTGTAGCAGGATTGAAGAAGGTGATTGGAGTTTTATTACCTGTGGTTCCAGAGAATTCAAAGATACCATTTTTTAATCAGGTATTTGGAAAATAAATCTTTCTTACTTGTGTACACAACTTATGAATCAGAGAAAACAAGTAGCGTGGATTGTCCAATGACAACATCAGCATGCATCCTGTTTGGGAGGTGGGAATGCCAGCTGGGGATTTAGATTGCAGCTACATGTGTCAGTAGTGGGGCTGAAGCTGTCGCTACCTCTCTCTTTTTGCTCACTGACAGACAATACAGAAAATAGAAATTTTTTGTTATCTTTGCAGTTGCTAAAGAGAGCTTAACGATAACTGGCAAAATAGATAAAAGAATTTAAAAGTAGACACAGATGCTAAACATAGGTGGAACCAGTGGATAAACAGATCATGAGGAATATAGCGGCTTTTGTGGCAAAGAAGGCTTGATGGTTTTCATACCTTGCCCTTTGCATCATCATCTGAATCCCGTAAAGACACCTGGCAGCACACTAAGTGGCACCTGACACTTGACAGATGACACAGCTCATGGACACACACTTCTTGAGTGCACTTGTGAGTGTGTGGATATGACAGGGGGATGAAACTGATTTCATTGTAAAATAGATAAGCCTTTTGTTCATATAATGAGCTTTGCTGCCATGGTTGCAATATTATTTCAAATGTAGAGATCTTGTAGTAAAGGGAATGTTGAAAAGGAAAGACTATGAGAGGAAATAAGACTGCAAATAAATAAACTGAGACCTCTTATGAGAATGTCTGTTACTTCACTTGACTGGAACACAGCTCCCTTAAGGCTCCTCCATTAAGTCTGAATTGCAGTAAAAGTGTGGTTGAAACATAAATGTATGCTCTAGCATGATAATTAATTAAACTTGTCTAACCAACAGTGGTGGTATGTAAAGTGGGGGTGCTGAATGAGCACAAAAGGGATGTTGAGGTTAAAGTCTGTCTTTTCACCAGAGGCAGATCCCATCATCTATCTCCAAGATACCTATTTACTCAGATAAGGCCTCTGATGAGTTGTCAGATTATTTATGCTAGTGTATGCCTATTGCAGTGTAACCACTTTCTTGAAAATTTGCTTTGGCTGTTCATAATGGAAATGGAAAAATGGGGGAGTGGTTATATAATGGAGAGTCATTTTTGGCAGGCGAGGTAAATTCAACGTGATTTACAGGGAACTTGTTGTTTTCCTTCACAAGTGGGGTCTTTTTTTACCACGTATATGTGCTTTGTTTTAATTATGTTGTATCTAAACTTGTAAGCAGTTTCTTCAAGGTGATTGGGTGTGTTAATAGTAAATCTTCAAGGTGATTGGGTGTGTGGTAATTTTAACTACCCAAACACTTCTCAGAGGTACATAGCAAAAGGACAAGAGACAGCAGTCATAAATTACAGCAGTGAAAATTCTAACTCAGTGTAAACGACAGCTTGTTTCTGGTAAAGAGATCAAACCCTGGAATGAGCTGCCCAGAAACTGTGGAATTTCCATCTTCAGAGATTTTCAAAACTGGACAAGTCCCTGAGCAGCCCTAAGTCTGAAGTTAGCTCTGCTTTGAGCACTTCAGAGATCCCTTCCCTGTTAAGAAAATTCTAGTTATTTAATGTCTTCATTCTGCTTCAGGGCTGAGCATCCTTCTCTGTGGAGCCAATTCTGAGCTTTCTTAAACAACTGCTGAAATCTGCTCATATAAATGCTTGAGACAGACATACTATTTTCCTATAAATAAGAAATACCAGGGAAGCATCACCCTACAATTTTCTAGTCAAGTCAAAACAGTAATAATATTAAAAAAAAAAAGACCAACAGTATAAAAAGACAGGAAAACAAATATTGTTCAAAAATATTTCAGATCATTAAACTAGTGTCTCCCATAAATTCAAATAACATGTAACTTTTGCTTGGTAGACAGCTGTTCCTTTCTTCTGCATCTTTCTGGGAAAGTGTTCACAACAGCACACTCTAGGAGCAAGCAGGAGGAGGCAATCAACTATAGGCAACCACATTAGTTGAAGAGAAAAGATGTCATCCCTTCTGTACCAACTCTTTAATTATGAATGTGGGAACCAGTTTCATCCTTCTGCTCTGAGCTGCATGAAACCACAGGCTTTGGTTCACCTCAACTGATCAAGGAGCATGAGATACAGACAAAAATAAGAAGCAATGCAATTAATTATACAGACATTTTTAAAGATACAGTTCTAATGCAGTTAATTTGCATATGTTAAGTAATTATTTTGTTACTGATAGCATGTAATTTCAAAGTTGCTGCACAAGCTTATTGAAGACATAATATCTAAATTATAGTTTTTAATTATTTGTGAATTTCATCCAGAACCTGTTAACACTTTCAGAACATAAAGATTTATATTGCCCCCAAAGCCTTGACTTCAAAATCATCACAACCTGGTGATAAACAGATTTTAGTAAATGCACAAAATCAGACAATTCTCATACAGGCCTGAATAAATTCAGATTTTCATTATGTACCTGTTGCCATCAGTGCAGAAAGGTTGAAATTTTTTTTAAGGTGCTGAAGATTCAGTGAAAGAAATATGGATTGGCTACCCATCTCTAAGTCAAAAAGGGGAGAAAACCACTGATAAATAGACAGTTTTGTATTTGTATAGTGTTCAATATTTTAAATTATTGAATTAACGTGACTCAGTTGTGAATATGGGATGGAAGAAAGGGATGAAACTGTATTTGTAGGATGAAATGGAGACCTTTTGTCTGATTGAAAGACTGCTTTGTTACTCTCAGTATAATATGATACACCTATTGCCTTACAGAAAAGAAGGACGTATGCTAGCAGTAAGACTGGATTGTAGTGTCTTTAGAGTATCAACTTGAAAATAAACCCTTTTCACATACAGACACACATACACACACACAGGTTTGGTTAATGGATAAAGAGCTTTCAAGCATCAAATTAGCAGGTCTGACTAATACTGGAGAAGAGAATCATGAGACTTGATTGGATACATTTGAAGAGCACTGAGTACATCCAGGTTGGGGAAACCTTAAAAACATTTCTCTGAGTCCAGATTACATCCCAGCTGAATGAGACCTGAGAGTATCCTTCTGTGTACCCTGGATGTTTTGCAGTCAAGATATGTGTAGTCAAGCAGGAAGAAGCCAGCTACATTTTCTTATCTCCTGAAGTCTAGATGGCTAGTGCATGAGAACTGTAGAATTGCCTAAAAAGTGCATCTGTCATGTGTTCTAACACTGGAAACAGATTTATGATGGCCATGCACAGTGCCTTTCCAGTATTTTCAAGTGGCTTGCCGAGAAAGTACTCCTACTTTTACAAATCTGGGGGTGGATAGAGTTTATGGTCCAGGGATTTAAGAAAATCCCTGTTAAGAAAAAAAAATAACCACTTTGGAGATATGGCTGTCACTGTATTCTTCCATACCTTGACATTCAGAATTACTGATTTTGTCTCTGCACTGTCTGGCAGCCTGAGGGCAGGAACAAAACATTCTATAGCTGCCTCTTGACTGCCTTCTCATGTTCCACGTACAGAGAGCCAATTTCATGAACGTGTATTATTTATTAAGAGTGGTAACTTACTGTGTCCTTAATAGTTCGTGATGGAGAGCTGTGGCGCTCCTTCCTTTCCTCTCTCTTATTAAAAACAAAGCTAGCAAAGGACATAATCTTTACCATAATGTTGGACATTTAAAAGTTTGGTTTTCAAATTACCAAATTGACAGTGTTACGTTAGAGATAGTACAGTTTAGGGGTTTTAACTGGAATGCAAACCAGATAAAACTCCCTTTTTTTACTAAAGTCTTTCATGACTAAATTTTGTGTCTGCATTACCTTGATGTTGATTCACAGTGTTAAGTCTTACCCTTTTTTACATGGCAATGAGACATGGTACATGTTATATGTGGTAGCTGTTTGTAATAGTAGTTAAATAGAATGAAGGGGAAAAAAGGCCAGAGGTGAGGGGCATGTGGAAATAATTAAGCCAAGGTCTTCATTAAAGCAAAATGTTGTCGCTGGATTAAAAACTACTATGGCTCTAGTTTTACTCTACACTCAGTCCTGTCAGTTTACTGTTTCTTGTAATTTTGTATTGTGAGGAAATTAGGCCACATGGTAATACATAGAAATTATTAATATTTATGTTTACATTGAAAAATCATATATTTTTCTGTATAAAAAAGGTAAATTAAGGTGCATAAAGCATCATCTTTGGAAAACGATTAGCAAACCCATTTCCATGAATAAATGGATACTCACATGGGTTTGCCATCTTGAGAACCAGAATACTACTGAAAGTGATTCAGAAGGGGAAGTAAAAGAAGAGCTATTCTGTGTGCAATATTAATATAATAAAAGATTAATACAAAAACAAGAACCATCCAATATAAAGTGTTTAATGGGGAAGTTTAAATGGTGAATTTACTCATCAGGTGCAAAAAGTGGCTGTCACAGTCTTTCTGTCTACCCATCACCAGATTTGAAAATTTATAAATCAAAGAGTCTGAAAGTTTGTACCCTTCACCTTTTTGTTTATACAACCAGAGTATGCCAGAATTAAAATATGTAACACAGCTAAGATTGTTAAATAAAGATTACACTATTAAATAGTTGTGTGTTGGAGAAAAGTAGTTTGTGATATTGCATGAAAAATTGTTTTGAATTCACTTAATATTAGAAAACAGCTACGATGGTGTTAGAAGAAAGAGGAAGACAGGAAACTCATGGTGTTATGGGATGAACAGTAAAGAAGATGATGGAGGTCTTTTTACTTAATTTCAAGAGGGCCTACAGAACTCTTCAGTCTTCCAGTGAGTCACAAATGGATTGACACATATGATATACGCATTTAAGTGACACAATAGTTAAAAATGGCACTTAGAATAAAAGCTACTATGCATTTCAAAAGAAGGTATATATTAATGTTGTACACATGGCTGTTAAAATAGAACCGAAAGATGTTGAAGGTGAGAGGAAGAGACAGGAAAAAAAGAACTTCCTAGTATGTCAATGTGGCTGTTCACTGAGTTTCAATTGAGGAAATTCTACTGAAGCATGTGTCAGTCTAATTTGCATCTGTAGTGAATAAGCTCCAGGAATACCTGAACAAGTCGTTCAGTTGACATCACATTTCCTTTTCCAACCAGCAGTTCATTTTGAAAATCTGAGGCAAAAATAATTTTCCTTTGACTGTTCTGTAACCAAGTGGGTCAGATGATTTGGGAATGGATGCACTCTGTGGAGACCGTTATTTTTTGATTAAACTTCCAGGTTTTGGGGGGAGGGTGTTGTAGCTTTGTTTATTTGTTTGTTGTTTTCTTTTCCTGCTATTACCAGATTACTGGCAGGAAAATAAAAAGGAAAGACATTGTGATTTGCAACAAGTGGGTTTGTCCATAGTGTAAGAAGCTGAAGTTATTTGGTAAATATTAATTCGAGATTTCTTTTTAGAAAGCATGGATAATGGTTTAAATCATTCTTGAAGTGATTTCAAGTGAAGAAATAAAAAAATCGCATCTCTGTTCAATTCAAATTCATATTATCTGATGATCAAAGGTGGGTTCACTGCCATCAATCTAATTGTAGTATACTATGAAATATGTTGATCATTTACCAATTAGAGAGTCACATTATGAATATCATATGTTCGTACAACAAAAATAAAATTAAAAATTGACATTTCTTTCTTTGTAATATCTTAAGCTAACTTAAAAAAAATTTTGCTATTTCTTACTGATTCTTGGACATAGGATGAGACCTATAGCAGTTTAAGAAAGCTATGCTACATAAACAAGGTTTTACCAGAGATGAGTTTTTTTCAGGACTTCTGAGGAAGAGTATGTAGATAAAGATTCATTAACAGCCAAGAAAACATATGAAAGTCTCATGTAACAGCAATAGACAGTCTCTTACTGCACATAATGTAAAATAAATATGTAAATTCAGTACTGAAAATTGTACCATTAAGATTGGGAACTTTCCTTGGAATCTCTTCCAGTCTGAATTACTCTATGGTTCTGTGACTGTGAGTCAGCCTATTGGGGAGGTAATTTCACTGAGTATACTTAAATTCCAAGAATAAATTCTAGAGAAAATTGGGGGACTTGCAGATGGATACTTCTGAAGAACAGAGTTCAGTGACACAGAAACATCATCCCAATACCTTTTATCTGCATATTATTTATATAGAATTACTTAACCTTTAATATGTATGTGGACATAATTAATAGCAAATTAACAATCTGTGTGAGGCAAACAATTTTTTTTTCTTTCTTGCTTTTAAGCTATCTTCTGACTCCTGCTTTCAGAAAATATTAGCTTATTTCTCAGATACTCTCCCAGTGTCTTCTGGTTGTCTTACTTCCAGTTAGCCTAGAAAAGAGAAACTATGGCTATACAGTATAAAGCTTTGCTAAACTTCTCAGCACACTGGAAATAGATATATTATCTAGCATGAACTGATACATTTATTAGTATATAATATTTGTATCATAGCTCTGTAATTTACATATATGTAACTAATATATTAATACCTGTGTAATAAGCTCAGGTGACTTAGTAGGTAGTTTATGCATTCTAGAAGGCACAGTTATCGCAGGAGAGAACTTTGACTTAAGAAGAACAAAGTAAATTGTTAAGCTGATGTTATTCTATGACCAGATGAACACACCTGCTTAGTGGATGAGGGAAAGTCTGTGGATGTTGCCTGCCAGGGCTTTAGAAAAGCCTTTGACATTGTTTCTCAGCGCATTCTCCATTTCAGTAGGAAATATCATGTTCATGGTTTGGATGGACATGCTAGGTAGAAAACTGGTTGGATGGCCTGAGTGGTGAATGGAGTTACATCCATTACATTTGGTGTCCAGCCACAAGCGGTGTTGCCACTGTCAGCTGGAGCCAGTTGTGTTTAACATTTCCATTGATGATCTGAACCAAGGGGATGGAGTCGCCCCTTGGTCAGTTTGTGGATGACGCTAAATTTATTGGGAATGTTGATCTGCTGAAGGGTAGGAAGGCTCTACAGAGGGATCTGGGCAGGCTGGATGACAGGCTGAGGCCAGTGGTGTGAGGTTCAACAAGGTGAAGTGATGGGTCCTGCCCTTGGGTCACAACTGCAGGCATTGCTACTGGCTGGAGGCAGAATGGCTGGAAAGCAGCTCAGTGGAAAAGGCCCTGGGGGTGCTGGTCAGTAGTGGCTGAACATGAACCAGCTGTGCCCAGGTGGACAAGAAAGCCAATGGCATCCTGATGTGTGACCAACAGGACCAGGGCACTGATTGTCCCCCTGAACTTGGCACTGGTGAGGCTGCACCATGAATCCTGTGTTCAGTTCTGGGCCCCTCACTGCAAGAAGAACACTGAGGTGCTGGAGTGTGTCCAGAGCTGGTGAAGGGTCTGGAGCACAAGTCCTGTGAGGGCAGCTGAGGGACCTGTGGGAGTTTACTCTGGAGGAAAGGAGGCTCAGGGGTGACCTTACTGCTCTCTGAAAGGAGGTTGTAATTAAGTGGGGCTTGGTCTCTTCTGCCAGGTAACAAGTAACAAAACAGGAGGAAATGGCCTGAAGTTGTGCCAGGGGATGTTTAGATTGAATATTAGGAAAAATTTCTTCATTGAAAGAGTTACCAAACACTGGTACAGGCTGCCTAGGAGAATGGTTGAGTCACCATGTGTGGAGGTATTTAAAAGACACGTAGATATGGCAATTAAGAGAGTGATTTTATGGTGGACTTGTTAGTGTCACATTGATGGTTGAACTCAATGATCTTAAAGATCTTTCCCGACCTAAATGATTCTATGATTCTAAATTATAGATGAGAGATCATATCTTTGGTAACAGCTTTAAAAACAAAATCTTCAAATACACCTCTATCTCCTAAACTTACCTTCATTTACATATCATTTGTAATCTATACTATGTAGTAAATAGGATACTTTATGAGTTAACAATAGTATCCAATCCCTTCCATTAGTAGCAGATCAAAGCTTCATCTTGCAAAATTTTTTTAAAAAGTAGGTATTGGCATGAGACAGCATCATTATTTGTGTTGTGTAAGAGTACTCACTGCAAACACATCCTCATTATCTCATTGTTTCCCAGATCAAAGTGATGCAGAAGTGTCCGGCCAGGTTTATTGGATTTTCACCCCAGTAGTAAGCTGTACTCTTTCTGTGGCTGACATATGGAACCTCTTCCCGCTTTCCAAACTAATGTAAGTTTCATATCAATGTGTCTTTTAATAATTAATAATTTTCAATCTGCAAGCTGAGTAATGTGGCCAACAAATTCATATGTTGCAGGAAAGTAATCTTCTAACCCCTAGAATAGAAAACTACTCTTGTAATTGTATTAATGAGAAACGGTTGTGTCAGTTCACAGTTATTTTTTGTGCCTCTTTTTTAAAAGTGAAATAACTGTAGAGATAATTGTCTTGCACTGTTATTGAATTATGGAGAGTTAATTGCTTGAATCAATCATAAAGATTCAAGTGAGGAACAGCCTGTCTATAACATGGAGAGATCTGAGAAGTTTCGTTTATTTGAAAAATAAGGTCTCAATACTGCTACTTGATTCCATTTTTGTATTCAGTGGTTGTTTGATGATAACATGATAAAGAACAGTTACAGTTTCCGTAAATTATTCAGTAAATATGCAGTGAGAAGGTCTGGAGAGGTGTTTGGATTCAGCTCATAGTCCATTTTCCCAGGAAGGGCCTAAAGGCCTGGAAAGTGCTTGCACAACAACGGAAGTTTATGACCAGTGAAATTGCAGAATGTCTACACTCAGGATGTCCACGGACTATGGGTAAACTCAGAAAATCTGGCAAGTCTACAGGCTGTCACTTCGCTAGACAGCCAAAAATTAATCTGAACTTGAAAGAAAATAAAAAACTGAGTAGGAAATATCCTATTCACATCTTTCATTCTCAGAAGACGCTTCAGGACTGGTTCAAATTAAGCTGAACAGTGCTGTTGCCAACTGGTCCTGCCTTTTTTTACCCTTTTGATGTGCACTCCTACTGATTAGCCTGTGTTGGATCTAGTGACAGTGTTGTGTGGTGAGTGGGAGCTGCTTTTTCACTGAAAACATGTCTGTACAAAATACAAAATGGGATTTTTTATTTGGATCAGCATACTGGGAGGGCTGGGGAGGAGATAAGAACAAAAATAAATGGTTGGACTGCTCATGCTAACAGCAGCTGTGTATCTGGTTCATTTAACTCCAAAACTGCATGAAGGGAGGAACGAAAAA
>VZTZ01014077.1:212218-277328 GCA_013400955.1 Drymodes brunneopygia
CCTGTGTTCAGTTCTGGGCCCCTCACTGCAAGAAGAACACTGAGGTGCTGGAGTGTGACCAGAGCTGGTGAAGGGTCTGGCGCACAAGTCCTGTGAGGGCAGCTGAGGGACCTGTGGGTGTTTACTCTGGAGGAAAGGAGGCTCAGGGGTGACCTTACTGCTCTCTGAAAGGAGGTTGTAATTAAGTGGGGCTTGGTCTCTTCTGCCAGGTAACAAGTAACAAAACAGGAGGAAATGGCCTGAAGTTGTGCCAGGGGATGTTTAGATTGAATATTAGGAAAAATTTCTTCATTGAAAGAGTTACCAAACACTGGTACAGGCTGCCTAGGAGAATGGTTGAGTCACCATGTGTGGAGGTATTTAAAAGACACGTAGATATGGCAATTAAGAGAGTGATTTTATGGTGGACTTGTTAGTGTCACATTGATGGTTGAACTCAATGATCTTAAAGATCTTTCCCGACCTAAATGATTCTATGATTCTAAATTATAGATGAGAGATCATATCTTTGGTAACAGCTTTAAAAACAAAATCTTCAAATACACCTCTATCTCCTAAACTTACCTTCATTTACATATCATTTGTAATCTATACTATGTAGTAAATAGGATACTTTATGAGTTAACAATAGTATCCAATCCCTTCCATTAGTAGCAGATCAAAGCTTCATCTTGCAAAATTTTTTTAAAAAGTAGGTATTGGCATGAGACAGCATCATTATTTGTGTTGTGTAAGAGTACTCACTGCAAACACATCCTCATTATCTCATTGTTTCCCAGATCAAAGTGATGCAGAAGTGTCCGGCCAGGTTTATTGGATTTTCACCCCAGTAGTAAGCTGTACTCTTTCTGTGGCTGACATATGGAACCTCTTCCCGCTTTCCAAACTAATGTAAGTTTCATATCAATGTGTCTTTTAATAATTAATAATTTTCAATCTGCAAGCTGAGTAATGTGGCCAACAAATTCATATGTTGCAGGAAAGTAATCTTCTAACCCCTAGAATAGAAAACTACTCTTGTAATTGTATTAATGAGAAACGGTTGTGTCAGTTCACAGTTATTTTTTGTGCCTCTTTTTTAAAAGTGAAATAACTGTAGAGATAATTGTCTTGCACTGTTATTGAATTATGGAGAGTTAATTGCTTGAATCAATCATAAAGATTCAAGTGAGGAACAGCCTGTCTATAACATGGAGAGATCTGAGAAGTTTCGTTTATTTGAAAAATAAGGTCTCAATACTGCTACTTGATTCCATTTTTGTATTCAGTGGTTGTTTGATGATAACATGATAAAGAACAGTTACAGTTTCCGTAAATTATTCAGTAAATATGCAGTGAGAAGGTCTGGAGAGGTGTTTGGATTCAGCTCATAGTCCATTTTCCCAGGAAGGGCCTAAAGGCCTGGAAAGTGCTTGCACAACAACGGAAGTTTATGACCAGTGAAATTGCAGAATGTCTACACTCAGGATGTCCACGGACTATGGGTAAACTCAGAAAATCTGGCAAGTCTACAGGCTGTCACTTCGCTAGACAGCCAAAAATTAATCTGAACTTGAAAGAAAATAAAAAACTGAGTAGGAAATATCCTATTCACATCTTTCATTCTCAGAAGACGCTTCAGGACTGGTTCAAATTAAGCTGAACAGTGCTGTTGCCAACTGGTCCTGCCTTTTTTTACCCTTTTGATGTGCACTCCTACTGATTAGCCTGTGTTGGATCTAGTGACAGTGTTGTGTGGTGAGTGGGAGCTGCTTTTTCACTGAAAACATGTCTGTACAAAATACAAAATGGGATTTTTTATTTGGATCAGCATACTGGGAGGGCTGGGGAGGAGATAAGAACAAAAATAAATGGTTGGACTGCTCATGCTAACAGCAGCTGTGTATCTGGTTCATTTAACTCCAAAACTGCATGAAGGGAGGAACGAAAAAAGGATCTTTTTGGTCAATATTTTGAATAAATATACATTCACCAATGTGTCTTTTATTACAGTACGCTGAATTTAAAGGAAAGAAAAATTACTTGTATACCAGAGCAAATATTTGTAACAGCATGTAGTGCTGCAGAAAAACATACAACTAACTTGACCTAATTATGATAGTCCACTCTGGGTAAGAAGCCTAAGAGATGAATCAAGATGGTGAAAAATGAGACATATGTTTTTCTTGGACTGGATTAGCCTTGTTTATCTGTAAAGAGTTGTTAATTAGCTCTTAGACATTTAACCTAATTGTGAAGACTGATTTGCACAATTTGCGAATATTTGCTCCAAGACATAGTCATCTCTGCTAAGGTGCAATTACATCTGTTTTGGAAATAATGGACAATCTTACTGTGGAGGTAACTAGTGCTATAGTTACTTTGGACAGTATTCTAAGGAATTACATATTTCTGAATTCAAAAATATCTGATTTTGATGTTTTCTACTGTTGCACTTGCAAAAACATAATATAAAGGAAAAGCAAACAATTTAAAAATATTTATTTACTTGGGTATTTAACGTACCAAGCACATCAGTCCAGCATGGTCAAATCTAACCTAAATGCTATTACAATTTTGTAGTTATACTTAGGTCAACTTACTCGTATTTCAAAAACAGTGAATTATGACTCCACACACCAAATTACCTGGTCTCATGTTAAGAGTATGGGAATTCAGCAGAAGATGAGACCTCTTGAGTTCCAGCTGGCCTTCAGGGTTCAGAGGGCCTGGGTGTGGCCTGATGATAACCAATTCAGCACTTTTAGTCTGGTCGAGTTCAAAAGAAGAATTTGAAACACAGATGCAGTTTACCAGTCCAGCACTATAAGTCTGGTTGCACTCAAAAAGCACTGTGCAAAATCCAGATTCACAATAATGAGCTTTATTGAAGCAACAGAAGAGCACGTTCAGGATTGCCAGTGATAAATGCACTAAAAATACAGAGCTTTGATATGTGTCACATCAGAAAGTATTGTAAGAGATGTTCTAATGGTGGTATATATAAATATATGAAAATTAATATTCTTAGGTGTGCTACAGTGCAGTTGGAGGTGTAAAGCTCACCCAAGGGCATCCCTTCAGGAGAGGAGGAGAGACACAGTTCATTGATAGATGTCAAGCAGGCAGAGATGTTTTCCCCCTCCAGAAGCGTTTTCTTCCTTCAGCCTTTTCTGCCCTGAAGCCCACCTTTTATACTATAAATTCTGGCCCATCCCAAGGGGATGGAACCATGGGTTATGGGTCCATGGGTTCCACGACCTTGGTGATACTTGCATTACACAACACATGTTCTTCATTTGCATCCCAAAGATGCTGAAGTTAGTCTGTTAATAGGGCTTAATGCGGGTCTCAGTTACTTTCAGTCAGTGTTTATAGCTGACAGAAGAGGTAGAATAAACACTTTACTGCAATCTCAGTATGTGGAGGAGGACCAAAGGTCGCCTGACCTTCTTCAGAGGGCCTTTGTGCTCATCCTTATCTCCTTAATGAACCAGGGCTTTTTTTTCCTGCTGAAGGGACTGTGACAATTGGCTGGTACAGGGGTGGAGTATTTTTCTGTGCCTCACTGAAACAACATCGGGAGTCTCCACTCCAGACATCATTCTGTTGTTAAGCCTTGCTTGAGCCAGATGCAAGATAAGCAAATGGCCCAGCTCATGTTTTCCTCAACCAGCCTCATCAATTCTTTGCCTATCTTAAAGCAACACTGTACAATTCTATTTACCACACCTGGGAACAGATTTTATAACCGCACCAGAAATCTATCAAGATAGTAGGATTTTTGTGTACTGCAGAACTCATGTTTATACTTTGTCTGTTCAAATTAATTAGTGCTAAAAGTGAATGATTCAAAAACTTGCTAATAAATTCAATTATATTGAATTACCACCATCCTACCTTCAAACCTGTCTTCTGGTGTGTAATTACTTTATTGACCGAGAAAATAAATACCAGTTCAGATGATGTGATAAGCAATGTATCAAATCTCTTCCTCCTTTACTTAATGGCACAGTGCTGTATTCAGCATGGTACAATATTTTTTTCATACAACATTAGTATTAAGAGTTACAAATGCAATGTTGTTTCCAAGTACTGCGGAAAAAGGATAAATGGGATCAAGTGGTAATGCATTGTACTTTGTTTTGTATGACTGCCAGAGGCCCTCTCAGCTGCTCTCTCACTCCTCCTCAACAAGACAGCAGGATGAAGTAAGATGAAAAGTTCATTGTCTGAGATAAAGGCAGTTTAACCAGAAAAGAAAAAGCTGCACATGGAAGCAAAGCAAAAAAGAGGAATTACCCACTACTTCCCATTGTCAGGCAGATGCCTGTCCATTGCCTTGGAAGCTAGGCCTAAACTTACGTAGGGCTGCTGCTTTTCCTTTTCCACATTTTTATTGCTGAGTAGAACTTCGCATGATACAAGGCATCTCTTCCATCACTTGGAGACTGCTGTCCCTTGCATATTCTTGCCCAGCTGCAGCCTACCCTCCTTTGGTGGTAGTTGAAGGTTGTTGCAGAGACAGCCTTGGTGCTGTTCAAGGGCTGCTCAGCAGTAGCCAAAACACTGGTGTTGTTTTCAGTACTGTTCTAACCACAAATGCAAAGTCGCACTAGAAGGGCTGCTCTGAGGAAAATAGCTCCATCGCAGCCAGACATTGAACACACATACTCTTCCTTTCTCTTCTGTCCTGTATTTTAAATGTCTACACAGACCAAGTTTGATTTGAAATATATGTATATTTCTATTCAGTGTATATAATTTTGTGTCATAAATTCGAGAAATTATGTGTTTTGGATAGCTTATAGATGTGCAAAGTTTGAAGTCTTTTGGGGTTACTGGGAAATGTGTGACATCAAAAGTAAGATGAAAAGCCCAGCTTTATCAAATAGGTCATATTCAGAAGTATAGACAACCCAGAAGTCTCTACTTCCCAGTCCCTTTTCCAGCTGAAGGGACAATTTTTCTCAAACACTAAGACCATTTACCATGTGATTTTATTCTGCATAAGATATGTTTATTTCAGCAGTTTACTTATGTATCAGTATTGAGAAATTAACTTTGCAGTAAAATTTGAATTTATTAAAAGGACTGACAGAAAAAATTATATACAAATGATATAATTTCTAGTGTCCAACAATAAGATGTCCATGAAATCCTAACTGATTCTGTGAACAAAATACTCTGTTAGTCAGGGCTAAAACTTGTCATTTTTTTCCTCCCCTGGTATGGCAGACTTTCTCTCCTACATTACTAATGTATTCACCTTTCCATGAAAATGGTTACCCACATCTGAAGATTAATTTTCAAACTTCAGCTATTCATATTGCACACTCTTTGTGCCACTTTCTGCTTTTCCTGTCAGAGTCAAACATGTTGTAAACAAAGTTTTGCTTCATTCCATTTCCACCACTTGAGAAACCAGGTATGAAATCTGGCAGAAGCTACAAGCATGCTAAGTGCTGCTTAGGATGATGAGCACATTTGTGTCTTAATGCTTAAGTAGATATATGAATGCAAATTCCTTCTTGAATGGTCTCACAGAGGGTCAAAAGAGCCAAGTGCCACTGTGGAAGAAACAAGGGAGAAATCAAGATGTAATTTACTTAGATTGCAGCAGATGAGGTATTATTTGGGGAATATTGGAACTTGTATGTAGGTAAGCACAGAAATAAGTTGATTAAGAAGATGGAGGAACCACATAAACACTGAAGAAGATTGCAAAAGAAAAATGCATCTGCCAAGAACAAGCTAGGTACAGCATAATGTTTTTTCCCAGATAATTTTTCTACAGTTCAGTGAAAAACATTTGGAAAAATAGAGAAAAATTTTAATGTTGTAACACAACAGAAAAGTGATGCAAGTGATGTAAACTGCCAACAAAGTGTTACTGCAGTGTATTTTAGACCATTCTGAAATGGCATGAATGAAGTAGTAAAGGGCAGCTCCTGGGAGATCACTTCGAATGGTTGTCCAGCAGATTTCCACTGTTAATCACTGAAGAGAACTTTTGTGAGCCTTCCTGTCAATGAAATTTTCAGAAGGGGGTTTTGTTTGTCTAACTCTTTGACTGCCTTCACCATGATTCACTCAAAAATATCTGCAGGTATTATGGCTTGACAGCAAAAGTATTGATGAACTTATTGGTGAAGCTTTTCCAGCAAGTTTTATTTTTCATAACTGAAATAACTAACCTTATTAGGAATGAATACAACAGTGGTCCCGAATGCTAGATAAAATTAGATTTTTTAATATAAATATATATCTTTATCTATATCTGTGATGGAAAGACAGGTAGCTGTTTTAAAAAAGGAGGACCTAGTATAGAAATGAAATCCTTGTAAGTTTTAGCATGAACATGAGAAAACAGAAGAAAAGAACCCGAATATACAACTTCCATTATAAATTGGAAGAGAAGTAACATTTACCAATTGAAGCCATATTTGTTGTGAAAAAACATACAGCATAAGGATCAAACTATCAATCCTCCATTCAAATGTTATTCTCAACATATGATCATTAAATCTGGAAATCCATCAGAGACACGAGATGCAGATTCATATATGTATATGCTGATCTGAATTACCTGCTCTTTGATCCGATGACATCTTTCTCCTTTAAAAAGCTTTAGAACCGTAAAATATTCCTATTTGTTTCAGAGGTCCTGCTACTGTTCTGCCTTTTATGTGGCATATACATGCTGTTGAGCTGAATAACTCTATCAATGCTTTTGTGATGACTATTCTTTATCTCTAGTTACAGCTTTGCCCTTTCTTTTTTCCATGAGAAGAGTTTGAGTGTAGGTTTTCACTACACTCCAAAGTGATCAAAGCATGTCTTGGGGTTGTGGAGAAATTGAAAAGACCTAACAAGAAGAAGCATCCTTATGAATGAAAGTATGGCACAGGATTTAGGTGGATGATGGTGAGGACATTTTGTATGAAATATACTGTAAGTAATAGACACACATTTCACATTGTTGTGAGAAATCAAAAGAGGTTTAAGATGCTTTTGAATATCAATCAGAGGAGTACAAAGGACGAGTGCAGCTCATGTCTTCTATTTTAAACCAGGCAAAATAATAATCAGATTTTTTTTCTATAAACAGGTACTCAGAGCTGCATGCTAACTAATTCAAGTACAAGCTTTCACAAAAGTATATAGCATGAAAACAGCATAGAAAAGAAGATACAATGTAATACTATTAAAATGAAGAAAGTAGTCAACCAGCTTTACTGCATAAAATCCTGTCTCCATGTCAGACTTGGGAATTTTGCCAAAAACTTTAATAGTTGAGAATTTCACTATTTGCATTCTATGATAGAAGAGAAAGGGAAATAAGATTAAATATAAAGAAAGAAGGGAAAGAAAACATACACATAATCAGCTGACATGTAAATTCGCATGGCAATGGATTTAATGTATGACTACTGTTATTATTTATCAGCATAATTTAAAAATTTTAATGAAGCAGTAGATTTATATCTATTTTATCCTATTTTATCCCTGTATTTAGGGGGTAAAACCAAGGCAAACTCAAGTTGATGACTTTCTGTGGCAGCAGTTTGTTTCAAGTGAGATGTAAGAGTCTGGAGATTAAACAAGGAATAATATTGAAAGGAAATGTAGCAGGAATTCTGATAATCACTCTTTGTATTCAAGAATGCAGTTGGTAAGGAATACCTGTGCAAATGTGAATAGAATAGTGAGTGATTTTTGTCTAAGTGGGTGGATATTTGTGCTTGAGCATGGTTCTATCAAGCCCTGGAAAATTATTTATTTAAATAATCTGCCCATTTTAAGACATTTTTCAATGTGAATAGAGTGCCTTAGTCCCTGTACATGACTCACAAATGGCTACTAGTTTACTAGCTGCAGGATGATTACATCATGATCAGAACACACGAATTTTCTTCCTAAATACACTGTTCCTTCTCCAAGAGGGTTTTTTTTTAATCTGCTATTGTTTTGACAGTATACCATTATCCTTCAACATAGAGACTTCAGAGAAAGAGTGATTTATTTGTGTTCATGATGATTCAGTGGTCCTTAAAAATGTTTAGTCTTTGACAAAGAAAAAGAAAAGAATTTAGCTTCCTGGAACAACTTCAACCCCAAAAGTTCCTCATGAGCTAAGAAGTATTAGGAAGAAAAGGAGACCCGATCCACTGCCCTGTCAGGACAGGAGATTAAAGAAATGGAAGCCACAGTATCCACATGGGAGGTCTGTAAAAGAGGGAAGGGAGGGAAAAAAGAGGGAAGCTCTGGTTTGACCAACTTCCTGAGTAGTATGGTGGCAGCACAGACTCCCAGGTAGAAACACTAGAATGACAATGTGTTGTTGCAAGTGTCTTGCTTGCTTTCTGCTTGTTAGAAACTCATGAGCCTAATAGAGCGTGCTTTCCCCTCAGCAGAGCTAGACAGCGTTCTCATATCACACCTTGCCTTTGTTCAGACCTTCTAGCAATTATTTCAGGTGCTGGATCAGTAATGAATGGCATTTTAGTAATCCACCAATTAAAGTATGATTTCCAGTCTTTTCTTTCCAGGAGCATGCCACAGACATAGTTCCCATCACTGAAGTAGGCTTTCCAGAGCTTTACAATGGCGATTGTATTTTCCTTACCATACTGGGAGCAGTCAGACATAGATACTGGTGGGACACCCAGTAAACTGAAGACTTCCCTGCCCTGACTCATGCTCCCTCCTCAGTGTGTTGTGGAGAGACACCTGAGATCAGCAGACTACCCTCATTTTACTTGGCATCTACAGCAGCACCTAGCTATGTGCCTGGGGGTGACTTGGTCCACATCACTGCTTGCCTGGTGACTTGGTTCCTGTGTGATCTTTTGCTTTTAAACCAATTCTCCTTGCTGAAGGACAAACTGCACACTGCTTCTAGTACAGGACCATCAGGATTAATGATTTGTTAGACTGGATCTTTACTCCCTTGAGCACCAGCACAACTGGAAACAAAACAAAACAAAACAATCAAACAAAAAAAAAAAACCCAAAAAACCATAACCAACCAGCCAAAAAACACAAAGACCAAAACCAAACAGAAAACAAAAACAAAACGCCAAAAACACCAAAAACAAAGAAACAAAAGAAATGAAGACTTGAGAAAAAGGAATACTTAGGAAAAAAAATAAAGGAAGCCTTGAGTTTCCCAAGTGGAGCATTCATACACAGCACGTTCATGATCTCATACAAAATGAATGAGTATTTTAAAAAAAGTTATCATATTTTAAAAATCATTACATTAAATATGGGTAATAAGTCATTAGCATGTAAGGAACCATCCAAACTCAGGGGAAGTCTGTTACATGGAAATACATAAAGAGAAGTAAAATTTGCATATTAAACAAGCTTAGTCCTTAACTCAGAAAGTTTATTAGTGTCTTCAATGAATACATAGATTTGTTAATTTTTAATTTCCATTTTACATATTTTTCTCATCTCTTTCATTTATAAAGTGCCTATGACTTTTACAAGTTAAGGAACAGCAGTGTTTGGAAAGTAGCCCGGAGACCACTTTGCACTATCAAAGAAGGATATGATTTTTGTGAGATTATCACATTGATAAAGCTCAAATACTGGAGCAGGGTGCTGGAGAAAAGCAGAATAGAACTGAGAGGGACAGACAAAATTGTGCTGGTGACTTACTGTTCTGAGTTGTTTGGTACAGAAACATTTAGAGGAGAATACGGCAAGGAAAAGCGAGCGTGTAGCGTTAGTCATCAGCAAACCTCTGTGGAAAAGTCTCTTTACACATAGAAGCAGTAAAGGCTGCGTCTCATTACAGCAACAGTAGGAAAAATTGCAATCTTGAAAGGTAAAATTACAAGTGGATATAATGGCAACAGGCACCCAACAGACCTGAGGTGCATATCTAATAGAAAAGTGCTTTCATTAGGCAAAGTTACTTCCACACAACAGTTATTTCTCCACTTCCTACACGTCTTCAGTGTGCAAATTTAATGACTCTGCAAAATGAGTCATGCAAATAGGAGGAAATACAGCATCGCTTTTGCAAGAGCATGGAAGAAACCTTCAGCAACAAATGCCTTTGCAGGAATGCTGCAGGCCTATGATAAAAAGAAACCTCTGAGAGGAGGAAGAGTGTGAATTCATGGGGATGCCACTGACTCTCACAGCTGCAGCTGTGCCACTTTTGTCTTGGAGGTAAAGGTGAAATGAGATACAGTGGTTGTCAGATGGTATCAGGAAAGTTCCTGCAGGAACCGCCGTTTTAACGGGACTTATAATTAAACATTGGAACAAATATGAGACAACACACATCTGAAGACATAACAGCTCATTTCAAGATTAGATGCAGGACTCACTGTGTGAAGTCTGTGGCTTGCTTTATTCAGCGAGTCAGCCTAATTGCTGGTTAATTAACTCTGATCTTTTGAGTGTACTATTGCTCTTTGGTACATTTAAAAAAAAAAAAAGGAAAAGGAAAAGGAAAAGGAAAAGGAAAAGGAAAAGGAAAAGGAAAAGGAAAAGGAAAAGGAAAAGGAAAAGGAAAAGGAAAAGGAAAAGGAAAAGGAAAAGGAGCACAGCCACGGTGGAGTCTGCAGAAAAATGTTTGCTAAAAATATGTAAATCAAGGAGCTGAATCCTGTCTGTGTGCACTCTGCCTCTCTGGCACACATTGGTGAGCCTCAGAAACAGAACTGTGAGCTAAGTGGAGGCCACCAGGAAAGCTGAGATTCCTAAGACAGTGCATAATTCCTGCACCCCCCGTGATTTGTTTATTTGGTTTAGTTTGAGGTTGGTTGATTCATGGGCCTTACTGAGCCTTGCATCTTGACCACAGCTGAGATGGCTTTCTGTCACTGTGACCCAAGAAGAGGTTTTCATGGACAAGACACGGGCCACTCTAGTTTGGAGATGTTTCCAGAACAAATTAATTCAAATTAGAGGAAATACAGCAATTTTGTCTCTAAACAGAAAATTTTAATCAGATTCTGGAATCTTGGGCTTTCGATGGAAACAGGCCTCCTGTGAAGTTACCATGAACTCAAAAATATCAGTTTGGGATTTTCAAACTGCATAGCTCTTTGTACTAACTCTCTGTCCCAAACTGACATCTCTTGAGAAAGAGTGATCAAGTAGGGTGATCTGGAGAATTTTTATTTTAAGATGGGAATGTCTGAAAAAAGGAAGGTTAAAGACTTCTGGAGAGGATGTTTTGTTTCATGATCATTTTCTTCAGGGGGATGGGGAGAGATGACAGGCTGACATAATCCCACTTAATTCCTGAGAATTCTTCCCTGATTAGTCACACTCCAAGCCAGTCTCCTGCTTTTCCATTTGTGAAACAAAGGGAGATCATGACTGTTATCTGAAAAGTGATAGCAGTGTATGCTCTCATACAAATGCGCATACATTCCTTCTCTTTATCTTCTAATTCATGGATGAAATGTGACTGTAAGGATCAGTGTGAACAGAAGTAAAAAGAGCTAAATACAACTGACAACTGCTGATACATAGGTAATATATAAGTATTATAGCAGTTTGTCATACAATTCAAGGATTAAAGAGAATTTAAAAACTATACATGACAAAACTTCACACTTAAATTCAAATATTAAACCAATCTAACCTCTTCAGCTAGTACCAAATCCTGTAACACCATAGTCAAAGGGAGATTTATCACTCCCATCATTGTCATCAGTCTGGGACTGTAGACCTAAAGTAAGGGCAGACCTGTAATAACTGTCAAAAGTTTCTCCAAATACATTGCAGTTACTAGGTGGCAGAATTTAGAAACTGATACATGCCTAAATTTTTAAGATAAATAAACATTTGCCTTGAAGTTTTGAGAGACAATGCATGGAATGTAGTTAATTTCAAAGCATGTCAGTGTAAATAGAAAAAGCAGAAAATGGTTCATGCCCAGAACTGGAAATGTACAGTAATCCTAACCACTGTTTGATCCTTTTTGACTGAAGTAGCTGGTTAGATATTCAAGTCTTCACAAGTTTTGGGGAAAATTATGTCAGAGACCGAAGACACAGTAAGGTATCTTTGGTACAAAATTCTTTACTTACAAATGCTGACTAAAATCTCTTTCCCTGAATATTAGAAATTAAGTGCTATGAGGAGGTTGTTCTTCCAAAGCTTATTAAACTTACTGGCTGATTGTATCACTCTGTAAGATTTTTTTCCTCAAGGTTGTGTTTCATCTGATTCTGTGACCACTGATCAGTAAAACTTGGTGTCTACACACCTCTAGCTCTGAAACAGATTTGGGTTTTTGGGATGGGAGACTTTGTTTGAGACCTCTCGTAGTTTCAACTTAAACCGTAACTTTACACAGATGCAAAGATGCAAGTGCAGATATTATCTGGTGGGTTTTTTTGCTTTGCAATCTTTTTGTTCAAATTAAAAAAATAGTAAATCAACTTTCAATCTTCCCAGAAACTTCCCCTTCCCACCCCCCATTTACTTATTTTTTCCCCACATCTTGATATTCTGTGTGAGTGGTTTGCAGGTCTAAGCAATCCACAGCAGTCTGAGCAACCCAAGTACAAAAGCCAGGTTAAGGTGAGGAGGAGCATTTAGCAAAGAACAGTGGCATAGAGAGGAGCAAAGGCATGGCTTGGAGGATCAACTTGAGATCAAAACAGTTGAGCCTATTTGACTAGACACAGGCAGAAGGATTACTCCAACAATTAGTAACCTATTAAAAATAGCTTCCTAGGACTGTGCTTTGTGAGATTGTCAGCCATCCTGGAAGCTTTCAGGTTATCAAAAGGCTTGTTGTTTCAAGCAATATTTGTAGCCAAAGGTGTATATTGAAGGATTCTATCAATGTTAGGGACAAAAAATTGGTGGAGTTGATTTGGCTGACTTAACAGCAAAACTGATAAGTTCCCTCTAGGGAACAGGCACTTCATCCAAATTTGAGACTTCTGGTCTCACCTGTAGAAACCTTTGCTCTGTTTCTCCGTCTTCCATGCTATACTTTGCTTTTGTTTTGTTCTCCATTTTTGTTCTCCATTTTTTGTTTTCTCTTTGTGCCTTTATTTTTAAGCAAAATGTTTGACCCATGCAAACAAAATTGAATAAATCAGTAGGCTGCTGAACCAGGAGGAATGGAACTTACAGTGATGTGATGGAAACAAAATCACTGCATAACTTCGTGACACATAACTGGTACTGGACTTCACTGTACTGAATTTATATGCATTCATGACAAAAACTCTTCACTATTTGACAAAGAGGCTGTAGTTCTGAACTTCATTTTTCCCTCTTCTGTATTTTTTTTATTTTTCCTTTCATAAGAAAATAAACTAATTAAAGAGTGAGGAGAATACTCATTTAAATTATTAGCATCATTTTAGCAATCTAAGTTAAACAAAACAAAATTTTGCACTCCTTCAAATCAGCTTAATTAATCCTGTGAGAACTAAATTAGTTTTTATGTTGACTGTTTTAAGGTTCCTTGTTAACTGGCAGAATCATAAGCTCATTATATGTCTCAATGTTCATAAAAAATACAGAAATAAGATTTCCAAGTACAGTTCTGAAAGTAGAAATAATACTCTCTATCTACTTAAAAATACTTTTTGAAAAATAGAAACATTAGAAACAAGCCCCATAGTCTTTTATGTCCTATGTTTCAACATTTTTTCTCTTTATTTTTTACAAAAGGGAAAAGTTTGATATTTTTTTCTCCAAAAATGAAAATCAGCCTAAAAAAGAAAAAACAAACCAAACAAAAAAAAGGCTTTTTTTTTTATTGCTTAGAGGAATTGCATCAGATGAATGGATGTGTGGATTTTATTTTCAACTGCAGATAATCAGGAGCTCTGACTCAAGTCTCTCTCTTTGTCAGAACAGAAGGAAAGCTGGGTAGTTGAGATTCTTTCTCTTTATGATGGTGGGGTCTTATCTGGGCCAAGGAGTACTAGTAAACCTTTTCTGCTGCTTCTGCTGTTTTCAATCATTGCTTTCACCAAGTTGTTAGAAATTTAGTTTTTAAAATTTAAATCATAATTAAATTTGAATAAGACAGCAGGTCCAAAATTTGTTTGAGATAACAAGATAGACAGATGGGCTTGTAAAAAGGCATACAGACTAGTTGATAAGTGTAGTTTCTGTAGATAATCATAAGAAAACCACCTCAGGTGATCTCTTTTTTCCCTATAGAAAAAAATTAATTATTTCAGCTGAAAAAAACTTAATTTCTTCAAGAAATATGCTTCTGAAAAAAGGAATCAGCCAGCTCTTGCTGTAACCCTCAGACTTGATGTGGGGACAAAATTCACAAGAGAAATGAGTTGATGCATAGTATTTGAATGTTGTGAAATTACAGCTATTCAAGTGTGTTCAAACATGTTACTTAGCATTGAAGAGTTCTTCTTTGAAAAACAATAGATCTTTGGCTGAGAAACAGGAGATTACTTGATAAAATTAATGCTACTCTCACCTCTCAGTTAAAAAGATTTGTCACTTGCATTTTTTGTGGCTGTTACCACCTGGAGCAGCTTTCTCAGACTTTTTGTAAGAAGCTCTTGGTGCATAGGTAAAAACATAAAAACATGTTTAAATGTGGCAGTGTGGTTTGTCAGACTGGTGTCTTTGCTGAAACAGTACTGATTGCAACAATGATAAACATGAGGCCAAATTTAAGGGGTAAGAGTCAAGGCACATCTTTGTTTTTTAAAACTGACACTGAGTTTAGGAAGAAGTGTTAGTCTTCCAGGGTTTAAATTCGAACAACCTGTGAGAAGCTTATAGAGCCCTAGAATCATGGAGAATCTCAACTTAGAATGGATCCATTAAGCTCATTAAATTCGACTCCCTGCTCCCTGCAGGGCTACCCAACACTAAATCATTTATATGCAGCTTTGTTCCATTTCCTCATGTTCTACTGCTGCTCACCAGAGAGGGGAGATCAGCACATACCCTGTACTGCCCACTTCAAGGAAGCTGTAGCCTGCAATGAGATCACCCCTCATCCTTCTCTTCTCCAGCCTGATTAAACCAAGTGACCTCAGCTGCTCCTTGTAAATCTTGGCCTTGAGACCTCCCACCACCTTGGTAACCCTCCTCTGCACTCCTTAATAGCTTTATGTCCTTCTCATATTAGGGCACCCAAAACTGCCCCAGCCCTCGAGGTGAGGCTGCCCCAGTGCAGAGCAGAGGGGACAATCTGCTCCCTTGCCCAGCTGGTGATGCTGTGCCTGATGCACCCCAGGACAGGGTTGACCCTCCTGGCTGCCAGGGCACTGCTGACTCATGGTCAACTTGCCAACATCTCCCACGCCCATCTCTTTCTGCAGGGCTGCCCTCCAGGGTCTCACCCCTAATTTGTATGTGTAAACAGGATTACCTTGCCCCAGGGGGAGAATCTGTCACTAGATCCTGTTACGTTTCAAATGGTGATTGCCCAGCTCTCCAGATCTCTCCTACAGCCTATCTGCCCTGGAGGGAGTCCATGGCTCCTCCTATTTTAGTATCACTAGCCAACTTACATATGCACATTTGCCTTCTACATCCAAGTGATTTATAAAAACACTGAAAAGCACTGACCCTAATGCTGAGCCTTGTAGAACCCCTCTGGTGACTGAGCACCAGCCTGGTGTAACCCCATTTACTAAAACTCTATGAATCTGGGCTGCCAGCCGTTTGTTCACCTGATGTATTGTGGACTTGCCTAGTTATCTCTCAGTTTGTGATGTTACATGTCAAACACAATGGCCTCTGCGGGGAAGTGGTCACAGCATCAGCCTGACAGAGTTCCATAAGTGTTTGGACAATGCTGTCAGACACGTGGTGGTGTTGGAAATGATATAACTTTTAAAATGTTTTGCGTAACTTTAGTCAGGGGTTTGCTCGACTTTGGCCAGGGGGAGGGGAATTGAAGTTCCTCTTCAAAAGACTTTTGTTCACCGTGCCTGGGTGAGGTCTGATGGGTTTAAGATCAACAGACTGGGAGTAGCCAGAAGATGCACAGGAGATAAGTGAAAATTAGTGAACATTACCCCCTGGAACTGTCACGTGGTCTGGGAAAAGACTGATAAGAGAACCAAAGAATGGGGACCAAATAAGCATCGAAGCCAATAGGAGATCGATACTAAGAACTGTGTAATTCGGAGCAATGAATGAGAATTGCTTTGGGGTGTGTATGTATAAATATGGAAAAATCAGGTAAAAAACCCTGTGTGATGGAATGATTTTCTGCACAACCGAGGCATGTGTGGATGAAATCATTTCTATAGGACATCTTGGCCAGAATAACATCCTGGCCAGAATAAAGTAATGCCTAAATTCTCTAACACTGAAAATATGTTGTGGGAGAGTTTCTGTTTTTCTCACTGTTTTGGTGACTGTGACTCTTGGAGTTGTTCTGTGCAGGGACAGGAATTGGAGTTGGTGATCCTTGTGTGTCCCTTCCAACTCAGCTTATTTTGTGAATCTGTAATAATGCTTAATGCTTGAGTAGAAGAGGCTCTTTTGGTCTCAGTAAAAAATGCAGCTTTTCTGGAAGGCCACATATCACATGCAGTTGATAAACAGATGTACAAAATTACATGCTCTGCCCCCTATGAAATGTACAACAAAGCAGTTGCCAAGAACTTTGAGTTTCAAGACAAGATGCTGGTTATACAAATAAATAAACAAATAAGAAATGGTTCATGTTTCGAAGTCAGGTCAATTCTAGTGGTGGAAACTCTGAAGCTAGTCAGTCTCCTATACATCCTAACAGTGTAAAGGAAATTTAAAGGAAATCTGAAGGCTGAAGGAATATCAGATTAATTGGGTAGTCCTGCAGGCAGCAGGGAGTCGGACTTAATGAGCTTAATGGATCCATTCTAAGTTGAGATTCTCCATGATTCTAGGGCTCTATAAGCTTCTCACAGGTTGTTCGAATTTAAACCCTGGAAGACTAACACTTCTTCCTAAACTCAGTGTCAGTTTTAAAAAACAAAGATGTGCCTTGACTCTTACCCCTTAAATTTGGCCTCATGTTTATCATTGTTGCAATCAGTACTGTTTCAGCAAAGACACCAGTCTGATAACCACGCTGCCACATTTAAACCATGATAGATGGTATGAAACTACTTTCAATAAAATACTTTGGGTTTCAATGTCCTGGTAATCACAGAGAGTAGTCAAGATGCTGTTAAAATAAACATGTATAGTGGGAACCCAAGTGAATACAAATCTTATTTTAAAATAAAAGGAATTGAAAAAGATTTGCTGGAGAAAGCAGTGTAGATAGAAACACTGTCCTGTATCCTACC
Organism: Drymodes brunneopygia; assembly: GCA_013400955.1. Taxonomy (NCBI): domain Eukaryota; kingdom Metazoa; phylum Chordata; class Aves; order Passeriformes; family Petroicidae; genus Drymodes; species Drymodes brunneopygia. The sequence continues at coordinate 229,468 of VZTZ01014077.1, forward strand.
TCTTGGGTTTGCTCGTTGCACTCCTTTACACTACATGATAACAGCAGCCAGTAAATCGAATGCTACAGCTTTGGATGGCCTTGAGGCATGAGCAAGGGCTTCAACACAGCAAAAGGATGCTCTTGATCATGAAGATCGTCTTGATGTTAAAGATCCCAATTAACAGTTAAGAGTGCAAGTGCCTGACAGCATTTCTCTGGTAAATTGTAGGCTCAAGGATTCATTATCCTTGGGAGTAAATTCACGTGAAATCAGCGAACAGTTCTTTTGCCTTTGCTGATTTTTGAGTGCAAGAAAGCCACATCTTTAATATGAAATAAATTTTAGCGAAAGCAGGCTGTTGCTTCCCATAAAGTAGAACTACACTAAAAAGAATGTAATTAGTATTTATATGCCTTGAACCTAGTCATAAATACATCAAAATAGGGTAAATTATAGCAACGTGTAAGCATTTTCTAGCACTGTAATACTGCTAATGACATAACTGGTACCAGCTTGTAAGAGACTTGCAATAGAGTTGCACAGCCAAGGTGAAGGAATACACCTGAACAGTAGTTCAGGTAGAATGAGCACCTGGACACCAAACACAGGGAGAACAGAAAAATTCTGTAGAACAAAGAGGAAAGCTGCCTGGTGAGACCAAGCCCCCAAAATCAGATAAACAATCCTGGGTGAAGATGAGATTCCTCATCCTTTTATTATTGTACTGGAAGGATAAAGGAACACAATGCCACCAAAGGTGTTGAAAAAAGGATGAAGCATGTTGTCCCCTTTTGATTTCAACTTCTCTCCTCTTCATCAAAGGGCTTTCAAGCCAGAGCAGCTGAACCTTAATTACTAACACAGTGCCGTCAGTGCTATCAGCATGGCATCAACTCTTCTTCTACAGCTAATTTCAGACAAGATTATTAAGAACTAATTTCGAAAATGCAGTGTTATTGATGGAGAACAAATAAAAGCTAGCCATTGGCAAAGTGTATTTTTAGTCAGTGTCAGGTTTATTATAGTTTTGTTTTGAAGACTGAAACTGGCCTGATTTATTGATCTTCTACACACCCTAGTGAAAGAAAGAAAATGTAAAGGAAAGCTAAAAGCTGGAGTATCACATAGCTGGTAGACTGTATACAACCATTTGGGTAAAAGATATTGATTTTAAATATCAAATGAACTCCCTTGCTATGCAGTTACATTGATTTTTATTATTTTTGCCTTAAAAGTCATGAATATCCCTCTGGTGATTGCTATTACAGGGGTTGTTCTCAGAAAATTAAGAAACACGGTACTATGTTTCATTTAGGGAGTTAAGGTCCTTTGATACTCTGATAGTTTTCAAGGACTTTCCTGGAGTAACTTTGTTGGTACCTCGTGGTTTCAGTGGCTGAAGCCAGAAGAGTTTATCTGTATTGGGTTTTCATGGCAAGGTGCTGGCAGCAGGGTGACTTCAGTAGGGGTTATTTGTGAGGAAAGAGCAGGAACTGCCCAGATGTGGGACAGAGCAAGCACCAGCTCTCTCCAAAACAGACCCACAGCTGCCCAAAGCTGAGACAGTCAGCAGCAATGGTGGTTGGCACCTCAGCGATAACACGCTTATTACAGAGTTAAAAATGTTACACAGCAGCTCAGAGAGGATAGAGAAAAGCGTGGGACGCTGCAGATACCAAGGTCAGTGAAGAAGGGGGGCGGCAGGTGCTCCAGGCACTGCAGCCCGTGCTGAAGATGGTGGTGGTGCAGATTGTTCCTCCTGAAGCACAGGACTGTGGTGGTGCGGGTTCTCCCCCTGCAGCTCACTGAGGAGCATGCTGGAGCAGAAATTCCTGCTGCAGACCTTCCTGCTGCCATGGTTTAACCTTGCTGGCAGCTAATAGTGTGCAGGTGCTTCCTCGCTTCCCCCTCTCCTACACCATCCTCTGTGGCATGGCGGGGAGAATCAGGAGAACACTAAAATTCGTGGGTTCAGATAAAAACAGTTTAGTAATTGAAACAAAATAAAATTTGATTATGCCCAGACTGTCCCCCAGAAGCAATCAGCACCTTCAGCTGACACTCCCCATATACTGGGCATGATGCTTTATGATGTTGAATGTCTCTTTCACCAGTCTTTGACCCACCTTGGAGAAGTTTTTGAAGGACTGTACACCATGGAAGTGACCACTTGTTGTAGCAAGAGAAGAGCATGATGAGAAAGAAGTGGCAGAGACAAACCATAATGAGCAGACCACAGGACCTGTTCCCCATTCTCTACATGGGTTTTGAGAGTGCATGTGCGTGTGCAGGAGTAGAGGACTCAGGAGTGAAGGAATGGAGATGAGCCCCCAAAGAAGAGGGAGCTGGGGGGAAGGTGGTTGTAGTCCTGTTTTTATTTCTTGTTACTCTACTCTTCATTGGCAATATATTAATTTAATTTTCCCCAAGTTTTCAGTTTTGGCCATGCTGGTAACTAATCTCCCTGTCCTTATGTCAACACATGGTCTTTTTCTTGATATTTTGTTCACCTGTCCTGTTGAGTAGGGGGAATGAGAGGGAGTTGGGTGCAAGGGCTGCAATCAAGGTCAGCCTATCACATTGTCTCACATAACCTTATGTGGAACCACAGCACCTGCAGCATGGTAAGAAGTCAACTGCAATGCACGTTAGGCAAATTAAAAATACAAGTTTTCTATAGAAGACAGAAGTAGCCTAGCTGTGAATGCACTCATTTGCTGAGAAGAAAATAGTTCGTAACAGATTTTTAATTTTTAAAAGCTTGCTCTACCATGAAAGCAGCTATTGCATCACACAATTCTAGTAAAAAGATGCTGCTGTACCTGCCTTTATGTAGTTAATTGTGTTAGGTCCAACTGCTGAGCCATACTGCTAGTTCACATGGTAGAAAGAACACCCTTAGCTACAAGATTCAAAGTACAAAACCTCCCCCCCCCATTCCTCGTTAATTTTTCTGATATAAAACCCCACTTTTTCATAGCCATGTTCAGATGCTTAAAATCCTCTTGTATGGCTGCCCTGGAAGCAGGAAGCTTACAAAAAACCTTTCACAGTGAGAAAGGAAGTAAAGGGCTGGTGTGTGTTAATTTCTGAATCATCAAGCTGACCAAACTCACAAAAGAAGGAAGAGGAAATGGTCAAGGTGACCTGAAGCAGAACTTAGTGGTCACCAGGCCAGATTTAAGAGGAGCTGCTCCTACACATCAGGTAGCCTCCAGTTTTTATCTACCATTATACTTTGTCCAAGGGAACAATAATAATAATAACTTAAAAACCACCACCTTACAAAAGGTAGTTAAACTTTAAAATTACCTTTATGTGTAGCATAAACAAGTGTCTGAGAATCACGGTCATCTGAAAATTTTCCTGTTTGAACCTATGATAACTTCTAAAATTGCTGTGGTCTGACTCATACTTGGGAGGGCAGCCTTCTGGCCTGCTCAGTCCAAAAATAAGTATACTTTTACACACACAAAGAGCAATATTTTATTAAAAATCCATGTTTGTTGGAAGAAAACAATGATGTAATAAGGTTTTCTGTAGTCTTAGCCCACCACTTACTCTGTTTTTACCGAGTAATTTGTTTAAAATGGTAAGCAGTTCTTTAAATGGCTGGTTAGTTACTGTGCTGTTAGGATTATATTTTACTGTTTTGTGATCAGTTGCTGACAAGACACTTGAACTCATTTTACCATCTCAGAGTAAGGTATAGCCTTTTTCTAAAAGGAACTAAATAATTTTCTTTTCCTGCAGCAAGATAACATTTACTATCTTAATTTAAGTATCTATTATTTGATTTCTTTGAACTGTAGTTATCTCCTCTTTTGTGTTTTGTTTCTGCCGTGTTGAACACAGCACAGTCTGAGGACAGATAAAATCTGAATTCCAAAGGTAGGCAGCCAGCCAGCAGCAAAAGACACTTTTGGAGATTTGATCTTCCTGTTCCCAGTTTACTCTTTTCTATCATTGCCCAGGAAACTCCTTGCTATCCTGTGCTGACATCCATTGCTTAAAAAGTTCAGGAACTCCTTTCTGCTTGCAGCAAAGTGAAATGGAGTTTTTCCATGGCTTAGAGAAAAGTGTCATTTTGGTTGCAATAAACTCCCAAGTGTAAAGAACTTTGTGAACATTTTCCTTAAAATAGTGCCTTTTACTTTAAGAATTTATAAGCACGTTATCTTTCTTATTTAAGGATACTGTTTACCATTTTTGCTCATTATTCCTACTGACCAGATGGTGCGGGTATCAGAAACAAGCTTTTAATTCTCAAAGGGGAATTGTTATGTTGCAATTATGCACTTTATAGAAGAGGGTATACAGATACAGTACCCTTAAGTCCTTGTGATCCTCAGACTATTAGGTATACTTTAAATCTCTAGTATGCCCAACACAGAAGATTTTTGTTCTATTTTCGCATATCTACCGTGGTTAAGTATAAAATGATACATATTATGTTATGTATGTTATGTATGTTATGCTATGTTATGTTATGTTATGTTAGTGGGCAAATAAACACTAGCATAAAATACACATATTAAAAATTTGAAAGAACAATCAAAATGTTTAATTCATAAACATGACTTCCCCCTTCATGACAGATAGCAAACACATAACATAATAAATAACTTCCCCATTAAAAACACTGGAAACTGTCTACTAAAATATATATTTTAATTAATAGGGGTACAACACACACCATTTATTTTCAAGGCCAGATTTAAAACAGTAGTGAGTTGGCTGGACACCTGATAGTATAAAGCAACCAATTTATATCCAAAAGGGAGACATAACTTAATGTAGAGAAACAGATGACTGAAATGCCTGTCCTTATCAATTTGAGGCTGAAAAACTAAGAGGCCCTGAAACAGGGTACCACTTTTTCTCCACCAAAGAAACAGATTTTTTTCACCTGTTACCAAAATATTGCAACATAATTTATATCTGGACCCTTCTATATGAAGCTATAATTATGTCCTTAGCCTTTCCAAAATCTCTGCATTGCAGGCAATTGCTATGATTTTTATTTTTATGATGATTCATCTCAAATACCCAACTGTTTTATTGTATATGAGACCCATTCCTATCCTAACCCTGCAAGACAAAATCGTAGAACTGACGTATAAGTAACAACCAATGGTCACAAATTTCATAGGGCAGATAAGCATTTTTTCCCCTTCTGCTTTTTAAAGCTCACAGAGGGCAAAGAGATGAATTTTCAAGGATCTGATGAAAAGTATTAAGTGAAAAGGGAAAATGCACTAAATATGGTGATGTGGAAATTTAATTAAAATATTGTTCCACTGTTGAAAAGCAGCCATCTGAGCAACCTGCTAAGATTAAAATCCTATTCACCATGTTTGAAACTGAACTTCCACCATGCTCTTCTAGTTAGGTCTTTGTGCTAGCACACAGGAGCTCGAGTTCGTTGCTGTGGTCTTGGTCACATGAGGAGGATTTCGGCAGACTGTTCACATTCCTTTAGACTCTTGCATAATAGAAAGCAGTCCCTGAACATGCTGCTGAATAGTCTGCTGTTCTTCTTCTAGCCTCTCCTCAGCATGAAGAATCTTCTCCTGCAGGGAAACTGGTCATGAAACCTTTGCTGAAGCATTCAGATACAGCAATTAATGTGGAGAATGGCTTGTAACTCACTACCCATTCATCCTCCACCCTATCCTTACAAGCTCTAGAGAGCAATTGCTCTGGTAAGCTGAATTGCATGCAGAATTCCCCCTGCACTGCAACAAACCCGAAGAAAAAACCACAAAAATACCCAGAGACAGAACTTCACAAAATTAACCTACGCAGTCAAGTGGCAGAGTTGTAATGTTGAGCATGCCCTATGCAAAAAACCACAAAAGAATGGGTAAGTCAGTTCTGGTTTTGCAGGGGAGCAGTCCTTCCCGATGTGATGCCTTTGCAAGACAGAAACTGTTTACCTCGGGGTGATTGCCAGGACTGACAGTGGATTTACCAGGAGCTGAGAAGATTGCAGTCTATTTCTTTCCCTACTAGTGCTATCCAATGTTCCAGGTCACATACTATAATGGAACAATAAATGTACACACAGCTCCTCTTCTGTCCAGCCCCACTCAACCCCACAGGTGCATTCAGCCTTGCCAAGGAAGAGCCTTTCCTCATCCTCAGAAGCAGAGGAGGCAACACCATGAAGAGATAGCTGTGGTTGCAGGATGGGAACAATCTTGTCTCCTGTCATCAGAAAAGTGCAGGCACATGTCAGGTCATGCGACTCAAACACAGCCAAGTCTTTACTCCTCACAACTGTCTCCTAGGGGAGGGTCATCATTTCCCAGTGTTGAAAGACTGAGTGAGGAAGGCTGGGAAGAATTAAAGGCAGTAGGCATGTGGTTGTTTATCCCATACACTGTTTTTGTGATTCAGGACAGAGCAGTTGACCTAAAGACTCTCTTTGTGTATGCTGGAATATGAGTTTGTAATGTGTGACTCTCCTTGCCATCTAAGGTGTCAGCCAGTGTATTTTGTCCTTGTTTTCTGTTTAATCACAGGTCCAGTAAGTCAGTCACATCTGAAGAGACTCAGGAGACTGACTTATTCATGGATCAGCACGACATCCTGGTGATGGGAACAGGACTGTCTCAGTTTTAAGTTCCTGTGTGTAAACCCACTGCCAAAGAGAGGATGCTCCTTCAGAATGCGCTTGGCTCCCAGGCAGCTTTTTTCTGTCACCAGATACCTCTCATGCCAAAATCCTAAAGGCTGAAGGAGGTTTGCAGAAAGCTGTGGGGGGGTGGTGTGGCATCTGAGACCCATGAGGGAGTGGTGAGGGACAGCAGGTGTGATGGCACTGCCAATCCCCTCCTCCAGCCCAAGTTCTACTTCTGTCAGAGAAAAAGACCCAAAGCCATGTCTTCATTTGCTGATCTTGTAAGGAGAACCACCCAAGTCTCCTCTTGAAGTGTCTCTCCTCGTTACAACTGCAGAAGGCTGTATCTGCCTGTACTGTGATAAAAGAAAGGTGTCTTAGTAATGATAGGGAAGCCTCACTTCACATGGACCAATTACAATATCTTAAATATATGCAACTAATAAAACAACAGAAGAAAAAGGGGTTTGTTTTCTTCCTACAAAACAAACTTTTTTTTGGTTCAGTTCCTAATGTGGGAGTTTCATAATAATAAATTAGGGCTCAAGTAGAACTGTGGTGAAAAAAATGTGCTTAGTATTTATGCAACTGTTCCATTCTTCCATGTCCACAAAACATAACTAAGAAGTTGAATAAAACCCCAAGTATAATATTTGAAAACAATTAAAACTGTTACTCAGAAAAAACAGTCAGTAAATTGTTCTAACAGTTCCCTGGAGTATTTAGATAATAGAGTCCGTGTATCATGTTGGTATGCAGTATTCAAGAAAAAAGGAAAATTGTTTTGCAGTAAGAACTGTGTTCAAAACACATATGAAAAGGATTCAAGTGGAATGTGCAGTTATACCCACAGCTATACAGCCTCATGTGGAAAAAGTTTACCCTTAGTTTATGGATCTCTCTCTCTCTTCTTTCCTTGTCATTCTCCAACCTGGCTTTGAGCCAGGCTTTTTTGGGTTTTTTTTCTTTCTGAGGATCCTGTGCAGTTCATATTTTAAAAATAACAGATTGCAAAAATGAATATACAGCCTAGTACCTATTTAGTTTAATAGGTCTCTCCATGATTTAGCAGACAAAAACATAATCCAGTGTCTGAAAGATATCAGTTTTCTGATAAAATTTCTTAGAAGTACATTCCCATTCAACTTGATGTCTTTCTCTACATTGCATTTCACTTTTTTTTCTGTTTAGTAGGCTACAAGAAACACTGTAAAGTGCAGGCATTTTCTATTTGAGTGTCTGGTCCTGTATGTCCCAGTCTATATTCATTTGGCTAAGTTTTGCTTGTGTGATATATGGTAGTCAGTGAATGTTTGTACCTGAAGGGTTGAACTTCTGAGTGAAACCTAAAATCTTTTTTTCTGTAGCTGCACTGAACATCCTTCAGTGTTCCAAGAAAGAGACATAGCCACATATGAGATGGGAATTGGCAGGGGATTCCCTGAACAGATCCAATGCAGGTCTGAAGCTGCACAAGTAAGGCTTTTTTTTGTAAATTTGGCCTGAAAATTGAACTCCAGCATTGATGGGTGTATAGGTAATAGCCTAACAATGTTGCTTGAAAGATGTTGGTCAGAAATTAATAGAAAAATTGCAAATGAGAATTAAAAAACCCCAAACTAGCAAGCTAGGATATGGGAAAAGTGGTTAAAAATTATACAGCAATGTACGGATACAAAACAACCCACAAGAAGAGTATGGAAATGATACCATTGTACTTGCTGAGGTTAAGTTAATGAACCATACAGACAGTATCTGTGAATGATATCATATCACAAGTATATGATTACTGATGTTGCACTAACTTTAAATAGACCAAGTTTTAAAAATATGAATTTTAATATTATTGAAATCTCTGCATCAGAGCTGTTTACATCCTTTTCTAAAGTCTATCTTTACCCTGAAAGTTACTCAATTTGTTGTTCTGAATTAGCTGTATATTAGGGAGGTATGAATAGACTATTACAAGGATTTGTTTGCAGTTCTTAAAACTAGGGGGTTTTTTCTGACCTCTGGGAGGTAATTTGGAATCTTAGATATGTGTTGAGCAATTAATCATCAAGCAGTTACAGAAAATGGCATCTTAGGAAACGTATGTAACTTGCTACATTCACAAAGACACACATCCAAGCTGAAAAGGTCAGGAACAGACAAAAAAATCAACTAAATGTAAGCAGTCAATGAACGTAAGTAAAACTAGATTAAATTTCTAATTGGATATCCTCTTCTAGTAGTAAAATGAGCTTTGAGCTTGTCCATGTAACCAGGTCCTCTACTGCTTATTCTTGTAATTCTTACAGACAATACAGCTAAGAGGAGCTAAGCTGAATTTGACTGTGATTCATGTACAAATATAGTTAAATCTGTGGATATTTATTGTGACCCTGCAGCTAGTGAAAGATCATTTTTTCATTCTTCTTCTTACAAACTCTGTATTCATTTTTATTTGGCATTTGTTAGTGAAGTCATGCAGGCAGAAGTATGAAGGCCCATCCTTTACTTGGCTGTGGTTTGTCTGGTTAAAAGAATAGAAAAGAAACATGTAAGAGCATGTGAGAAGGGGTTAAACAACTGAACTCAAAAGAATGAAGGAAAAAAGATTGGCTTTTAAGTTTCCATTTCAGTGGACAATGTTCTGTACAAAAGCTTGGTTGATTCTAATGCTGATATTTGATTCCAGCTATTGTCGAAATAAGTGAATAAGTGATTAAGAGAATAAGTACTGGGAAATACAGTATTTCATTGGAGTGGTGAAACATTGAATGTATCTGGCAACACATTAGTAGAACCAAGGCAATTAGGAGAGGAATAATTTAGAATAAATAAATTTTAAACTTCCTCCATAAACAGCAGAAATTTCTCAGTGGAAATTCAGACAATCTATTCTCAAGAGCTGCAACAACCCATTTGAACAACACTTATAAAGCATCATTAAGCTTTAGCAGGAAATCCCTTCAGCGCTGACACAAGGACAGTTTGCATAAGGAATATGTGCTTTATCAATTAATTTTACAGTGATTATTTCTTCAATATTCCTGCTCAATTCACACAAATATTTTATGTCAAATCCTTATCTGTAATTCAGCTGAAGACTCTTCCAAAAAGAGCTGAACCAGTTCATTCACTTAAGTTGCTGTTCTGTTGTTACTTCGAGCTGATGTAAGCCAGTCCTTCTGTCAGAAGAATCAGACCCACTCTCAGTTACCCATTACTTGCGCCCACTGCCTCATTCCAACACAGCTACAAGGTTAGCTAAATAAGGAACTTGTGCAGATCAAATATAAAAATTTTACCCATTTCTTCCTGTCACCTAGCTCCACGATTGACTTCACTGCATGGCTGCACAAATACTTGTTAAGGGGTGGAGTAATCATTGGATGAGTAGGATGTTTTTAGCTTCTATGTCTTTTTATTAGTGCTTTAGGTGCAGGAAAACAGAAATAAGAATGGAAAGACCCTAGTGAAAACCTTGTAGAAAATAGCTATTACACAGTAGCTGTTCTGAGATGAGGTTTTGAGCATAGATGGGCCATTGAACATGGTAACAAAGACAAAACCCTGATATATTTAAGGAACCAAAGGGGATCCCATAAAAGGAAAGGAAAAAAAAGACCTGCTGAAACATAGTGCAGGGGCTTCATACACTGGGTTTGGAGCCGCAATCAGCTGTATGTGAAATTTACAGCTGTGGTGAGACAAGTTAAAAAAAAATCATCCTAACTGACAGTGGTGAAAAGAGAAGAAGCTATTGAGATCAAGAGTATTGTCTGGCTATTTTTTATGTTAAAGTGAAATTTAAAAGGATTCTATGTGGTTAGACCCAAGCAAAATCTTCAAGTGTTCTTCAAGAGAGGACAATGAAAGGAAAAGACCAAACAAAGAGAAGTAAATAATTGGGAAATCATACACTCAGGATGAGAAAACCTTACCATATGTTGCTGTTATTCTTGTTGAAGAAAATAACTCCTTTCACTGTAAGCACCTCTGAATGTCTTTATAAAAACACAAAAACCATTACAATGCCACTACCACTAATGAAAAACATAATGTGGAAGAGATGAAAAATGAAAGAGACATCATCAGGGACAATAAAATTCTGTGTCCATTAGTCTTGTTCAAAACACAGGGGGTGTGCAGTGAATTAGTTAGTACCTTAACTTTTTAAATGAATTGCACAGGAGGTCTGTAGGAAAGCCATCTAGATCATTAAGATTTGCAAGTTTTTTGTGAGACAATTATTTTGCTGACCAGGTTATTAGTTCAATATCAATAGCAAGCAGCAGCTCAACTCCAAGCTCAGAAAGAAGGAGGTGATCATACAGAAATAACCTTGCTTTTTAAGATTATCTTCACAAAGATTTTCCTTCCCCTGCTCCTACACCCAAATTTAAGTGAGCTCAGTGCTGAATAAAAGAGTTTCTCCAGGAGACAAAAGACATCAGGTATAAATGTTGTAATAGTATATGGAAGGCCAGGTTTACCAAAAAGAATGTTACATTTAACTACCTATAGTAGTGCAATGAAGAAAAGGTATAAAGCATTGTTTGAACACCTGGGGTTGGCTCAGCGATAACATGGAGAAGAAAATTGCTGTGATATACTGAAAACTTTGTCAGGAAAATTAATCCACAAACACCAGAAGTTTATGTCCAAAAAGGAGACAGAGGAGTCCTGTAACTTTATTCAAAAAAAGGAAGTGGCCATGGGGTCTCTCAGATTTTCGGAGGATGCAGCCTCTTTTTTATCCTAATTTCCCAACCACATATCCCTCTCTCTTTCCCCATTGGCTGAGGTACTTGAGAGGTACAGACTTCCCAAAGTGCCTAATACCGAATATATACCCCCCCTTTATCTTTTTCTCGTGTCACTCAGTGGAATTCCTTATGGAATTTTTGGTTCTTCCCATTGTTTCTTTCATCTCTCAGTTTCCAGTTTTATTTACCAGCAGACCTACAGTTTGTTTGTAAAGACAAATCTCCCTCATTCCATTCATCAATCAGTGGAATCCTCCCTATTGTTTCTTTTGTCTCTCAGTGCTGGTTTTGTCTACCAGCAGACTCACAGTTTGTTTGTAAAGACAAGTCCCTCGCTCCTTTGAACTTGAACAGTGAAAACTGAGAGAGTGATGTAGTTGAGACTCAAATTCAAGTACACAGTGGGTATCTATCATGGTACCACGAAAGACGAAATTTTCAGAGCATGAAAACGGCAAGTGAGTGATCTCTGTGTATTTCAGAGATAAGGAAATTCATAAACACTTTTGTTATTAAGATGCAATTAATATTTGTGGGACTTCTTTCAGTACCACCTAGTTTTCAGAAAAGTTGATTCTACTGAAAGCGCACAATGTAGTAGCACTGAAAACCTAGCTCCAAAACCTTTAGTGGTAAAAGAAAAGCATTTTTAGAAGGCTACAGAATTAATGGTTCATATAAATTAAAAAAAAAAAAAGCATATTCTTTAAGAAAGATCAGCACAAAATATACAGAGCCAACTCTGCTCCCTCCAAGTTACTACTACAGAATAAAAATCTGGTGGAAAGAAGTAATATGTTACAGAAAGAAACACACAAGTTTAATTTTTCAGAACATGATGTTGCCTTGGAATTGGGAAACCAAGGGACATACAGCTGGTTAAGTCATATAGTGACATATTACAATAAATTAGGATTAGAAATAACCCTCAGCACACCATGGGAAAGTGTTGCTGCATTTTCCATCTTGTCTTTTGCAGTGGTAAATTCATATTCAGAGCAAGGGATCATTTCACCCCATTCAGCAAAAGGTGCAGCACAGAGCAGGTGTTCATATTCCAAGGAAAAATCAAGGAAAAGAAGCTGTGTCACAATAGAAATGAGAAAAAGTTCTTGAAGGAGCTTGTTAATGCAGAATTTTCTGTTAAAGGGTATTTAGTTATGCACAAGATAAATTATATATATGTTCAAATTTCAGCTGATTTATTTCTATTCCTTTCGGGGTACTGACTCTTTCCTCTTGAAGACGCATGATGGATTCTTATATGCCACCTCAAGACTCTGGATCAAGAGGCATGTTGTAAATTTGTCATTGTATTATTATTAATTTTATTGAAATAAAAATTTACACAGTATCCATGTGCAATTTATTTATTTATTTGTTTGTTTTTTTATTCATTCACTTATTTCAGCTGGGAAAATGAGGAGTACAGTCCATGTAAACTTAATTCTCAACTGAATTTATTAATTCTTTGCCTATTGTGTTTCTTTTTTTATCCCAGAAGGGTAGTTTCCATGTAAAGGAGTTGAGGAGAAAAACTGCATCCAGATGCCTGCTGCCCAAGAAACCTCCTTCACGCAGCTCTTATTTAAAGGGAGCATTTTCAGTTTGTGAGGTAATGCAGAAAGCACACTGGAGGCAGATAAATACACAGAATCACACCAGGAAGGTCATTCCATCATACAGAGACCATGGCAAGTACAGAGAAAGAAAGGTGTGGCCACACAATTCACATGGTAGCACATGATGGTACCTCCAGGAGTCTCATTTCCCAGAAGTTGTCAGTGACCAGGATGGGGAACTGTAGACATGAATCTCACACACCATGGGAGATTCCTGTTCTCCTCCATATGGCAGTGAGCCTGTCCTAGTTTAGGGCAAATTTTAGGAGGAAACTTCTGAGGGTGGTTTTCTCTAGGAAAGCTAATTCCAGCCACCCCTCCCCCACACCGGTTCGGGAAAAGACTTCCTTAGAGAAAAGTGGAAAAAACTATTTATTTAACAAGCAGAATATTCACAAGCATGGAAAAATTGAATTATANAAGCAGAAATACGGTCTGTGAATATGGAACCATTATTCATTATATTAGCCTTGCCTGGAAACCTACCTGCTGCTCTTTTCTCAGTAATTTTCAATCTTTGTTTTCCTATTGAAAAATAATAGTGGATTGAAACAGTTCAGATTTTCTTCCTTAAAATTCTAAGAAATAAAAAAGCCAGGATATTTGTTCTACTGAAGTTTTTAAAGTCCTAATGCAAAGATTCTAATGTTTTTAATTTTCTATAACAAAAATCATACTATCCTTTGAAGTGGAAATCTATTTTCAGAAATCTGATGTGGGAAATCAGTGTTTCTAATGGGTGCACATGCAGGATGGAGCAACATGGATTTAAGAGACCATGATTATGCATAGCACATCCCCATCCAATGAATTTATGCATTGTTAACAAATTTAGAAGAGTATGTTTAATTGCATAATTTGTATAATGTGATATTTAGAGGTAAATTTTCCAAAATAGGAACTCGGATATCTCAGGGGCTTTCCAGACACCTACCAAGGAGACTTTTCAGTCTGACCATTCATGAGACTCTGGCAGTCACACTCCCACCACCAGAGACTGTCACTGCTGGGTCCCAAGCCCCTTCACAGCAGGTGGCTCCCGTGACACACTGGGAACGTTGCTTGAGTCCCTGCTCACCCCACTCTCACAGTCAGAGGAGGTTTCTCAGGGCAGAGTCTCAGATGTCTCATTCCACAGAACAATTTATTCACAAAGCAGTAACACAGAAACAGCCCGAGCTGGTGCCTCCCAGGAGGATCCCGAGCAAAGGAGCCCCTGGGCTTTCATACCCTCACAGTCCAAGAGAGCTTATATCTCGATCTTCCTCCTGAGTCCTCAGCGCCTGCTGTGTCTCCCAGTGTCCATTCACCTGGCTGGCAGAACCAGTCATCCTGCCCTTTGTTACCCAAAATGTTGTCACTTCACTGCTCCCCCTTCCCCTGGCTGGCCTACACCAGACTTTGTGCCCTTTATTGTGCAAAGGGTCAGCAGTTCACAGGCTCTTGTCTCCAGTTCCCACCCAGAGGTCAATCTGCATCTCAGTCTGCATCTTGCAAACCAAACTACCTGCACCAGATGCATTCCTCAACACATCTTTCCAAAGATCTTTTGTTCTGTGGTTCCAAGCATCTCAGAGTCTCCTGACACCACATCAACCAAGACTGCTGGGATTAGCTTGTAAAACCATGGTTCCTACTGGGGTTTGGATCCAGAGAGAAGTCTGCCAAATAAAGTGAATTCCAAAAGGTAGAAAATATAAGTAAATTTTGACAGGAAAAAACCCCCATGGAATAAGTTGTCTGGAGGGGCTGTACCTTCAGGAACCAAGAAGATGCTTGGATGCCAGGCAACTATCTTTGGACAGAATGAAGCACATTCTTCCACTTGTAGTTGCCAGCACTGTTTAGCAAAATTGTGCCTTGATAGACCACATGGCACCCCAGCTCAGTTCCTCTGTCATTTCTATTGAAGGAGCAATTACATTATCTTCCCTCATGATATAAAGCTCCTTGAGATGAGTCAGGCCAAATCCTTCTTTTGTCAGGACTTCTATGGAATTCTTTCAGCACTTCTTCAACCTCTGGCACAGCAGCTTTGACTAGAACTGGCCAGATTTGCTTGTGTACAAAAGAATTGTTTTGCCTGTGTAGAAAAACATTAGTAAACACAGCTTGAGCTACCAGAGAAGAGGAGAAATAATTTAGTTACTATGAGCTTCTGCTTATCTCTTACTATAGAATGTGAATATCAATCCAAATTTCTCGTGAAGGTCTGCTGTTTAGATAACCCATTTTTACCTTTTGGTGACAAGTGGAGGCAGGTTTGACTGCAGCATTGACCTGTGTTGGTCATTATTCCACAACAGCCAGCCACCTCAGAACTTGTACCTTATTCAAATCAATTACTTCAAGGCTTTTTCACCCCATCTCACTCCATAGGGACTTTACTTTCTCTGTTCCCAAAAGATTTTCCTTGTTTATTCCCTTTTACAGCTTTTGTTATTAAATTCCAGTGACTCAAGCAGAACAGGCATCTACTACTGGTCCTGGAGGCAGGGTTGCAACTCTGCTCAAGTTCAAACTTGAATCATCTGCAGTCTTCCCTAAAAGGGATGACTCTTCCTTTAAATTTTTAATAGTAATAAAATAATGCACCCATTCTGCTAATACCTCATAAAGGACTTTTTAGTAATTTCAGGCCATGCAGGATGAATTAATTTCTTTGCTGAGCAATGTTTTTATTTAATACTTTAATGCCTATTATATATTTTACTAAGTAAATTAAGTATTTGGTATCTTACCTCTTCACTACTCTTGTTACTGGATAATCTGGAAAATCTCCCCAAGCAAGTAACTGAAGGAACGTGTGACCCATTTAAATTGTTCCCTCTGGCAAATAATTTATATAGTAATTATACTCTAGCAAAAGTTTTGAAATTATATTCCCAGAAGACCACATGCAGGTTGTACATGAGTCTGCAAACCCAAATTTTCTTGAGATACCATAAAAATATATGATACTGACCTAGATGGTTTTTACCAAAAAAGGAGTTTATTAGTTCACAATTTAGAAGTTATTGCGCAAATTTCCATGTGTTTGACAGTAGTGATAGAGAAATGTCACGTGCTCCACTTTTGTTGTCCTCTGCTATCCAGTAAAAAAACTCTTCTGAAGCTGAGTGGATGCTTTGCAGAACTGGGATCTTAACCAGCAAATCATGAAACTTGTCTTAAAGACAAGTAATCTAAATGTCACTCTTGCTTTGTGAAGAATGGAGACTACCCATTTTTTATGTTTTACCCCAGTCACAAGCACATTTTGGCACTGTTGGGAGAGCCTAAGTCTATAGAAAATGAGTCTATTCCATGCTTTGTAAACAAGTTTATGCTAAAACAGTCTTAGCTCAATGCTGGGTTCAGTCTAAGCACATTTTCTGTCTTAGCATGGGCCTTTCTTTTCTTGCTGTTGGTTCTGGATTAATCAAGTGCTGATGGGTCTATCCAGCACACAGATTCAGAGTTAGGGATGGAGATGTTTTGAGTAGGAACATGGGTTTTTCCAGCTTTCTGAAGTCATTCACCTCACCAGGGACGTTTACAGAGTTACTTCTATGTTTAATATTACCAATTTTGACATGTGGCACTTCCTGGGACAAAAAGAATATTCTTTCCCTTTGCAGCATTAGCCCTTCCCTGCCAACCATGGGTGCTGGTCTGTGGGACTTCAGCCTGCTTCTCATCTAGCTCTGCCCGGCTCATTGTGCAAAGTCTGGGAGCAGAGGAGTGGGAGGACTGATGTCTCAGCCACAGAGCTTTGCCAGCCTCAGGTCTGCTAGCAGATATCTATATATCTATCTGGGACCAAATACAGATGTATTAACTGTCTGAGTCACCTCTGAGCTGCTGCTGAACAGCGTAGATGGGCATCAGCCTCTAATAATTCAAGTCCTCTGGAAGTCATGTTGCCAAAGGCTAGGGAAGCAGGAAAGGAGCCGTCATTACTGCAGGACACCTCTGGTTCTCAATAAATATATTGTGAAGAAGAGTCACCCTTCCCTCCTGTGCTCTCTGAGTGGCATGCAAGTTCTGAGGCAGGAGTGTTTTTCCTGTGATTATTTCTCTCTCAGGCAGAGATATCTATATAAAACATGGACTTAAAAAACAAAAAAATAAAACCCATCTCTGAAAATATAAACAAATAGGAAAATGTACCTGTAAAGAAGCCATTTTGCATTTGCCCTGAGGCATGAGATACAATGACAGTTTCCTTGCAATAAACCTTAGGGTTAATATCATAGAGAATGAAATAGATGCAATACTTCACTTCTTCCTGCTTTACTTTCAGGTAAACATGCACTTCCTCAATCTATCTAACAAACCTATAGGGCTGCAAAGTGATAGAAATTGAGAATCTAGCTTTGCTGATAAGGAATTGAGATGCTTATTGTACTGTAGGCAGGTGTCCCTTCTGGTGTGGAGTGGTGATTCTGTTAATTTCTATTTTTGTTTGGGGTTTTAGAAGGAAACCTCCTCAAACGCACGCGCACACACACACACACACACACACACACACACACTCATACACACACACAAACACACACTGCAACTGGACAGATTTTAAAGAAAGAGAAAATTCTCTGTAGGGAATGAGCGCTGATTTCCCTTAGTTTCATCTGGAAATCTGGTTTAGTGAATGGCAGCCAAACTGTTCATATCAATGGAATTGTTTGCTATATGTGGGTAAAAATGAATGAAGCCACCAGCCTAGCACAGATGCTTGTCTACAGGACTTCAGCCTGCTTGTTTTCAACAAATTAGTAATGCAATTTGAGAACATGAACATACAGCATTGAATTCTATTTTCTTTCTTATTGCACCAAATTCAATGTCCCTGATTAGTATTTTATTTCATCATTGTATCCTTACCTACTAATACCAGTAGATATTACCACTACTCACATTGCCTCAGAAGGGGCTATAGCCAGGAAAGCAAGATTTATTCATTATATTTTAAGTTCCCAAGTATTGAAAACTTTGGTAATTTGAAAGCTGTCTGTCCCTGAAGATTGACCATACTTTCAAATTATGGAACTTTGTATGTATCAATATAAATTGGTTGTATTAATATATCTGGGTACATAAAAGTATCCAGTTACAGATCCATACTTTAATAATTAAGAGAAAACATTTATTCCACTTTAAAAATGAAGAAGAAAACAGGCCAGTTTAAATTTTAAATATGCGATAACAACCTAAAAACATTTCAGTGGACCTAGGAGTAGAACATCAGCTTTTTTTTTCACTTGACTGATTTAATATTCTAGCCAGTGGGGTAGTGTTTTGCTATATGATCCCTGTTCATAGAATTCACCTGAGACCTCTGAGGAGGTTTTTGACTAAAGTCACCAACTTGGCTGCTCCATCTAAGAATGACAGGACAAATAAATGAGCTGCTGCCACATTAACACACTGAAATGCTGATTTGTCTTAATACACAGTCAGAATTGTCTTAACATATGAACAGCTGAGAAGCAACCTTGCTACAGATAGAGATCTCTTGGACAGAAAAACAGTCCTTCAATTTGTTAAATTTTGTAAACCTGTTTTAGCCCTATGTAGGTGTGTAATACCTACAAATACAGCTAAGTTCAAGTTCTTACATTTGTCAGTGTTTTGTTGAGATTCCATTTGGAAGTTGGACACTGTGCAAATGAAGCATAATAAAGGTGTTTTTATAACAGATATTATGTCACCATTCTGCCTGTAGTTTGTAGTTCCCTCTGATTGCATTGAGCAAAATCCTTCTATTCACTTCAATGGTCTAGAAATTACCTCTAGAAAACACACATGGTCCATTTGTGCACTCACATTGACTTCCGTGACAAAGTATTTACTCTCTTGATCTGGATAAGTGCTAGTTTTCAGTTATTTTCCATCTGTTTTGAATGCATCATAGTTACTTGACATGATAGAATTAACCCCATTCTTTAAAAGCTCACTACATATCTGATGATTTTAAGCAAGCTTCTTTTTTGTATAAAGGATTAACAAAGATTAGCTGAGTTTATCTGCTCCATGTGCCTCAGTTCGAGCTCTTGTTTCAAAAACCTAGTTTGAAAAAGAAGACAGAAAGTAATGAAATCACTCTTGAGCCAAACATTTTGTTGCTGCCTTCTCTGCACTGCTTGACAGCTTGCCCACAGAGAAGGCCAAGAGTCTTCTCTCCAGCTGCAGTACTGAACACTCACAACCTTGATGGGACTTGTGCCTCTTTGAGTCTCAGAATGCATTAAATATGAGATTACACTTGATCCCTGACTTCAAAAGGATGTATGAAAATGCACTGTAGGATGAAAAGCAGAGAAGATCACATGGGGTTGAAGAGATGCTACCAGGAAAAGGATCGTGCACCTTAAGATCCAACTAGCTGTTTCCTCTTTTGAGTTGCAGGGTTCTTAAATTAGGATTCATATACCTCTAAAGATAACAAGACCATAATAAGAAACACCCTTTAGTACAAGGCACTGATGTCCAGGTATCCTTGTGCTCAAGAAAAAAGATCTGCCACCAAAAGGGGAGAGTTGGTTACATCACTGGAAAAACTCTGTTCCATCTGGATAGAAGAGCACAAGTCTCATGGGAGACAGAGCTTTGCAGCAAGAGAAAGCAGAACTGCAGCCTGTTCAGAGGTAAGTGATGATCAGTTATAAGTGGCCCAGAGCTCAGAGTTTCAGCTCACACAGTGCTGATGGACTTGCTAATGTTATTGCTGATTCTAAAGCAGAATTGTGCAGTGCATGCCAGTAAAATGGTCTATAAAAGCAGAGGGCAAGGGCAGCTGGAGCATGTTTCTGTGCTGGCATCTAAGGAGTGGCATAATATGACGGCATTCTGTTACAGCTGAGAAAATTGCTCATTCCTCAATATGCAGTCTCAGGCTA
The DNA here is from genome assembly GCA_013400955.1 of Drymodes brunneopygia. Taxonomy (NCBI): domain Eukaryota; kingdom Metazoa; phylum Chordata; class Aves; order Passeriformes; family Petroicidae; genus Drymodes; species Drymodes brunneopygia. The sequence goes on from VZTZ01014077.1 coordinate 249,332, forward strand.
GAAATACAGTAGATATTGTGTCTACTGTATTCCTGAGGTGTTGGTGATTAAGGTCTGTAATCCACAAACAGGGAGATGTATTGTTATGATCCATCCTACCTTCCGTGGAAGAGACACAGAACTTACTCTCTAAGATACTCTAGTGGTCTTTATAATGAGTTAAGAGTCCTTCCACCATTGCAAGTGAGCTAAAGCCACTAATTATAAGTGTGTGTTTCTGTGTGTTTACAGACATAAATTCTGATATTGTGTGCAACCTGGGCACTATTTCAATGTAGAGAGAGTGATTTTTAAAGGCTGGTAGCATTTGCATTAAATACATGCTCTACTGTGTAGATCAGTGACAGTCAATGTCGAGGAGTGAGCAGAAACTGATTTATTAATGCTCTACTTCTAATTGAAGTAAAAGTCTACTTGTACAGACTTGGAGCTTAACAACAGAAGATCTGAAAATAAAGAGATTCCAGTGGTCACAGCTTGATCTTTAAAAAAATCTAGTGATTTTAAAAGGTTACTATCACAGAGGCATTTTTATAACCCTTTTTTGATCTTTCCTGTATTTGAAGGTAAACAGGCTTTTTCTCAGCACAATACTACAAGAAGAACTAATTTTTGCTATTTTTCCTTTACTGCAACTACTTGACTGTTTGAAAATAATTGTGTCTTGTTAAATTGCCATGCTACTATTTTAAAAGGTGAAATCAATCCTGCTTTACTACAATGAATTTTCTGTATGCAGGAAGAATCTTCCCCCCAGAAATAATCACTGTAGTCAGTAACACCACATGCTATGGCTCTTGTAGAACTCAGCAGAACTCTTTCAAATGTAAACACTGAACTTAAACTTAGCAGTGTTCTTAAGCCTTACACACTTCCAATGGGGCCAAAGCACGTTTACAAAGTTTACCAAGTTGAAGGAAGGTTGTCAGTAAGCTTTGGGCTGCCTGGAGCACTGAAAAGACATGTTTAAAGCAAGAGCAAATGACAGCCAGAAGACAAAGCATTCCAACTTTCCTACATTTCTGTGTACTGCTGAACAGGCTTCTGTAGGCAGAGCATTCTTCATTTGTCCCTGGGTGACTGAGAACCTTAGGCATAGCCAGAGTTTCTGTGGTGTTACTGCTTTGACATCCTAGTTTAGATTTGAGGTGGTTTAAATCACTAGTAGTGATGATCTACTCTTGTTAGGGCCCCAAACTAATGTTGTTGTTTTGAGCAGAATGTTGCAAAGATGACAGAATGTTTGAAACCCTGACACAATTGATGTAGTACCTCTTATGCTTGGCAGTTTTGAAGCAATCCTCTGTTGCTACTCACTTTACAGCCTCTTCAGGCCCTCACTGGAAGACTGAGGACAAATATGAACCAGCAGTTTTTCACTAGACTTAAATATTGTTATACTGCTAGTTTTAGTGTTCTGCAGAGAAAGTGGGATGTTCTTAAGGTTCCCTTGACTTAGGGTTGAGTATGTCAAGGCAAAACCACACTTCCCAGGTTTCCTTCACAAACTTTGCTTGGAAGACCTGCCAAGTTTTACTGAGAAATTCAGTGGTGTTTCTTTAATCTCTTTTAAATCAAGTCTCAAATATGGAGGCAGAACTTGAGGCTTCAGTTGTCTTCTACAGTAGGTCCTGTGGCAAGACAGGCATTTCAATGGATTTGTAGAGAGAGAAAAAAAATGGGCAAAGGTTCTTTTAATGTTACAGATAGCTGGAACACTGCTAAGTTTTTTACCTGGATGAGAAACTTAAACCTGCAGTTGTTTCTGTCTTTTTTTCTAGAAGGTACTAAATGAGAAAACATTAGAAGATCCTTAGAGAGTTTTTTTCTAATCAAGAATTAACGACAACTTTATTATCCTCACTTATGTAATTTTCATCAGTAAATAATGTTGACTTGTTCAAGTGCTCAGCTCAGTCTATGAGTATTCTGCACTTTCACATGAAAATCTGTATAAATAGCTTGGGCTCTGTCTTCTGATTTGTCTTTTTTTTTTTTCCTCTCTTTATGGTTGCTGTATTTTTTTACATTGGGGTTCAAGAACACTCTCAAGATGAGCAGTAGAGTTCTTTACATTCTATGTAAGGATATTCATTTCTGGCTTGAATTACAGCCTGAAGACAAAGGTTGAGTTAGTCTTTTCCCATCTAGCTACAGAGTGTAAGTGGTAGGAAATGAATGAATTCTGAAGAGGAAAGAAATGCTGGAGGAAAGAAGAAAGAATTTTGTTTCAGACGAGAGCAGGGAGAAAACAAAGATGTTGACTAACAAGTTCAGCTTTAACTTTCACTAGCTGTCCATTAGAAGGATGCATAACTGTCATCCATTATATTATTGTGCTTTCTCCTTTTGCTCTGCCAAAGATTTAAAGGTGGGAAATTGAAGAAAAGTGAGAGCAAATGTCAAGAGGACCTAATCAGCATTTGTTGAGTACCTAATTACAAAAAACATGTGAGTTAGAGTTTGTTGATAACCTCTGTATTCATTATATCCTGCTGATATAATATCACTCCAAAGTTTTAGGATGAAGCCCATATAAAAATTGCTCAAGGCTTGCTTATGCTACAACCTTAGAACAGAGAGAGAAGTTCTTAAAACTGATACAATGCACATCCTGTCCAGGAAGTGTAAATGGGGGTGGAAGGTGTCTCCAGTCTCTCTATCTCGTGTCACATTTGGTCATTCTGGTACTGAACTTGGAGGTTGAAAGTAGTTTTAAAAGTACTTGGTAAATTTACCTCAGTACTTGGTGCGTTCAGAGCAGCGAAACACTAAAGTAACAACTAAGTAAAAAATGGGTGTCCGTTCCAAGGAAAGTGATAGCCAAACAGCTAAGGAAAAGTGATCAGAGCTCACAGGTAGCACTGTGAAAAAGAAAGCACTTACACCAGATTTTGCATTCTCTGAGCAGTAAAAGGCATCAAGCAAACACAGCAGTTAAACAGTCCAGAAAAAGACCTCTTAAGATTAAGTACTGGAAAATGTGTAGAACTGCCCTGGCAAAATATTTTTGTAATCTAAAAACAGCACCAGAGATGGATGGACAAGATAATGTAGTCTTGAATACCATTATTAAAAATCTCTTCCACTAGATGTGAAAAATAGACATTGCTGGGATCTGGAGAGAAGATCAAACACAGCCCATGCCCTGGAGACCCTTCCAAGTGCTCAGTTTCTGTCTGCAGATGTAAAAGATGGAATGTTTGGAACCTGACTGCAAAATTTCAGAAGTGGTGATAATGCCACTAAATCATAAGCCTGGTTATTTTTACATCTTAGATTTGAAACTAACTCCTGAATGAAGGTTCACAAATTGCTAGTCTTGTTTAGATGTTCTTTGATATAGTTCCAAGCAGATGCAGAGAGGAGTACAGCCTTGTTTTGTTGCCTGAGTGGATGTTTATCTAGGATACTTCTGAGGGGTGTGCCATTCTATCCAGTAATTAAAAACCATGCTTTCTGAGTAAAGCAATTTTACTCACCTAGATTCAGATTTCTTATACAATTCCCTGGTACTTAATTGAATCTTTGGACCTATGTATTCCTCCAAAGAGACAGTATATAAAATAGGCATGTCCCCATACACAGATCAGTATCTTATGCAAAGTCTAATAGAAACAAGTACTTGTAGCATCATAAAATTTACCTTTCACTTATGGAGGAAAAAAGAAAAGAAGTGGGTAAAAGAATGAAGGAACTCATCGGTTATTACTTCTTATTAGGGATTTAAGGTCAACGATGAAATCTCCTATGAACTCTTTCAGTAGATCTCATTGACTAGGGAACTCCTTGGGTACAATCTAATATTCCAGTCTAATAGCCCAAGTCAATTTCAGTATGTCCTTAGACATCCTAGGTGTTTCCCATATTTCTAATGTCCTAGTGAAAGAAGAAGAAACCTCTAGCTCTTGGGAAGTTGTCACGATCCGCTGGTACCAGCGGGAGTCATGATGGTTCATTAACTGAATCTCAGAGTGCAAAGGAAAACAGGGACAAAATATTNGGCTTCAGTCCAGTCTCTTACAGAAGTGAGGAGCATTTGGAACTGCATCTAAAAGTATCATTCCATTTTGGCATATGGATTGCCTGATGACTATGGCACGTCTGTATTTTCAAAGGAACACATCTCCCAGTCAGCACTCCCAGAAACACCTCTGCAGGGTGATTGGAGATGTGGCAAAAGAAGAAATCACAAAATGCACAAATGAGCAAATTGTGGCTTCTTTTCTACTGATGTGAACTTAGTGCTTGCAACGCTGCACTGTTGGAAATTAATCTCTCACTTACACAGCCCTGAAAAGTAGTGAAACTCAAGAAATATCCCTGTTGTGTTGCTTGTGGCCCTCACCTTAGTGCTGGAAATGTCCCACTATGTGGATGAAAAAAGTCTTAAGTACTTCTGTTATCTCTTCTGGATGTCCTATAATATTGCTGATTTTAGGAACTCCCTAAATACAGACAAAGAGTCTCAGAAAGGAGATCTTGTTTATTCTGTGCAGAGTGCATGACAGGCATTTTCCACAGAGCACACATGTCAAGGAGTAAAAAGCAAGAGAATTTATACATTGAAATCTGCATAAACCCACCTATCTAGTACATAGTTACACCAACTTATTGCATACTTGTTTAGCTCGGGCTGCTTTATGAAATGTGAGTCCCTGTGCCTGTGTGGGCCTCCCAAGGGGGTCTCTGGTGGTCCCTGGTTTGGGGAGGTGCCCCCTACTCAGTTTTGAGCAACATTCAGTTCAGTATGCACAGAGCTCCAGGTTGAGTGCCAAAGATGTGATCTGTAACTCAGCACCACATCTTCTCAGACAATTGCAAAACAGGTCATAAAATACAAAAGCTTTCCATAAACATTGAGCAACATCTGCTTAATACACCTGATAGCATCTTTTTACATTCAACAGAGAGGTTAAAGGTGAGAATGATACCATCTGGTTCCATCTGCAACACAGATCAAAAGAAGAGACAGACAGTGAATTCTGCTTAAAGACTCAGAGCTTAAAAACACAGAGAATTCTAATTAAAATACAGAGAATTCTGCTTAAAGACATCGATAAGACTTCCAACTGCTGGTTATTTATTTATGTAGACAACAGCTCACTTTGCTGATCATTTTTAAAAGTTAAAGAGCCACTAAAAAGTAATGCTACTCAGTTGTCATTCCCTTGAAGTTCTGTGAACGACAAAGTTTGGAGAGCCCTGTTGGAAATCCAGGCCTAGGAGTTTACCTGGGGCTGCAAGACAGCTCAGGGATGTCAGAGTCAGGCTCAGAGTGCAGGGCATGGTGCCTCTTGCTCCCTCACTCAGGCTGCTGGAATACACTGCTGTTCAGCAGGCCACAGGATGGAAGACTGTATAGACACCCTCACTGATGCTGTCTAGGTTAGAATTCTGCAAATGGATTGCTAATGTGTTATTTTACACACCATAAGGAAAATAATTTTGAATAGAGAGATGAAACTAGTCGTTACCTTGTCACAGTGTACTGTGAATGTAATGATGTGTCCTTGCAATGGGTATTTCTCCTCTGACTTTGCAATGCTGTCACGTCACCTGAGGGAAAATGGCTTAGAATAAGTATGTAATTCCATTACTTCCCTCCCTGTCTGAAAACTGCATTTAAAATTCTTCCGCCTTCCCAACAGATCTCAATTCTTTGAAATGCAGCTATCAAGAGAAAGATAACCATAAATAAGAAATAGTACTGTCTGCAGTCTAGGGATTGATGAAAAATAGAGAATGATCTCCCTCTACTTCTTTCTTAGACTCCTGCCTTCTGAGAAAGATTAAGACAGGCTGTCTGAACTGCAAGGAACACACTGAGATTCTGCTGTGACCCTTCAATAGACACCCAAAAGTGCAACAGACAATTTTTTTTTGTCAGAGCAAGCTTGTTTCACTGTAAAAGTGTCAACATCTCAGCAAAAATGATTAATTTCCAGATGAACCACTTGAAATGAAAGCCAGGGCAGGATTAGGAAAAGTGGGGGGAAAAAAGAATGTTTCAGTAATAATCCTCAAAGGACAAATATTTCATGGGAGCACAGCACACTGTAGGATCAGTTTTGCCAGCAAAATTCTTCTGCATCTCTGGGGTTGCTGAGTTAGCAGGGCTGCTTGAGAGGGCTTTAAACTGGGTTTGAAGGGGAAAGGGAGTAAGACCAGGCTCACTAGAGATGAGCTAGTGTTGTGGGTGACATGGACAGCCCAGCTGAAGTGCACCAATGCACCCAGCATGGGGAACAAACAATGGGAGCCATTGGCAGCAGGAAGCTGTGACACAGTTATCACCATGGAAATGTGGTGGGATGACTGGAGTGCTGCAGTGGATGGCTGCAAGCTCTTCAGAAGGGACAGGTGAGGAAGGAGAGGCTCTGGGCTGCTGAGTGCCTGTGGGTGATAATCAGAGGGATGGCCAGCAAGGCAGAGATCCTGCTGGGACTCTGTCACAGACCACCCAGACAGGATGAAGTGAAATACTCTGTCACTGAGTGTTTCATGACCACTAGCCCTTAACTTGCCAAATGTCTGCTGGAAACTCAGCACAGTGGAGAGGAGACAGTCTGGGAGATTCCCGGGTGTGTGAAGGTAACTTCAGACACAGCTGGTGAGGAGCCTGCCAGGGCCTGCCCTGCCAGACCTGCTGTTTGCAAACAGAGGAGGGCTGAGGGAGATTGTGGTAGTTGGAGGCTATCTTGGGCACAGTGACCATGGAACAATAGAGTTTCTCTATTTTTGGTGAAATAAGGAAGGGGTTCAACAGAACCTCTACCTTGGATTTCCTAAGGGCAGAGTTTAGCCTGTCAGGACACTGGTTCAGAGAGTCTCTCAGGAGACTGGCCTTAAAAACAAAGGGGTTCAGGAAGGCTAGGCATGCTTTAAGAAGGNGGAGGTTCATTAATAGATTATCCTGAGTGACATCAGGCAGCACACACAGGACAACCAGAGGATTGGGCCCAGCTGTTCAAGAAATGGCTGAATGTGGCACTTAGTGCTGTGGTTTAGTTGACAAGTTGTGGTTTAGTTGTTTGGTCAAAGGTTGAAATCAACAGATGATCTTGGAGGTCTTTTCCAGCCTTAATGATTCTATAATTAGGAGTTGTCAAGAAACTTCTTCTTTAAGCTGATAAAAATGTAAGGACATTAAATATCTTATGAAGAGAATAATTTGTGGTACTGAAAAGTACTCAAATTCGATACATACACATCAGTAGAGTATGTCTTTCACCAGAAAAGCCCCCAAATACAATTTTTCCCACTGTAGTAAAAGCACAACCTGAAAAGAATGAAATAACTGCTGAATCCAAGGATGTTTGTAGAATTAATTAAATTAACACCATTATTAAAAGCAAGGAAATGAGAGTAGCATTAGATGCAGTTGAGAATAATACAGCAGAAAATATATTCTGTTTATACTGTTGTCAGTAGGAGCTTTTTTCCCTTTTCTGAAGAGGTTCTAAATTTTATTTTCATATTTCCAATTTGTTCAGTTACCACTGATGTACTGATTCTTCTTACCATGGAGTTTCCTTAATTCACATGTCTGCATCTGTGAGGGATAAATCTCCAGATATACAAAATAGTTATGCTTTGAGGGTGGAAAGTATGGCGATTCATGCTCTTTTTGGGATTAAAAGAAATCATGTGATTCCTCCTTGAATCCAAAATGAAGGAATACTCCTTTGTATGAAGTATGTGAATGAAGGAATCACCCGATTGAAATCAATTTCCAGAGAACATTAAAAAAATCCAGAAGAAAACACATTTTATTAGATAGGCAGACCACTCACCTATTCAAATATCTATTTCACATCTGTATGACTTCAAAAGAACTTTCCAGGTCTGAGGTAAGAAAATAGTAGCACCATGCAGGACCTTTTATTAATAACCTAAGGTTCTAATTTTCCAACTAAATTTACTGAATTATCTGAAGGTCTGTTCTATATCTGTTTTGATAACAAATCTATTAGTCAGAAGTGTGTCTTTCCACCTCCATAATGGAACTGGGAGAATCCATTATGGTACTATCACAATGGCTACTTCTCCTTTGTGTTGTAGGTTACCACCTAAGATGGTTTTTTTATAAACGAAGACCGCGTTATGCTGGATAACACATAAACACAGAATGCAAAGACAATGCTTATCCCTCAATATTGCAGTCTATAGCATGGCAGGTGCACTAACTCCCCTCTCTTGCGTGCAGTAAGTGAATGTGTGCATCGAGCTGTCACACCTGCCTGATCCCGACACCTCTGCAGCAGCCCTGGGAAAGCTCTGATGTACATTCACTGTACTTTCAGAGCAGGACGCATAGCTCCTGCAACCCTGCACAGCTCCTTTCTTCAAAGCCTTTTTAATAAAGGTGACAGGGTTTAAATCTACATACCAGCTGTGTTTTATTTGTAGTGAGTAGTACTTCATAATGGAAATGTAAATCTGCAGCCAAGGTCAGAATGCACTCTGTAGGACAACTTGTTCTTTGTGTACCTCTTTCATAACCCAGACCCTGTGATTTTTGCTGAAAAGCTTTTTATGGTAAAGGTGGAGGCATGAGAAATATTTTTCCATGACCATTACAGCTCTGATAAACTGCAGAAAACAGGATAGCTAATTAGTGTTTTGATCAGGCAGCTAGAATCATAGCCATGAACACCTCTGGTCACAATGTTCTTAAGTTCTGCATTCCATATCAGTTCAAATTACTTCAGTAATGCAAGTGCAAAGTGTTGAAATTCTATTGTGGTGTAAGTGGGGAGCTGCAAGGACTGTTCTGTTGCTGACAGATGTAAATATGACCTAAAGCTATTATCTGTGAATTATAAATAAAGTGTGATTATTCCTGTTTTTAACAATCATGTTTGCTTCTTCTATTAACCATTCATGCCTCTTCATTAGATAATGATTTAAACTGAAACGTAAAAGGAAGATGGCTAAGAAAAACTTTTGTATGCTATTAACAGTGCTTCATCTTTCTAAAATTTGTTGTGCCTATGATTCTGTCAACTCTTACAGGCACATTTAACTTAAAACAGAAGCAAAAGATGAAGGATGACAGATGGTTATGAAAATAACTTAATGACTAAACTCCCTCGATTCTGCAAGCAAAAATGCAAGGAAAGAGAGGTATGCACACTTCAAATCATCTTTGTGCACCTTAGATAATTATATTTTACTTGTACTAGAAAACAGTCCATTTAAAAATATCCTCAATCAAGATGTTTTTTGAAGCACCAAAGGTGTTTGTTTGCTTTTCTAACCTCAAGGAGTCTCAGTGAACTCAACTTTTCAAGGAGTCTAGAGCTTCCCATTAAACAGTAAAGGCCTCTTCATGTCATATTTTTTGACATGAGTATTTCTCAAATACAGTTCTTGTCATAGATTCTTGCATGAGACAAAGAAAAGGACTTCTCTTCACTTGCACCCTTATTTGCTTCTTTCATGCCTAGGATGACCTGCATAATAAATTGAACTTGTAAATGCTAGGAAACATTAAAATATTTATTTTTAGTAAGAAAATACTACACTGGTAGTTGTCTGTAGTATTTTCCAAACTGGCTAAACATTTAGAAAGCTTGCCTAGATGGATTAATTTGTTATCTACCTCAGAGGGAAATTTATTTCTATGACAAATTTTAGGATTTTTCAAGTCAGGCTATTTATTACAACATTTTTATTTGTTCCTATTTTTGTTTCTAATGAGAGACAGGAATTTGTGATCTACTATGAATTTGCAGATTTTAGCTATCATGATTTAAGCCATGTCCTACTGAATCAGTTTTGGGTGAAGATGCATCTTAACATTCCTATGAGTCCTGTAAGATCTCTACACAATTGTCTTTCCTTGTTGGGTGCTATGCAGAAACAAATTTGTTCTTTAGGGTACAATCCACTACACTACTGAAGCCTCAGTTGAGTTCAGAGGTTTTTTTATAAAGCTGAGATTCAATTTCTGCCTTACATATATGAAATTCAACATATCTTCCCCAGGTGTTTAGCACTTTTAAATTAAATCCTGCATTAATTTTTTCAGATTTTACATATAAAGAAATAAACTGAATAATGGATTGTAAGAAACTAAAAACGAATCAGAATATTAGCATCTGTGTAAGCAAGTTCTTTGCCCAGAATAATCCAAGCAATGGAACAAATGAACCCTTTCAGGGTCATGACAAAAACTAATAGAGATTTTATATCCCAGCTGTATTTGAAGACACTGTTATAGTTGCTATACCTTTTTAATTGGAAAGACTGGAAGAGGTAATCAACTCAAACGACTTTTAAGAGGAATTGAGGGACCGGGTTAAATAATGACTATTCATCCTAGAGAGTTAACTGAGTGAGAAAGTCCTGCTGGTTTTTGTGATGTGGAGACAAAGATGGGGCCAGACAGTCAAGTTATCTCGCTGCCACATTACATGTTATATCCCTGCCTGTCGTTAAGCTCCTGTGGTTGCAGAGCAGCTCATGTGTCTGACGGACACCGGGGGGCAGCAGGAGATTGCTGGTAAACTGGTTAAGCCTAAATGTTTTTCTGAAGTACGGCATTGCATTTATTACACGCTGAATTGTTCAGAATTGTTCAATTTGCAACCTAGAGTCTAATGACCTCGATCAACCCCCACCCCTGACAGGTTTGTTACATGTACATACGTGGCTATGTCATACATTATTACACCAAAAGGCCTTAGCAGAATCTTGGACGTGTCGAGAAAATGTGGACTTGGACAAGAAAATTGGGCAGTCAGTACTTCCACACAGTTTTTGGCTTCTGCAGCAAGAAAGGTGTTTTTTGTCTGCTGAGAAAAGAACAAAAACCCTCAAATATGTTCCCCATATTTGTGTCAAAAAACATACTGTGGTCATTGCTAACATGAGACAGGAAAGCAGAAGTGGAAGTTTGATATTCCATTTTGACTCATGTGATCCTGCTAGCTTCCCACAAGCTAACATATTGTAAAGAAAGGAAAAGCAAAATAAAAGTTTGTTTGGGCTGAGAGCAACTCATAGCTTGTTCATGTGTTTGATTTTGAATCTTTGGAGAAACTACATAAAGGAAAAAGATTTAGGAGAATTGTTAACATCCCCACCCCCAGGCCCTCAAACCATTGTAAATCTACCTATCACTGCACTCAGAAACTGAGGTGAAGGTAAATATTTTCCTATGCCACCCTAGTTGCAAAGTCAGAAAATAAAAGGGATTAATTTATCACTCTTGAGTGCATACTTTGATGTTGTCTGTAACTTCATGTTTGCCTATTTTTTTCTTCTCAAGATCTTTGCTCCTTTTAATGCACAGAATAAACATTACTCATCTCATGGTGGAGGAAAAAAATGGAAAACCAGAAATACCATTGCACAAAACCATAACGTCATCTGTTGAGGTAATAAGAAAATTCTCTGCACAGACCTTCATGCTGGAACTAGTAGAGTAACACTGTAACATTTTGCCAGCCTGTTTGGACAAGCCCTAAAGGAAGCCACTCATGTGGCTTTTAGGGTCAAGTAAATACTGAACCTGCAGAAACGGATTTACCTTGAGGTGCCTTTCACAACTCAGAATGCTGTGAAAGGGGAGACTAAGAACACAGATACATTAGATAAACATTAAATCAGAGAATCATTTATGCTGGAAAAGACCCTTAAGATCATTGAGTCCAATCGTAAACCTAACCATGCCAAATCCAAACCTAAACCATGGGCCTAAGTGCCACATCTACCTGTCATTTAAACACCTCTAGGGATGGTGACTCAACCATCCATTCTCTGGTGAACCTGTTCCAATGTTTTACAAGCCTTATAGTGAAGAAATTTTTCAAATCATCCAGTCAAAACCTCCCCAATGTCTTGAGGCCATTTGCCCATGTTCTGATGCTTGTCACTTGGGACTGGAGGCCGATCCCCACCTGGCTGTACCCTCCTTTCAGGCAGTTGTAGGGAACAATAAAGTCACCCCTGAGCCTCCTTTCCTCCAGACTAAACAACCTCAGCTCCCTCAGCTGCTCCTCATATGACTTGTGCTCCAGATCTGTCACCAGCTCTCATTTCCCTTCTCTGGACATGCTCCAGCCCCTCAATATCCTTCTTGAACTATACACAGGATTCAAGCAGCAGCAGCTGTTTGGTGCAGCCTCACTAGTGTTCTGTACAGGGGACCAGTCCCTGCCCTGCTCCTGCTGGCCACACTATTGCTGACAGAGGCCAGGATGCCATTGGCCTTCTTGGCCACCTAGGCACAGCTGCCTCATGTTCAGCACGTCGACCAGGACTCGCAGGTTCTTTCCCACCAGGCACCTTTCCAGGCACTCTGCCCCAAACCTGTAGTTTTGCGTGGGGTTGTTGTCACTCAAGGGCAGGACTCTTCACAAAATTCTCACTTATATTCCAACTAGGCTTCCTAAAAAGAATGTTTGCCAGCACTTTGCAGAATTTTGAACCTTGGATGAGACAAAATAACCTGCAACAGTGGAGAGACTTTAGACTTGTAAAACTGAAGTTAAAATGTTTTTGCTTATCAGAGCTGTAAGACATGTTATAGTGAGAAGTAATAATTGATCTAATACTACTAGATCTGCCTGAAATATTTATGTCTCCGTTTGTGTGTGAAAATGTTTTAAAATTTGTATAGTTCACAGAACTATACAAACATTTCAGATACTGTGGATTTAATCATCACAGTGGTTCTTAAGTTGTTTCTGTGGAGTTACAATCCTCAATTGACATGTCAAGACTTCCAAGCAAGTCATGAGGTGTAAGGGGGTAGAAGACAAAGCAGCAGAAGGAGCAGTGTAAGTGCCTGTGACGTGTTCAGAAGCTCAGCTTCTTTGAGGTGGGAAAGTGAGAAAAGACCACAGTGACTGATAGCAAGCATTTGTCAGCCAAGGACATGCCTTTTACTACTGGCAATCACTCAGTTATTCCCATTTTTCATGACTGGCAATCACTCCCTGACAGTTATTCACCTTTTTACAACACCCTGTTCTGGACAGCCCTGGCAAGGGTTCAGAGATTATGCCAAGGACTGAGCTGGCAAAGAGTTTAACCACTAATGGAATACACTTACCTATACTAATGTCCAAATACTGCCCACATACTAGAAAAATGAGAAAATCACATGACTTTCCCATTAAACAAAACTTAAAAGACTTATGTCTGGTGAAACTTTAAAAATTGTTGTCCCGTATGTTCCTACAGTTATTGGCACACCAAGACACTCAAACCAAAACTCTAAAGATCACAATGTGGCTTTGAAAAGACACTAACAAAAACTACAAATTCCATATTATTTCAAATTTATTTTAGAGCTCGAAGAATCTTGCTCTGCTCTTCAAGCATTTTCCCATGGCTGTAGGTGATATAAGATAGCATTTCAACTGTATTGCAGGGTTAGCAGCATTAAATTGTATGTATTTTTGTATATGCTTAACAGCATTTAGCCTTTAATTTTAATTTATATAAAAGCCTCACTCTGAAAGTAGACTAACAGTGATGCTGTTTGAGGAATGAATGAAGATTTTTACCCTTTGAGACACCATACACAGTAACTTTTAATTTGTCATTTTGTGGGGTTTTTTTGTGTTGTACTGTCTCTTTTCATGCTTGTCACACTGGCTGCACATTTAACATATATTTCTTATTCTGTGAGAATAAAAAAATTTGCAGCATTCCAAAATAACATGTATGAATATCCTTATGGTGGCAGCACATAAGGATGCATTTTAAGTAGCGCTGAAAATTTCTTCTTTCAGAGTTCTGACTTCAACATCCTTTTTTTTTTTTATGAGGACAATTAAATATTTTCTGTTACTTGAATAAATCCTTGCAGAAGATTATTTTCCTTATGTTTGGTCTTATGCACCAGTGTAATAGTTCTCTCAAAGAAATTAATATTTTGTCTTCAGTTTATCTTATTGTCTGGAATACAAATAAAATATTGTTTGGAATAATAACTCCTCAAGCCAGTTAACTGACTTTCCAAAGAAAAAACATTTTAATAGCACAGTTGTATCCTACTTGTTTCCAAAGAAATGCTTCTTAATTGTGGATCTTGCAGTGTTGTGTCTCAGTCTAAAAATGAGAATGCATTGTTTACATCTTAAAAAAGTTACATTTTTCCAGGGACAACTTTGAAAAAAGTATAGAATTATGTAGAAATATACATGCTGCTCATTGCTTGAATTTCAACTTGAAGCTGAAATTAGTTGGCAAATCCTTCATTCATGAACTCACTTCAAATCTTTGAATCAAATAATGCTTGATTCTCAACTATAGTAGTCCTAAAAGATTCTTAATTAATCTGCTATCATGTGCTGAACAAGTGGTTTTATCAGGGGTCTAGTTAAAAGATTGCAAAATACAGTGTGGAATTTTAAACTGGAAGTCATAGTGACATCAGGGTAACTGATTATAACTTGTACCCTCTGCAGGAGTTATAAATTGCACTGAAGAATGAAAACTCTATATAACAGGACAGAAAGGATCTTAAAGACCCAAAAGGTATTGCCATTTATTACTTCATCAGCCTTAAGAAAGCAATATGCAACATTATCCCGCATTTTGCCAAGATCAAAAAATATGCTTAAAGTTATCCAGCTGTGTAACTCATCTTCTTATACTTCATGATAACAAAAATATTTCCATCTGACTAAATGTAATCTGTGAGTGTCCACTACATTTAGAGCTAGGTTATTTTCTTAGGGGCATAAAAATATGTTTTGGTAAAGAATATGAGCAGAAAGATCGGGTGTGAGATGTATAGCCTTAAGTTTTATGTTGTACTGATCTCAGGGCAAACAATAAGAAACTCATTGAGTAATTCAGGTTTATATAGGATATGCATGAAGGTTTGTAAGTCTGATTTTCAATCATCTTTTTTGTCCCATGCAATGCTGCATGTGCAAATAGAGCTTTCCATTTTCTAATCCCAATTTTCCCTGAAACTGCAGAGACTTTGAAACTCATATATATTGTTTTGAATTGTGAGACATGTTTCTAATCACAGAGACAGTTTATGGTGGCTTTTTTATTTGACTGAAATTGTATTCATCAGTGATCACTTTCATCATAATTAAGATCATGATACACAGAGATACTTTCTGATACCACAGCTGAGCTGTGTCTTGAGTGCCTGAGCTGTGATGTTAATAGCATTTTTATCTCCTGGCATGTTGGAAAAAAAAAAAAGAAAATAAAGCAGGAAGTAGATGGGAATGTCCTGTAGTCAGCACAGTTCAGGGCATGAGCAGATGGAGAGCAGCCCTGGGGAGAAGGACTTGGGGGTGCTGGTGGATGAGGCTGGACATGACCCAGCCATGGGCACTCCCAGCCCAGAAAGCCAAACGTGTCCTGGGCTGCATCCAAAGCAGTGTGGGCAGCAGGGGAGGGAGGGGATTCTGCCCCTCTGCTCTGCTCTGGTGAGAGCCCACCTGGAACCCTGCATCCAGCTCTGGGGTCCCAGCACAGGAAGGACGTGGAACTGCTGGAATGAGTCCAGAGGAGGCCACCAAGATGACTGATTGGAGATTGAGCACCTCTTCTGTGAGGAAAGGCTGAGAAAACTGGGATTGTTCAGTGTGGAAAAAAGAAGGCTTCAGGGTGACCTAATTGTGGCCTTTTAGTTTCTGAAGGGAGCCTACAAGGAAGATGGAGAGAGATTATTTACAAAACCATGCAGTGCTCTTAAACGGTGCATTCAGTAAGCTTGTATCAAGAAAAGTCAGTGTCTTCCCATATGCCTACCATTACTTTTTAAATACCACAGTCCATTTAAAAAAAGTCACAATTCATTTTTATTTCATCAGACGCAAACATCAGACAGAAATATTTCATCAGACACAAGGTAAAAATAAAAAGATGAGTCTGTATTCCATCTGGCCAGGCAGAGTGCATGGCATTTGCACAAGAATGGCATTTTTGGGATCCCAGTAAATGACTACACAGTACTGACCTGTCTATCTTTCCTTCTCCAGAAATGCAGATTTTTGCACATATGTCTAAAAAGACTGCAACATGAATTTAATCCCATCTTTCTTCTCAATAAACAACTGCAATGACACATCATGCATCAAGTTTATTGAACCTCATAATTTTATGTCACCTCTTTGGAAATGATCGGTTTGATACGTGTTGTTTGGTCTCAGAATAATAATTAATTAAAAAAAATCAAGGACAACATAGCAAGGGATATAAACAAGAATGTGCAAAATATCACCTTGAATGAACAAAGCTAATGAAATTCTTATTCTCAAAGAGTGATGTAAAAACCTGAAAGCAGTTATAGCTTAAGTAGTAACAAGAAAATGCAAGCCCCCAAATTTACATGCATGTTCTACCTCCCCACTTCCCCCAAAAGCAAAGTGAGCCAATACATTCTTTCTCATCAGTCTGAAGCACCATTTATCATCTGGCTCATAATTAGAGAAAATAAAATTTGGAGTGAGTTCCAACTGACCCAATTAAGCTGCTGGCTGAGCATTCTGTGGGTTGTTCATCCCACTAGAAATCACAAACATGGGGAACAAAAAAATTTTCACAGCTCTTTCTGCAGTATCAGAAGCTTCTAAGTTGCATTAACAGTGTCATAAAATTGGCCAATATATGAGAGGTTTTCTGTCAGCCTAAACATCCATGCTGTTCTTTTGCTGAAGAATGCATTCTCACATTGCTCATATAATATAAAATAAATGCCGTGAGAAGATGGAAAATTTTAATGCTGCTCATGATCAGGGGAGTAAACACAACCAATGTTTGTAATAGCCTTGGTAGCAGGAAGCAACCTAGACTTAGCAGGTCTTGTCTGATATGTGTAACAAATCATTCATCTTTTAAGAAATCAGGGAAGTTGAAAAGAAAAAGGGTTCTTTTAGGGATTAGCCTTAGATTTGTTCCAAAGTTCCCATGCTTCACCCCATTCGTTTACAAAAGCAATCATATGGCAGTCCTGATTTTGCCCTCTGGCCCTTCTCTTGCCATTTCTTCTTCACAGTTGCTTCAGTGGTGACCATCCCACTGCCTGTCTTGTGACTGCCCTCTCAGCAGCACCCATCTGCAGTGACCTTTCTCTTCCTGTCCCAAGCCAAACCCATGGGGGCTGCTGAAGAACTTCTGGGAGCTGAACTTTATCCATAACTGCTCCATGGATAAAGCAGTCCAAAATGTATATGCAGCTTTTCAGATAAGAAGTTATCTGATTCAGTGGCACTTTACCTGCTGGAGTTGTTTTACCTTTCTGTTTCCCACTATATCAGGAAATACAAAAAATTGTCAGGTTTTTTTTGTCTTTGGTTTGTTTGTGCTTTTCTCATACAGAAAGACAGATCTCTAGGATAGATCTTGGGTAGATCTCTTAATCTTTCCTACCAGAGTTGTTCCATTTACAGTAGTTGACCTAAACCTACACACAGAGAATTAGAGAAAGAGTTAGTAAGTAGAATATCTATAAAATCCAGCATGTTTTCAGATTTGTTCTTTATGGTAAGTCAAATATGTAGAACATATATTGGATTCAGGCATAATAATTTGATGAAAATTCAAACTCTAACATTGCTTGAATCTAAAGCTTCAGTTTACTCTTCATTGTATTAAAAGGACCTCAAATAACTTTAGAGGTTTTACAGAAAAATGTTTAGTTTGATTTTTTAGAATTAAAATGCATTTCAACTCATAACTGAGTAACTAAAAACATTCTAAACATTTTTAAGCATCCCAGTGCACACATGACAGTAAGGAAAGACACAAAGTGCATGGTCTTGTCAAATTTCCAAAAAAGCACTACAAAAAAGGAAAAGTATTTCTAAATCAAGGAAAATAGAAGAAGGGCCTCTTATCGCAAAAACTATACATCTGTCAGTGTATTTAAAGATAATTAATATAGATTGAAAACCTGGAAAACAAAGTGCATTGATGAAAGCTTCTTTACCTGCAATTGATCACTGCTGTTGAAATGCAACTGTGTTATTTTTCCTTCATTTTAACTAATGTGGACACTTCAATTCCAGCTGTATTTCCCCCGATTTTGTTTTAGTTTAATTTTCATATTGATTTCAACATTTTTCATTTTTGAATGGATACCTATCTGAACGTTTCACACCATCTTCCTGGCGCCAAGATTTTATATTTGGTGCTTTGAAGCAATTGATACATTTAAGTACATTAATGGAGGATTTCAGTAAGCTTTTCTTACTCTGGAAATTTATGTTACTCTTCTATGTTACGTGTTACATTATCTAAGCATTGGATACTTTCTTCCTGATCAAACATTGCAGACTTCAATATGGGTATATAGTTTAAAAGATGAATATGTCATTTTAATATACTAATATTAATATTCCTTATATTGCTTTTGAAAATGCTAGGTGTAATATTTGACACAGTTTTCTGACTAAAGCACCTATCCCTAAAATTATGATGCACTAGTAGAGAGACCAAAAATCCAGAGAGTTACTTCTTTTGAGAATAGAAGGTTTAATCTATGAGAGTCATCTCATACGTCTTTTCTATATCCAATAGAAATCTGAAGTCTTTGCAAGGAATAGAATTCTTACAGACAACTGCTACAGGCCAAGTGGGTTTCTGGTATAGTGATTATATGGATTATAAACACGTGCTTCAGAAAGAGACAATTTCAAAATAGAGTGATGTCATCTGTCTTCCTGACAGTCCTTTTGTATGCCTCTCATGGTTAGGGACTCCCTGCCATGAAACTATTTGGCTCTCATGTTTTTCATTTGTTTTTGTGGCTGCACCACACAAAATCAATTCCAAGCAACAAAATAAATTATTTTTTGAAAGTCATGAGCTTTATGTTCTTACTACAACTCTGCTATTTACAAGAAAACCTATTACAATGAGAAATAAATTCCGAGTCCAGAAGGGAGTTCTAAGAATCAAGAGTCAAAGTTTCTGGGCCTTATATAAGCATAAACTTGCAAAAACACTAAACCAGTTTTGTTTCTCACTCTCTTCATCTTTTAAAAGAAAGTCATACTAAAAAACTTCATAAGAATGCTGCAAGTTTTGATTACCTGATACACTAAAGTGTTTTAGTATTCTTAGAAGTGACAAAATGTTATTATTTCTTTTAAGATTAAAAATTCAGTTTTTTTCTTGAAGAATGTATGTCTTTCTAGTAGACTAATTGGCTCCAGATGGGAAAAGCCTACGCAAGAGGCACTGAAGACAATGGCATAAATCAGGGGCAATGTTAAGGACCTTTACAAATCATTCCAAAATTGTTAAGAAATGTGATCTTCTGCTGCAAGATATTTTATGTGGTGTGTTCCCACTTAGCACACAGATTGTGTACTACACCCAGACATATGCAGTTCTCTTGATGTGCATTTCCTAAGAAGCCCGGTGCTGAGAGCACAGCTTTGTTTAGCTTAGACACAGTTGCACCAGCAAATGCTCTGCTTCAGCTTATGCAGTACATTACTCTAGAAATTTGCTCAGAAATACATCAACATGATTCTACATGAACAACTCTTCCTAACTTCCTCATAGCTGGAACCTCATGCCACATCATCTAAATTTTATTTCCTTACATCATTGTTCTTCAACATTTTTGATTGATAGACCACCTAACATTTCTGAAATACTCATACAGAACAGTGTGTCTCTACTCTTAAGCAGCAGGCAAGAGACCTGAGCACTGCTTTGTGTCATGCATACAAACAATATGTTATTACTCTATTAAAGTGTGTTTTATCTCAAAATTAGAAACAACTAAGTGTACATTTCAGCAACAACAAAACAAATAAAAAGACAAACAAAAGGTGGCAGTTGGTCTGGAATGCCAGAGTATACCCACAGCAATCATTAACTCCCAACTTTCCTCCAAGGCACTTGCTGTTTCTCTGATTGCAGTATTTTTATGGATTATCTTCTCCTGCCTTACTATTAACCTTTGATTTATCGATATGGGATAAATAACACTGCAGGTGTACTAATGATGTTCCCATGAGAGAAAGAAAATACAGAGAGCATCTGGAATCAGATGGGAGTGGGGAGAGGGATTTAAGCCTGGTGGAGGGAAGGGGGCAAGGGAGACAATAATAAACAAGGTCCATACTGGTATCTTGCACTCATTGTGTTGTTCAGCTGACAGCACTAAGCCTCCATAGTCTTCAGGACACGCTGGCTTGTGCTTCCACCAGAAGGAAGAGTTAGTGACCTCAGGGTAATTTCTGAGGCCGCAGCCTATAAACCACATCAGTTTGTATGGATTCTGCCAGGTTCAGTTCTTGGGATTCTTGCAGACCTTGGAGGCCAGTCAGATCTGCTGTGACATAAAGTGTACCTTGTGACATACCTCTGCCATGTTTGCAGAGAGAGCACACATCTGAAATCCCTATGGAAAGAGGGGATCCTTTGCAATTTATTATGCCAAATGGGTACCAGACTCCCTGTTTCTATTTAAAAAGAAGCTACTGTAATTTTGTTCCCTTTTTACTTCCCTTTTTGGAAGGAAAGAAGTCATAAGTGATGTCACTTTGGATATAGACTACTTCTTCATTTGTTTGAAAAGGGTTACAAATGCCTGGTTTTGTTTACTCCCCTGCATTTCTTGCTATGGAGGACTGTGAAGAATACTTGAAACAAACCCTTGAAGCAGCAGTTTTATTCCTGGAAAAAGTGATTACCATTATTAATTTGTTATTTGAAGAGGAAGCAGCATGGAGTAGAGCTGAGCTGCTGTAGCATTTATTACATTACTCTCTGTGAATTGCAAGTGGGAAAGGGGAACATGTAAAATATCTGCTTTTCCTTTCTCTTTCATTATACCTGTGTAAAATTAGAGAAGACTCAAGTTCTCTGCAGGAGTAAAAATGCTTCTGAGATGATTCTAAAATATGCACATACTTAAGCAGTTCTATAACTGCTTTGGTTTTTGTCCTTTCTGAAGCTCAGAAGACAAGACACAAGACTGCATATTCAAAATAAACAAAAAACACCAAAAGAATGTGAAAGAGAAACAAATATTCATACAAGGGGGAATTCTGAGATCTGATACAGGTGTAAATACTGCTGCAAGAGAAATAACTGACTCCACAAAGCTTAACATTCTCTGTAGTGGAGGCACATATTCTCAGCTAGTTTCTCAAAAAGTGCTATAATAGGTTATACAACCAGAATTTACAATTTCCCTGTACCTGGAACATATATAGCTATACTTACTAAGTATGCTGTGAATTTACCCATTAATTTTCATCCATTACATTAATTCTTTAAAATACTACTTTGTTAATCACTAGCTACTAGTGACAGTTTTTGTCTGGTGAGTATTTTGAGAACTATTTACTTCCAATTGAAAGAGGAGTTTCAAAATAATCAGTAATTTAAAGAATGGTATTAAAATTCCTGTAAAAAAAGCCGAAGATATACTATTGCAAGGTATTTATATGATCATGCACTAGAAACTGAAAACTGGAGCCAGATATTTTCTGAATTGGACACTGCCAGGGAAACTGGAGTCAAGGGTGAGCAGCAGTAGCTGCTATGACCATTCCTTTATGGAAAGCTCCCAAACACTGCTCCACAGTGTCTGGAGATATATGAATGTGTCATTCAAAGTGATATGCTGCAAATGCTCCAACCTCTAGACCTTTTCAAAGAAATTAAATGTCTGTTATAGTTAATATTCCATTATTTAAGTAAAAAGGATGAAAGGTGAGAACTTAATTCTTCTTATTAATTGGTGACATATGCAAAATGTGAGGTCAGGGATACAGACAAGACAAAATATTAAGAACGGCTTTTCTACTACTTAATAAAAGTAGAATGAACTTTTGCTTTACACAAGAGTAGCAGAGGAACAGTAGTATAATCAAAAGATCTAGTTAATTGGCTAAGGGTAATGCTAAAAAAATGCTAAAAAAAAAGCTGAAACTTCAATAGAGAAAATATCTGGTATGCAGCCGTATACATTGGAATTTTCAATATTCACATTTTCTGTTTCTTGAACAAATTCAGGCTTAAGTAAGTATGTTCTGCCACCTTGGCATTTTTCATTTACTTCAAATAGACTCTCCTATATTCTTTAGTTTATCTGTGACATTATAGAAGCTGCTGCACTGTTAAACTGCAGCTATTTGGGATTTAATGATTGTTATAACATAAAGCAAGTAAGCAACACCCACTACAGTTATGGCTGAGCTTTGATTTCCAACCCCCATATGTATCCAGTAAACTAACCCTATATGATTGAACTCAGGTTAAATGAAGTAGAATCTGTGTTGATAAAGGTCAAACACCATCTCCCTTTTTCTGTTTAAGTCTGAAGTCTTGCATTTGAGATTTTAGCACTGGCACCATAACTAACCTGCCATTTTTTGCTGACAAAGATTCTTTAGCATTATAACCTGGTGACATTTTTAAATAATTTATTTCTACTACTAAATGTCATTAACAACACAAGAGAGAGGCGTATATGCATTTAGTAGAAATACTTTCAAAATACAGAAGAATGAAAATTAAAAACGTTGCAAACTGGATCTCACTTGATGAAGCCATATTTTAATAATGTGGTAATTTTAATAACCAATTTTTGTCATTTGACTGCAAACTGATCCCAAGATCTAAACCCTAGCACACTGATTTATGAGTGTCTTTGAAATATGGCATCAACGTTGACCTCACCGCATGCCTGAAACATCACTGAATGTGTTTTTCCTTTGTAGAATAAGCAGAGAAACAAGAAAATCTTTCTTCTAACTAATTTCCCATCAGAAATCAGCTAAATGACCTTCTGAACCTCTAAACAGTGGCTCAAATTTTTTTTAAGTACTGCTGTAAGCCAGCAAGATTTCCCATGTGGCCCATGTATGCATTCTCCTTGATGCTAACATCCCTCTTCAAATTGAAAGCATATACCATTTTGACATACAAATAGGCTTCCTTGTTCCCATAATCCTCCTAATGGATTAGTCCAAGACTATTATAATGGGATAATTTTCAATATTGTCCCACAGACTTGTCAGACTGTATATTATGATCAGAGCCAATCTGATTCATTTATCTGATCTGTTCATTAATAATAGGAATATTCAGCTAATCTTTGCATTTTATGATTAAATTAATTATTTGCGACTTTGCAGAAAGTAGTTACTATTTTAATTAAATCAATAAAAGGATGGTTGGAATTATTAATATTTTAATAGAATAATGTCTCCATCAGTGACGGAGAGAGGAGGATCAAGTGCACCCTCAGCAAATTTGCAGATGACACTGAGCTGTGTGGTGCAGTTGCCACTCCTGAGGAATGGGATGCCATCCAAAGGGACCTGGAGAAGCTCGAGAAGTGGGTCCATGAGAACTTCACAAGGTTTAACAAGACAAAGTTCAAGGTGTTGCACCTGGGTCAGGGCAAACCCTGGTACCAGCACAGGCTGGGGATGAACAGTTGCAGAGAAGCCCTGGGGAAAAGGACTCGGGGGTGCTGGTGGATGAGAGGTTGGACATGACCCAGCCATGTGACATTTACCTAAGTTTGATTAGATTAGCTCAAATATTTTTATGTACTTAAAAATAAAAAAACCTTATAAAGACGTGTCCCAAGACTACTTTAAGCAGAAAATCTAAATTAATGTCTACTCCTTGATGTACTGCTATAAAAAACAGGGGTAACATGTGCGTATCACCTTCTTCAATTCACAAAGAATAAAACCTTGATCTTGAATGACAACATCATATTTTCATATAATCTACTTGAAAAGTATTGATAGAAATGACAGAGAGCACATCTTCATCATTGCACTGAAGCAAACCCATTACAAAACTTTTTAATACTCATGTGTATCACTCTTATGGCTGTATACAAACTAAACACTAATAAAATTGAAATTTGTTTCCAAAACTGCTGCCAAAAAGTAAGAAATTACCAATATGCTGCAGCTGTGGGTGACAAAATTACACAAAATTGTCTTTAAGCATGTTAACCCTGAACAGTTGCAGGTTGCTACTCAGACATCTACACAACAAAGGCAGCTGCAGGTGATGTCATGGACTAATCTTTCAATTTTTGTCACTAATTGTTGCTGTATATCTTTATATGTTACACATCTTATCCATAACAGCAGCCTGTGCTGCTTGATGTAATAATTTTGACCTTTTGCCTACATAATTAAGGAGGTGGTCTAACTGATGTGTAGGTCCTTTTTAGGCAAAAGCACTATGCTCCTCTTCCCCGAAGCTGCAGATGGATGCGGATAGGGAATTCAGTATGAGGGAGTGTTGACAAATAAGAATGTTAAATAAGTAATTTACATTATATACTTCCACTATTCTTCCATAATAATTTCACATAATAATCTATTTTTTATTTTGAAATCAGCACATTACATCTTGTGATACCGATGCTTCTAGTGAGGTATGCATTACCTATAATACAAAAAGAAAATGTTCTTGAGTTCCCAGCTCAATATCCTTCCTCCCCATCCTTGCTGTAACATGTCAAGTTTCTCTGCAACATCATTACATAAAAATCGAAAACTCAATTATATATTTTAAAAGGGATCATGAAGAAAAAACTCTATATGTTCCACATCTGGCAGCCACAGCAAACTGTTCCAGCTACATAGAATACTTCTACAAGCAGATTGAATACAGCAGATTAGCAAATAATGACTTTTAAATATTTCTAAATAAACTCAGAATCACAGAATGGTTGAAGCTGGAACCTATGGAGGTTGTCTTATCCAAATTCTGCAACCAAGCAGGCCCAGGACCATGTCCATATGGCTTTTGGATGTCTTCAAGGAAAGAGGCTGCACAACTTCTCTTGGCAACCTTTTCCCACACTCAGACAGCTTCAAAATGAAAAAGTGTTTCCTGATGTTCAGGAGTAAGCTTTCAGATCTCAATCCACTGTCTCTTGCCCTGTCCATTAAAGAGGATATAACAGTCTTCAGAGAACCAAATAGATGTGAGCTGGTCATATTTACTTTGTTGCAGCATCCAACTGAAATATGTAGCTCAGGAGAATCCCTGGAAGAAACATTTGGCTCTTCTCAGAGAAAGAAAGACATGAGTCTTGCAATTCATGCTGAAAAATTATCAGTAGTCTCAACTCCTCTTGATGAAGAGGTTGTCCTCTTACATGTCTTTAATTCCAAAGGTGTGAAATATTGATTTCAGTCAAAACAAAAAGCCTTTTCCTTCCAAAATTTAGAGTTCAAATACACAAGCCTTAGTATCAGGTATCACAAATATTTCATGTAGTGCAGTGAGTAGGCCCTGATGATTTTAATTCTCTTTCAAACTTTGTTGAATGTCCTGCTCTTCAAATGGCTGCCACAGCTAATTATTTTCCATTCTCAGCATTAGCATTTCTTAAAATATAAATTATTTAATTGTTCCTTCTATCTTGACATGGGGGAGGTAATAGCCATGTCATAGTGTTGCAGAACTAAGTCCAGTGTGCCTGCCCTGGTGCTGTCCCAGAAGGCAGTCTCCATCTTCTGGCACCAGCCCTGGAGATGTGGTGGTGGTGGTGCCATTGCAGAACATTGGCAGTAGCATTTGGTGGCAATGACAGTGCAGGATTGACGTGAAAAGGGCTGTCCCAGCCCAGCCTGGCAGGGGACCTGCCAGGCGAAATACGGAAAGGAAACATAAGGGGGCAGGGGCTGCCCATGGTCATGGAGGGTGGCTGCTCTGGACTGATGCTCCTGTCTTCTCATTCCTGCCACTGAGCCGTACAGTTGCCAGTAATCTACAGGACAGATAAGAAGGCACCAACCCCTACCCTGTAGTGCTCCCGCAGGGAGCTGAAACTCCCTAAATCCTCGGGCAAAGAGACCTCTGTGCCTTCATTTCACTGGGTGCCCTGTGGCCAAGCTGCTGGCACGACCTCTAGTGAGGTAGTGGCCATGTCAGAGTGAGTGGAATGCTGGTGGCAGCCAGCACCGTTCCCTCAAGGCTGGTGTCTCTTGGCCATCATGGAGGCAGGTAATGGACAGCTTTGGTGTGAGGCTGGGACAGCCATGGACACAGCAGCAGGAGCTGCTGGCAGCATCAGACGTGGTTGCTGCATTTGGTGGCTCTCCTGCCTTTGATGACTGAAGCCCAAGACAGGAACATGAGCAGATCTTCTGTCCTCTTCTTCCTTTGCCAAGGAAGGAAAGAATACTCAGCCAAGGAGTGTTGCAACTGTCTGCAGGGATGTTTACCTCACTGTAAAGAAACACCCTCTCCCGTTCCTCTACATCTTATCTAGTATCCTGTGATAGATAGCATCATGGTCCGACAGGCAGCTGGAAGGTCCCCAGAGCTGAGGAGAGAAGAAACTCTCCAGCATCCACATTCTTTTTTCTTTCACAAAGTGAAAAAAAGTTTTTAAATGCAAATTTTCTGACCCAGTAAGCTATTTTTCCTGAACTTAATTTCCCTGAAGGCTAGTGAATCTATTCTGCTGTAACCAATAAAATAAAATAGTATGTGGTTATGGGATTCTTCATTCAAAAAAGACAGAAACCACCATACAAACACCTTATACATTTATTCTGGATGTGCGTATATACATTATTTCACAATGCATATGAAATTGAGTAATGGTAAGAGCATGTAAATTTTTGGATACAAAACTAGATTTTGAACAAACCACAGTGCTAAACTCCTTAATTGTGCTATAGCTGTACTAAAGGCATGATCTTAAAAAAAACCTGCAAAAGGGACTTCTAGTTAATTCTAAGACTCAAGCACAGAGAAGAAAAAAATGTTATGTATAAGCCAAAGCAGATTTTCTTATTCACAGGTTAAGTAAATTACCAATGCAAACAAAAGTTTAATCAGAGCTGAATTATAGCGTAATGCATACAAGAAACTGGAGAATATCTGGTAAGCACCATATAAATTAACATAATGTATCTCAGTATTCAATAATCTGTAATAGTCCATAACCCAGTTTCCACTTACTAAAGCCATCCTTGAACAATCTGGGGAAAAAAATATTTTTAAGTTCAGCAAGAATGTTCAGAAATGTATTAATGAACTCAATTATTTCACCTAAAGAACTTGGAAGAAAACAAATTGCCCCTGTATATTCATTATGCTTTTTTTTTTGGTTTCATACAGTAAAGGACAGTATTCCCGACAGCTCCCAAGCTAGAAATCTCTTTTGCTGGAAAAAAGATAAAATATTGAGAGGCAGTGAGCAGTGAGCCAAAAATGAAAAAAAAAAAAAAAAAACCAAAAACCACTTTGTTATTTTGTCTTTTCCTTCATCCTACAGTCTTCTCATTTGTTGCACCTGTTGTTTACATTCCTCTTGTAATGACTGTCTAACTGTAAATTCAGTATAAAATCAGAAATTTCATTCTCAGAATTTGAAGTAAATTAAAACTCTTACTATGCCTAGGGAAGGGAGATGTTAAATCACTTCCAAAAATAGAGTTTTGATAAGTTTTAGATAATTTTTAAAGATATTTGATTTTCCAATACTGTTGGGGTTTCCTGAGGGAAAAGCCCCGGAAAGCCTCAGGCACCTCCCCTTGGTGGATCAGTCCACCCAGAGGCAAACTCCCCCTGGACTTAGAGGAGACTGTGGTTTGAACCAAGTTTGTCACTCCCCTCGTTGAAATTCATTGGTTCTGTTCTATGTCACTCTCCCGTTAGCCTTGCCCCCTGTTCTGGAAAGTTCTAACTTGCACGGTTGTTGATTTGTTGTTCACCCTTGTCCCCTCCTCTCCTCCTTTCCCATTAGCTGTTAGTCCCTAATCCCTCCCTAACTCCTCCCCTTTGGCTCCCCCTGATTGGTTGTTTATGTGATACTTAAGCTCATGCTCTGCACTAGTTTGGGGCTCTGAGTCACAGAGTCCAGAGGGCTATAAAGCTCCTCCCCTGTTGTCTCGCCTCAGAGTCGCTCCTTTCTCCGCCTTCAGTCCTCTGATCCCAAGAGGGATAACCCTGACCCTTCCGCACCCTCGGCTCCTGAGGAACCTTGGAGTTCCCTCGTCGTCCCCACCTACCGGTTAGGGGATTCGAGGACACTCGGGCAGCT
>VZTZ01014077.1:291292-407896 GCA_013400955.1 Drymodes brunneopygia
ATGCCCTATGGAAGTTGGGGTGCGGCGGGTTCTTCGGGTCGGCCCTGCCCTGTCTTACCTTGCCCTGCCCTGCCCGTCCCTGACAGCCCCGATACATTCGTTATGAGTTTGTCCCGGGCGGAGTCACCTGAGTAACCGCACCTGCGAGCAGGTGGCTGTAAATAGGTTTTCTTTTAAACTGTATGAATCCGAGGTGCCAGGAAGGTAAAACGTAAGCTTTCGTTAGGAGCTCTTGGAAGTGCTCCTTGTTGGACCCACGGGTTTACCGTATGCAGTTTCTGTAAGTTGCTGTGGTTTCTGTTTCGTCTCTTCACACTAAGCACTGAGATCTTGTGCAAAAAATGGAGCTGGAAGGGAGTGATCCGTGCACTCGCTGCGAAGTTGCTTTTGTAAATGTGGTAGCGGTGCGTAATTGCTTTCCGAAGAAAAAGGCTTAAGCCTTTCAGTCGGTACGTCATTGTGCTCACAAGGTGCCTTAAAACCAGATCAGAGATCACACCCCTTGAACTTTCTGCAGCAGATGACGGGTGACTTCTTTCAGACGGGATGGCACTGGCTGAGGTCATATAACCCATCCCGTTTTGTTGGAGTGGCCCAGAGGTCAAGATGGAGTAGAAGAAACCAGAAGAAGACAAAAAGTAATAAAACATCCTGGCACTGACAGTTTTTGAAGGGCTACAGGTGCAAAACAAGGTGAATCCTTACCATGCCGAATCTCTTTTGGCAAGTTGAAATCACTTTTTTTTTTTTTTTTCAGTCTGAATTGCAAGCTGTTAATAATTTTTCTTGGGATATATTTATATTCATGTGTACCGAATAATTTAGTATTAGTTTACTCACAAAGTTGGGTATGCTGAAAGCCTTGCATATGCCAAAAGTTATAAAACAGTGCTAGGTTTGTGTCAGGGAGCCAGCATCCTCTTTGTGTGTTACCTGTCCTCCCACGGATAAGCATCTCTGCTATCAAAGAGAACATGGTGTGCTTTTTTATGTGAATGTGAAGAAGTATTTTTAGCTGAACATTAACAGTGTAGCATTAATGTGTTATCATGGCTGAAGAATAAAGCTGAAAAATATAAAAAAACCCATCTTGAAACCATCTGCTTGACGTACATGCCTTCTTTCTACCTTACTTGTATTTGATGAAGATCTTAAGATACTTTCAGTTGATGATTAACGCAGTGATGTAGAAAAATGTTGTTCTATGGAATTCATTAGTAATTTCTTTTATGTAAATTAATTAAATGACTGCTTCACACTTCTTATAGTGCATCACTTCTGTATTTAAGTCTTTCTGTTGTCTTTTAGAAATGATTATGCCCTTCAAAAAGCAGGTTGGACTCTTCAAGAAGTGCAGCTCATGTCTGCTGTGTGTTAGAATTGCTGTTCCAGGTTTGTGTACAGCAGCTTCCATTAAAGAGTCTAGTGTATATAAGATGCAGTAACCCAATCTGAAGTCAGACTACAAAAATATCTCTAGAAGAGTTTTGAAAAGTTAATGTTTTGGTTAAGAAACAGAAGTTTCAGTTTTGTCAGCTCAGAAGATGTGGTGAAAGAAACAGAGGATTCATCTCACTATATAAAAGAAAAACAGTTGAATTTTTTGATGTATGAGCAGAAACTAGGAAATGGAAGGTACAGGCAGGGAAATTTAAAAAAAATCAAAGAACTGATTTCTTTCTCTAGTTTTGAAGAGTAAAACTCAAATGGGAATTAAATCCATAACTGACAAAGGTGCTAACCTGTTTTTTAATTAATGAATGGAATGTTTGGTAAAGTTGGATTAAGTGTTACAAGACTACTTTTGAGTACTTAATATATGCCCTTGTATGAGTTTGAGAATTTAGCTTCAAAATTACCTAAATTCTTTATTTTGTGAAATTATCTGAAGTTTGGTTTTCTGAGTGTATTTTTTGTCTTTCCCCTCTTAGTTGTGCCCTTGGAGGACTTTGTGTTCCTCTGAAGCATCTTCTACAAGACAGAATGGTGTGGGACTCTGGCCTTATCTCAGTAGTGCAGTTATATCATGTTAGGGTCTGCATCTGTTCCTGACTGAACAGTCTGTTTTTTTATTGCAGTTCCTGCACCCCTGTGATTCTCACATGGCTATCATACTGCTACAACTCTCTCTGCCGAGACTTTATTGAAAGAGCTTATTCACAATAAAATGTGAGGGGCTGGATCATGACTTTAGATGTAGTTACAGAGATATGTTTGTTATCAGTAGGAGTGCCTCCCTGTCATTTGGTAGAGGAAGCTTGCTGCTTGGACTGCTGCTGAAGAAATAAATGCAGAAGTGAATTTTTTGTGAGCTGCTTCTTTGGTCTGTGAAGAATGTCTTCAATTTTCATTTTTATTTTTACTCTTCACATCATATCAGTAGGAAGAGTATGACCAAGTCTGTCAGGTTGTGCAAGGCTTTCTCCTTTTACCTCTGCAGCTTGGGTATAAGAAGCTTCTGGTTTTTGATGTACCTGTAACTGACTTCACCTTGTTGAATGCATTGGCTTCACTGAAGAGCTGAAATACAAATGCTGAACAAATGACTTCTTATGTATTGAGTTACTGCCTCAAAATTAATAAGAACAATAGTATGTTTAACAAAATTCCAATGGAATTAAGTAATTTTTCTTGGCTGTATTACCGTGACTTAAGTGACGGTAATCAGAAATTTAAGTAAATGATGCCGTGGGACATTTTGTTAGCTGTTGTGCAATCTTGTTACATCTGAATTATGAATACTGGTACTAAAAAACTTAGCATGGCATTCAGAATATTTGCGCCATGCACTTCATTTCTATGCAACCTATTTTCAGTAAAATGTCACACTAAGGAACCTTTTCAGCAAAATACAGTGTCACACTGTCTAAATAAAGTGCTTTTATGGGAGAAGTCCTAAATAGTGTATGAAAAGAAAGGTCACACTATGTACTTCTTTGAGAATTAATCAGATGTTAGTTTCATGTTCTTGGACACTGTAAAATGTCTCAGCTATTGTGAAGGCCAAGACCTTTATATATTTTGGAAAGATAATGCAAGCATTCTGAACTGGACGTCTCAAAATTTTGCCAGCCTTTATTATTTAAACTGTTTTACACAGTGAAGCACAACCGTATGTACCCAAAGAATTACATGTTCTTGCCCTTAGTGTTAGCATTTTTCTTTTTTATACTCTGTAAAAAATGCAGCATAGTAAAACTAAGGCAGAATGATTTAATGTTATGAGACTTTACTGAAACAGCTCTGAATTCAGAAAGCTGGTTTCTTAAATTTCTTGCTTGTAGAATTTAAATTGTGTTGCTGGTGGTAAACACATTGTTCATTTGTCAGTTCGGGTGTTTAGTCCTTTGTGGAGCATGGTTTTCTCCCACATAGGATATTTTTTCTGTTGAATCTGAATTATTAGAGATGAACAATATTACCTTCTCAAGATTACCAATGTCATTCTGAATCTTCCCATCCTATTAAATTGACACTACATATGAACTGTTACCAGGAATATTTAGCTGTTCTGTTTAAAAACAAATCACTCTGGTGTATATGCTGAGAGGGCACTTCTGTTACAAGTTGACTGTTACTGATGCTCCGGGGTCTATCAGTGTGGATGATGTTGTGTTCCAAGAGAAGTGCCATAGGCTAGAGCAATAAAAACTTAAATTATTAAGTCATAGTTATATAATAGTTACGAAGATCCAAACCTAACCTACTGGACAAAAAATCTGAGTAACTATTTGCCCCATAGAGATGCATGTGTATTAACTAAGCAGCCGGTGCTTTTTAGAGTAGTTTCTCAGTGTTGTACATATTTCTATGTTTTACAAAGAAAACGTAAACAGATAAATTAGCTTCCAAGTTGCTGTAGTGTAGTATGCTGGTTATATGTTTTTTCTATATGAAGTAGTTTAATTAAGCAATGAGGTAGTGTCTAGAGCAGAGCTTTCGGGATGGGGCAGGATGTATGGCAATTGTCTTCTTGACTGGTCTTCCTACCTCAGTGGCCTCAGCCATGAAGACTGAATCAGAAATGATCTTCATGCATTACGTGCCTTAGAAGATTGCTGCTTCTAAACTTGTCCAGTCTAAACTTAAACAGGAATGTGCTCCCAGCAGGAAATACAATATGGCAAGACGTTTTAGACTTCAGAATAGACTATGTGAAGTGCCACTTCTTTTGTTGTCTTTTAGTATAAGGAGGTAGTGGCAAATTTTTCTTAGCACCCTTCATGTCACTTCCAGTTCAATGAATCCCATTTGTATCCTTCTGCAGATATTTTGATTGCAGTTTATAGGAAGCTGCTTCAGCTTCATTCCTCCATACCTTTGGTAGTATTCTTTTTCTTTCTGTGGGCCTCTTGTGCTTCTGCAAACTGGACTGCTCAACAATGCATATTGCTTAAAGCTTCTGAAAAAAACAGTCATGGGATAAGAGGAGGATCTTTGTGTAGATCTAATAAAAATGGTCAGAACATCATGAGAGGATTAGGAAGGCAGGCACATCACATGTTAGTGCAGTAATATAGTGATAATCTTTTTCTTAACAGTATATCTTTTGAACACACTTTAGTAAACCACTGCTGAATGCTAGACTCATTTCTTTCATGGAGCTCTTTTTCTCCAGGATCACATTCCTATGTCATAATCATCCTATATGTGGAATTAAAATGGTTTCTTTTATTTCCATTGCTAAAATCAATATACATTAATTTAAATCTGCCATATAATTTGTTCTATGGATTCCACGAACTTTTGTTGTTGTTTACCATTGCCCTATAACTCTACCGAAGTGAATTGCATTTTGTCATCAATGAAGTTCGTCACTTTCATCCTTTTTTACAGCTCACTTCTGAATGTGTTGAACAGCACAGGTGCTAGGACAGAACAGTAGGAGTCATCTGGTAATGTTACTGTGCTGTATGAACAGATTGCAGTGCTTATTTTTTTAAATTGTCATGGGTTTTTTGTATGTGTTTTTGTTTGTTTGCTTTTTTGTTTTTGTTTGTTTAGGTTTTTTGTTGTGTGGGTTGGTTTTTTTGTTTGTTTACTTTTTCTTCTCAATTTCTGTGAAGAGTTTGCTTGCTTTAAGAGCCTTTAGTGAGCATCTTCAAGTATGTTTACTGAATTTTCAGAAGACTTATTGATGTGATCTGCCTTATCTATACATTTGCTTTTGAGAACTCCAGGAATTTTTTAAGGCCCAATTTCTCTTTGCAAAGTCTTTACGGGCTTTTCCATTTTGAATGAATTCTGGCTCTGATACTCTAGATCTGTGCAATATGATTTAGCCTAGCTTTCTGTTGAGAAAGTGCATCATGATATTCCAGTCCAGATAGAGATCTGCTTAAGGTGTTTGTTTTGCAACTGAAATACAAGTTTGGACAATGTATAATCTGAATTAGTTATGATTTATATTGCAGCTCACAAGGCATACCTAAAATGCTGAACTGAATTGGAAAGCACTTTCGCTTGTGTTCTATTTTTGCACTGAATTCTTGCCAGTTCCAAGAAGTAGAGCATTTGTGGTGAACAGTTGGAATTAAGGTGGATCCCAAATAGTTCTGTTTGAAAATTAAAGAAGATAGTCACTTGGAAGGGATAAACATGCAATATCCCCAGAGAACTTCCTGGGTAATATATATGGAAGAAAGAGGATCTATCATGTAGTGAGATGGATTGGTGGCATAACACTTGAGGAAGATTAAGCTAAAATTATTAAATAGTCGTGTAGTGAGACATGCTGGGAAAAGTTTGCATTTGAAATGGTTGTATTTTGGGGGATACTAACGAAATAGTAGTGTAGATGGGAATGAATAGTAGTGTAAAGGGAATGAATTTTATGATTTGTCATGAACTTCAAGATCTGAATGAGTCATACATGAAAGCATGTTTCTTGAAGTGTTTTACTGATTCTGTTAGTTCAGTTCTTTGTTTTCTTGGAAATACCAGAGTTGACATAGTGGACTGCAGTGCAGGTGGTAGTATAAAAATGACTGTTTGAATCAATACTTTTTGTAGGGGAAAATGTTTCTGTAGGCACTTAAAAAGAAAGTAATGAAACTCATACTAATGCATTTGAATGTTGGTTTACGTATAGTAGGACAGTGAGTGCTCTTTGCAAAGGTGTGTCTATACTGCAAGTAGAACACGCAACTAGCAGGCTCTCCTGAGAGACCCTAGTGCCTGGTGGGAAGGAGTTTCCCAGAGGATGGTGTAGGGGGACAAAGGCAAGTTCCTGTGGTTTGTCAGTTCAGAAGTTCAGTTTGAGTTTGGTTGTTATTTGCCTGAAAGATAATAGGATTATGTGACTAGAAAGGTACTTTAGGGAGATACCTTGCTCTTCAGGACAGGATCAGCTGTGAGACCTGATCAGGTTGCCTAGGGCTTTTCCAGTTGAATATTGAAGCAAACCCTTCATGTCCAGCTCTGCTGCTTCACCCTTATGGGAGGCAAAAAAAGCCTGCTATATTTATACAATTGAATCTTTTGCCTAATTTGCCTAGCAGGATTGGATGGCCTCATCAAAATAGGAAAAATTTGAAAAAGTGCTCTGGAGGACCTCAGGATTTGAACAGAGAGAAGTGATTTGGTTCTTGAATAAGCATATTTCTTCAGATAAATAAATGATTAAGCATGCTTGAAATTGATGTTAACGTGCTTTTGCAGGCATTCAAACAATTTTAATTTTGACATTATAGATTTGAATTAATAGATAAAAACTCTATGAATAATAAATACTGCCTGTTCTTGGTTTACTCTCAGATCTGGGACTGGCTATAAGATTGCATTTTGCTGTGGAATATTTTGGGGTGAATTGTACTAGCTGTTCTTCAGAATGTCTTAGATAAGGTATTCTTACTAATACTAGATTGCGTTTCTCTCCTCCTTTTCTATGAGCAATTGCTACCAGCTGGATTTATCATTTGGACATTCTTTCATGGATTTATTAAACCAGTTCAACAACTGTTTCACTTTGAAAGAAAATTTGTACTGCCTCCCAGTAGTTTTCCCAGTTTCCTTCAAATCCGCTTTCGGATTTATTCTGACTCCCAAGAAAGGCAGAAGAAAAAATGGTTTTTTAGAATTGGGTAGTGAAAAGAGGCATTGAAGGAGCAGAAGTGTAAAACTGGAGAAATAACAGATGTTTTCTTAGAACTTTTAGGACTGCAGATTTTACAATGATGGCCTCAAAATATTAAGCATTTGAGATTAAGTAATGTTTTGCTCATTAATGATTATGCAAGTATGAAACCTTGACAAACATCTGCATTTGAAGGCAGTTACAATGTTCCTACATAGTTTCTCAGCCCACACACAGGTCTGTCACATGAAGATGATCCATGTGAGTAGAAAATAAGCCCATAACAATTTCAAGGCTTTCCTGAGGGCACTGACATATAACACTTCCAATTCTGAGGGCAGTGAATGAGGCAAGCAGCTTGTATATTGACCATATCTGCACTATTTCTGAAATCCTTTTAAAATCTTTTTAATCATAAGGAATTCAATATGTTGGTCCCATACTGTTTATTCAAGAAGCCTAAAGGTCCTTTTTTTTCAAGGTTTATAACCATTTTTTATGTACTCAAAGTTCTTTGTGTAAATTGCATGGAGTTTTGTTGCAGGGTGTTTTCTCAATGCAGAAATGAACCTCACCCAGTAGTTCTGATGGCTTCAGCTTTATGATAAAGGCAAGTGTGAAGTGTTTTTAGAAGACTCTTTGATTTTGAACGAATAAAGAGTTTTCGTTGCTTTTTTTAATTTGTGGACCAGGCTGTGTACATGATCAATCATAAACAATTTTGTCTTCCTAAAACATAAGTTGATGCTTGATTAAAAACTAAAAGCTTCTGTGACAGAGTTTTTGGAAACTGCAGAAAAGATGAACATTCAGAAGTAACTGTCTTCATCAGTCCATTTGATAATGTCAGTGAACTTTCCTGGTTTCATGATCTTAGTTTTCCAATGCAGCCTTTTGTACAAGATTTTTATTTAATCTAGGGATTTAGGACTCTGTAAAGAAAACTGAAAATCTTCAATGACAGTCAGTGTAGATCATAGATTGGTAGTGCTAGTATATTTGACATAGAATGCTTGTCTTGGGTTTAACAGGTACATGTTCCTTTCAAGATCTGAATTTTAGTGTTCCAGGTTGTGGCTTGAGTCCAAAAGGCGGTGGTGTTTCTGGTTTTTTTAGTAGGTCAGTGCAGCTAACTCTAAGCTGCATGATACTGCCAGAAATGATTTGCATGCATGTCTTTGAGTATGTGTGTACATCATCTTTCTGCTAAACCATGTAAATCTCAGATCAAATTTGCATGTAATAAAAGCATTAATAAAATAGCCCACACTCTCCAAAACTTCATTTTTCATGGCATTAGAAATATTTGCTAAATGCAGACCAGATATTTATGGTGTAGCAACATGCTTAGTGATATAAAGGTGTGAGGGAAGTAAAGTAGAGGCAGGGGAAGGTCTGGAGAGTCCCTTAGATACTCTACTGTAAAATTTGCTTTTTTCAGAGGAAACTGCTGTGGAAGTTCTTCAGACTTCAGTGTAATTACTGCTAAGTGCTAGTCTGACTGACAGACATCTTGGCAAAAAAAAAATCATAAAATTGTTATCCTATTACCATATAAAGAAGTACTTACAGACTTCTTACATAAGGAGGATTTTTTTTTTACCCCCATAGCCTTTGGAATCTTTGCTGTTTAGAAATTAAAAACTGCATGATAACCTATGGAGAAATGTTAATAATACTTGAAAGTTATCAGCCTCCCAGAGATGATCTTTGATCTATGATATTTTATTGTTTCCCAGGAGAAAGAGAACTGTTTTCTTCAAATCTTCATGCTTTGAAGCAAGCTGCAATGTAGAAAATGAATTGAATCTTACTAGCTAGAATACGCTGTTGCTACAGGTTTTGATAAACTGACAGATCTAAAATTTCTTACAGATCTATGCATTTACTGTTTAAACAGTAGGAATTTCTTCAAAGTTTTTACTATAGACAGCTAGCTTAATGAATCTTGTAATGCAAACATTTTCAAAACGTGTTTTCTACCAGTTTGCATGAAAGTTTTTGAGCAGGTGAGAAACACCAAAGGTGTCTGTACTTTATCCTCATCATAGGTTGTCTTGACTTTTGTTTTTGGGCTCAGTAGAAGATTCTGAGTTTCATGCTCATCCTGCTCTCCATGTGTTGAAATGAGTCAGGTTGATATTAACACTGAATAATGTCCCTTCAACTGAATTCTGCATTATTAAATTACACTCTCCTGTTGGAGTGTAATGGCTTCGGATTGGCTGGAAACAGTGAAAAACAGTCTTTTGCAGGACAGTTATTAGGGGAAAGTCAAGGAGTAATATTAGAATGCAAAAACTATGTAAAACAGTTACTATGCCAAGGGGTAGTCAGAAATGAAAAAATCATGGAGTGCTTTTGATTGGAAGGAACCTCGAAGATCATCTACTTCCAGCCCCTCCACCAATGGAGAAGATTCCACCCCTAGATAAGTTGCTCAGGGCCCCATACAGCCAGCCTTTAACACTTCCAGGTATGAGATGTCCACAACTTCTCTAGGCAGCTTGTTCCAGTGCCTCACTACTTGTTGAGTACAGAATTTCTTCTTAATATCTAATCTAAATTTCTCATTTCTTTAGTTTACAACAATTCTCCTTCTCCTATTGCATTCTACCCATGTAAAAAGTCACTCTCCTTTTTTTAAAAAAAAGACCCACTTCAAACAGTGAGAGGCCACAGAGGTCTCCCTGGAGCCTTCTCTTCTCTTCTTGAAGGCTGAACAACCCCAACTCTCCCAGCCTGTCTTCATAGGAGAGATGCTCCAGCCTTCTGATAACTTTGTGGCCTCCTCTGGACCCACTGTAACAGGTCCATGTCCTTCCTGTACTGATGGCTCCAGAGCTGGACACATTATTACAGGTGGGGTCTCATGAGGGCAGAGCAGAGGGTCAAAAATCCCCTCCCTTCACTTACTGACAGCTCCTCTTTTCATGCAGCCCAGGTTGTGGGTGGCTTTATAGGCTGTGAGTGCACATTGCTGGCTTAGTCCAACTTCTCATCTACAAGAACCCCCAAGTCCTCCTCAGGGCTGCTCTATAGTTCTTCTCCCAGTCTGTGCTCATGTCTGGCATTGCCCTGACCCAGGTGCAGCACCTTGCACCCAGACCTATTAGACTTCATGAGCTTCTTGTGGGTCCACTTTTCAATTTTGTCCCGCTCTCTGTGGATGGCAGCCTGTCCTTCCATTGTGTCAGCTGTATTTCACAGCCTGGTGTCATCTGCAGTCATGCTGAGGCTGCTCACGATCCCACTGTCTGTGTCATCAGTGAAGATACTGAAGAGCACTGGTGCCAGATTAGAGCCCTGAGGGACATCACTCATCCCCAGTCTCCACCTGGACACAGAGCCATTGACCACAACTCTGTGGCTGTATCCATCCAGCCAGTTCCTTACCCACCAAACAGTTCACACTTCTAATCACATGTGTCTCCTCTTTGGAGATAAGATTGTCACATGGAGCTGTGTTGAAGGCTTTACAGAAGTCTAGGTAAATGACATCTGTCAGTCTCCCCTTGTCAACCATTGCTGTCACTACAGTGAAGGCCACTAGATTGTTCAGCGCCTCTGCTTAAATCTCTTTTGGGACGAAAGCAAGCAAGCAGCAGTTCTGGTTAAATATGCCTTTCCCAAGTTTTCTGCCCATTTCATCTAAATAAAAAGATTTCATTAATCTCATCTGGGATCAAATCCTTTGATCCTGAAAGGCAGATCTTGGCAGCAGTTTCAGAGAATCGTGAGTACTTTGATTGTTTGCTAATTCTTTCTGGAATTACTTGTTGACCAGTAGAACAGTTCCTCAGTCTGTAGTCTGTGTTTGCAGACACAAGCATAGGATCAGTTGGTTAGCAGTCAACAGAAAACAGTTGTACAGATGACACAAGCAGCTTTCTATTTTCTCATACTTTGGCATTTTCAAATACAAAATTTGTTCCTGTTCTGATTATGTACATATTCATAGTTTTGTTGAAACAGTGCTGTGATCTTAATAAAGTGGATGTGTCATGTTATCACTTGTGGGGGAAGCAGGGAGAGGTATACCATTTGTCACCCTGCTGTGGAAGGATTGTGAATAATGCTTGAGGAAGAGAAAGCCTAAAGGCATATTGGAGATGAGAGCAGTACAAGTCAATGTCAGGAATAGGGCGAATAGCTCTTTTCAGTCAGCAAGTGTTCAAGAGAACAAACTTTTTCAAGTTCACTGGAGATCTGTAATTGTTTTGTAGTACAAAACCGTTTCTCCTCCCTTGTTTGGCTTATTGTTGTTCCCAAGGGCTTGGTTAGTAGGTCATGCTGAAAAGTGGTTATGCTCAAAACATGTTTGCAAGAGATGCATGCACGTGTAATGAACTGGATGTGTACAACCACTGCATATGTTTCTCTTTCTTAGCAACAAGGTGTTGGTCGGCCAAGTGTATACCATGCGGTGGTGGTCATATTTCTAGAATTCTTTGCCTGGGGGCTCTTGACAACTCCAATGCTAACGGTAAGTATCATTCATCAGCTGTTATCTTGGTATTGACAAATGTAATTTGCTAATTTCCAGGGATTTGAGGTTTAATTTGGTTTACATTACTGTGTATCTCATTACCTGAATTCCAGAAGTCTTAGCAGCTGAGATCTGGACTACTGAAAGACTAGCAGATAAGGAAAAATAAATTCACTCTGCTGTACTGCTCTTTAACTCTTACTTGCCTTTTAGAGTAACACCAGTTTAGTCTATCGATTAAAGTATCTCTGGAAATTCTGGCTTTTTTAAGTCTTCATAGTTCAGTTAATCTTCCAGTTGTAACAACTGAATAAACTATGCAACCCTTCATTAACTATGTATACCCCTGTGGGCTGACTGTTTTGTCAGCATGTAGCGTACAGTAGTGTAAAGGCATGTAAGAAATGGATTTTATAAGTGTTTAATCTGTTCTGGTTATTTTCCGGATGAAAAAATAATTTGAGTGTTTAGTAATAGGATATGAAGCACTTAATTTGAAGGCATGGATCTCGTTCATTTTAGTGGGGTCTGCCTGTGAGCAGTCACGGGAGGTCTGTTACTCCAGGTTTTCATCACCTAATATTTGAGACCACTTTGAATACATGGCAAGCAAAGTTTTGTGGGATCGAAAGAGTTAATTTTTTTCCTTCTCCAAACTCCAAGTAAGATAATGTACATAACTCTTGGAATGTGTTTGTCTAACTTTTCTAAAAACAATTGCTGAACTTCTTACTATAACTTAGTAATAAAAAAGTTCACATAAACAGTTAACACGTTTCCATAAACAGTTGTCTCACAAAATGATTGTCCTGTCATCCTGCTGGTTTCAAAATATGGGGAAGCTTACTGGGTGATCTTTCTTATCTTTTCTTTTTCTTTGCTTTTTTCCTTAACCAAAGTGGTCAGTTTCAACTTGCCCAAGTTCTACATTCTCATTTAAAAGGATAAATGTGCAAATCGTAATTCTTACAGATCTGCAAACCCTCACCCATTTTAATAAAAGTGTGTGGTGGGTTCTTCAGTAGTTGCCCAGTAGTATACTGGAATAGTTGGAATAGGTCCATAGTGGAGGGTGATCATCTTTATTTGTAATCAGCAAGTGCTTTGCATGCACTGAAAGATTGCTGTTGGGTTTATATAATTTCAAGTCTGGTTTGATCCTTTGCACCTTTGTCTTGTGATTTACCTGTGGTAGCTTATATTGGCTTGCTTTTGAGTCAGCAGTACTCAAAGTTCTGTGGAGATTTCTTGTGAGTAAGGTTCAGCCTTTGAACTGCCAGCTGCTCACTTTTGCTCAAGCAGGTTTGTCAGGTAGAAAGGGCAGAAATGGAAATGTCATGCTTGTTGATCAAAGCTCATGGTTACTCAATTTTTTGTGGTTTTTTTCATGATTCTACAGGTAATTTTCAACTTTCAATCTAATTAAAATGTTGTGTACTATGAAAATAAGTTGTGTGTATTTTTGATAGCTGAGATTATTTAAAGTTCATTTTTGAAATTGCTTTTTCACTTCTTTTGTCATCTGTCAGCAAAGCTGTACTGTTTGTTACATGACACTACACTTGGAGAAGAAAAGATTTAAAGTGTTTATAAAGCACACAAAGGTTATTTTAGTCAAAGACTGCCCAAAGGTTGTGGACATTATTTTTATTATGGACTTGTAAGCCAATGTTAGTAAATCACCAAAAGCAGTGTTAATTAGTTAATGTCATGTTCTGTGTTCAATATACTTTTTTAATATGTACCTATTGGTAGAACTTGAGTAAAGCAGTTTACCAGTTTGTCAACTTGTATTTCTCTTGTCTATAAAGTAACAAATGAATATCAAAAAACTTGAACTTAATATCAGCAGTGGTTTCCTCTCAGGAAAAAGTACTAGAGAACAGTTCACAGGTGATTAGATTTCACTCTCTGACTTTCCTATTTTTGTTTGGTTTTTCTTTAACTTAGAATACATCTTATTTTAGATCTTTAATTTGAATCCTGACTTTTTTTTCCTCAATTCATATCATAAGATCAGTGCTCTAACAGGTGAAAAATTGTTCTAAATATCTAACCAGAAGATCATACTAGAAGGGAAAAATGGTGTAAATAAGGAGAATTGTCTGCTCAGTAGTTAATATGAGAACCACCACTTCGATTAAATCTATGATTTGAGAATCTCAGTCTTCCTAGAAAAATAATGCTGATACTTTTCAGTGACACTTTCTCAGTATACATATAAGTAATTTTTGTAATTGTTGGCTCTTATCTGTAAGTATCAGGAGTAAATGAATGTGAATTTTTATGCATATATGCTTTGAACATCACAATAAGATTTTTTTTTAGTCAACATGGTAGCACCTGTGAAGCCCCTTAACTCTCTTGCATATTTATGGTAAATCTGTTGAGCATAGATTAACATTCTTGCCCTTGAATTAAGACTGCTGGTAAAGCACCTTACATGAATTTGTGGATGTATTTAAACACACAGAACTCTTGCTGGTATTTATAAGCATCTACTTATTAATTGGAAGTGTTTCTAACTGTGTGGCTATTTAATAGCTACTATTTGTTCAGTTGTGAATATAGAACTGTTTTTTCCTTCTCAGTGTAAGTAAGGTGAATTTCATTTTCACTCCTAAATATTGACAGTGTTTGAGTCAACCTTTTTAAGGAATTAGCTACATAAAAATTTTATAATTTGTACCACATGGAGATTGTTTTTGCTTGCATTGATCCTCTTTTTGGGCACAGTGTCCCAGACCAGCTACCTCTGCATTACAGTCTTTGCCTGTGTAGGAATTTATGCCAATAATTTGTTATTAATCTTGTTTACATTTTCTTGTGAACACAAAAAAAGAGGTAGAAGATAGTTGTTTTTTTTTTCTTTTGGTTGTTCCAGGGTTCTTGGCTTTGGTTCGGTATTTTTTTCTTTTAGTTTTTATTTTGGGATAGGATATTTTTTTAACAAGTTCTCATGGAGCTGTCCTGTTTCACAAATCAAATTTAAACTTGGAATCAACTCCCTCCTGACCTTATTAAAATAATGCTTTTTTCCCTCTGTCAGGTCTTACATGAAACATTTCCCCATCACACATTTTTAATGAATGGTCTTATTCAAGGTGTAAAGGTAAGATGTTTTTTAAACCTCTGACCTAAATATTCTGCGTGTCCTCATATTTTAACTTGTCTTGGCTGCATTTTCCATAAGAACATACAAAACATTGAAAATGTTGTTAATTCTTAAACCATTTTTTCACTGTAGGGGTTGTTTCTCAATTCAAGTTTTACTGCAGAAGTGGCAGCATCTTGAGACAAGTGGAATGTTTCTCAGAAATTTAAATTCCTCTTATTTGAATAGCTACCACTTGTAGCTATTGTAATCTTGATTGGGATCTGTCTGAGAATAGAGCTCGGTTTTTATTGTCTGCTTCCTAATGTTAAATGATTTATATCAGAGGCAAATTAATGCCATCATGATGATACCATTGAGATAGAAAATGAAGCACTTTATCACTGTGGTTTTGTCTTAAAATGTGTCAGTAAGAGCTGATTTTCATCAGGTTGGTTTCATTTCCTGGTCCTATTCTTTTAATCAACTCTTTAACATTCTGTGATGGTCAAGATATTCAGGGTAGCTTGTAGCTTACTTAGACCACTGCATTCACACAGTGGTTATGGTGGATTGTGGCCACAAAAAAGCTTAAAAGAATTTTCTAGCATAAGTAATGTAAAGTCTTTTCTTTGATAACTGTTGTATTGAGAGGCTGCAAACCCCTTGCTGTAACTTATGACTAAGATAATTTATAGCACTGAGAAATTATTTTTCTTTATGTCCCATAACAAATCTAAAGCAGTGCTTTCAGTTGTAAGAACATGACATCTTTAAGATCAACTTGCTGTCTTGCTGTCTTCCACGGTGGATTGGCCAGAACACGATGCACTCGGGATGTTAGTTTGTCTGAGACTGAAAGAGGAAGTTACTGTCTCATTGTTCTCCTAGAAGAAAAAAGTTCACGTT
The DNA here is from genome assembly GCA_013400955.1 of Drymodes brunneopygia. Lineage (NCBI taxonomy): Eukaryota > Metazoa > Chordata > Aves > Passeriformes > Petroicidae > Drymodes > Drymodes brunneopygia. The sequence goes on from VZTZ01014077.1 coordinate 306,860, forward strand.
CCTCTTCCTGGTTTTTTTCAAGTTTTTCACTCACAGTGCAGTGTAACTGTGCATTAAAAGTAGTAAATAGAGGGTTCCCCATAGATTTTGTACAGAGCATATCTGTAGAAAAGTGCATTAATGTCATGAATGTTTGAATTGCTATAAAGGTGTAATAAACAGGGGATCAAAGACTAGAGAGAGCTTGTACCACCGTGTCTTTTGTCTTCAAAATTTTGTTTATGAAACATCGGAACTGTTTTTGGCAGCAAAATATATTAGTTCACATGGCACTGAAATCTGATTCTAAGAAGTAAGAGCACGAATGTCAACTGAGTAAGATATCTAACTTTCTGAGGATCTGGTAGTCTGGCTTTACAGCTTTTGCTCTCAATCTACTTACTGAAAACGTTGAAAATCAGGTTTGTTTGTGAGGATTTGGCAGAACAGTTATTTAGTACAGCAGTCTGTACACATTTGTTAAACTTGTGACTGTATTTGGATAAGAGAGGTAATCTAAGTTATCCAGAGTAGACTTCATGGTATTAAGGTGCTTACAGAACCATTTACTAATGTTTGGACTTACGGCACAATTGGATTGATAATTGAAGAATGTAATAATTAGGAGGAACTGTTCCCCAGTTAACAAACCTGTGAAATCCCTTACTTATTTTAATTCTCATGTGTAATAAGACAGATTTGAGGCCTAGATTCTAAGACTTCTTGAAATTCTGGAAAATTGATCCTTAGTCAATTTCTTCTATTTTTGCTGTACATATGAGTATGAACTTTGCCACAGGAATCTCGTTATGGTGTCCCATGATCTCAAGTTGCCAGGCTTGCTCAAATATCTTCTAAGTTCTTGCACTGTACAGATGTACTGTACACAATAAATATGTAGTATAAAGCACTAAGTGTTTGATTTAATTTAAACTGTTAAATTTGTTTCAGAGACCAGTTATGTTAACCAAAACTCTTTCCTAGGACAGTCCAAATTAGAGGGCAACTTGGGTTTGAAATCTATCACTGAGTCTCTTATTAGAGGCTAAGATAATGTCCTTTGTGGAACTAGACTGTATTTTGGAGATCTTAAAGATTTTGCAGTCTGTGTTACTTATGGATCTTGAAAAAGTGTCTCATACTGCCTCTCTTTTTTTAAAATTCACTGAGGTTTAATAGATTTGAAACATAAGCCATCAGAATCACAGTGTACATTTTCAGTTTTCTACAACTTCTGTGTTTAGTTTCAAATCAATTTTCAATTTTATTCCTTTCTTATATTGTAGTTAAAGTGAGCCTTGGAAGTGTAAACACAGGCATATTAATTGTTTTTCTTCTGTCACAGGGGTTTTTGTCATTTCTCAGTGCTCCATTAATAGGTGCTCTCTCAGATGCTTGGGGAAGGAAATCTTTTCTTCTTCTTACAGTTTTCTTCACCTGTATCCCAATTCCATTAATGCGAATAAGCCCATGGTAAGTGGTACAAACTGCAGTAGCAAGCTTGTCAGGAGAGCAGATATTCCAAGCAGTTTGGGGACGTGGGAGAGGGATAATTAGACAGGAAGAAAGCAGCTTTCCTTTCAAGTCATGATTGCATTATTCTGGAACTTTTCTGTTCAAGATGTGGTCAAACTGTGTATCCTAAAAGTAGCAATAATGGAATGTGAACTATATTCATATGAGTAAAGCACTTCTTGCAAGGATTTGATAATCCCGTCTAACTCTGTTTTAAGATCAGCTGCTAATTTTTTCCCTTGATGACTGACAGCAATAAACATGTTTTTAAAGCTAAATGAACCTTAGCATATATTTGCCACAGAAAAATATTATTGTTGCAAGTGAAATCTTTTAACTCTTTGATTAGGACTTCGAAACCAAGTCAATACTGCTCAAAACTGACTTCAGTTGCATTTACTTTAATTGTGAAACCTGGAAGAATTACAAAAGAACTCTGTGTACATTGAATGCATTCAGAGTTCAGCTTCCACAGCATTAGATATGATAGTTTATTCTTTAACTGGCTGATGAAATGACTTCTAAGATAGTTCATTTTTCATAACTTAAACTCGAGAGTGTAAAAATCTATAGGTACCATGTCCTCAAGGGACCACTTCTTTTAGGCTGATGTAAACAGAAAAATACAAAAAAATTAAAATGCTGTTTTCCAGTATTTAAGTGAGACTGCACAGTCACTCATTCATTCATCTTCAGTGAAGTTCTGTGTTAGCTCTTGAGGAACCGTCCCCTTAGCCTGAAACTAACTTGCTTATTAGTGAGATGAAAAGCAAGAGATCTTAGCTCAAACTTTCTAATTGTTGCTTTTAAATTATTAGGTGGTACTTCGCTATGATTTCAGTATGTGGAGTCTTTTCTGTTACCTTCTCTGTAATATTTGCCTATGTAGCTGATGTAACACAAGAACATGAAAGAACTACAGCCTATGGAGTGGTAAGATATGCTCATCTTGGGGAAAAAGGTCAGATTATGACCTTCATATTGAACTTGTGTTTTGATGTACGGATTGTTTCCTGATTATTGTAAAGAGGTTGATAAAGGAATGAACCATGGCTCAAAACACTGTATTAGAGTTCAGGCAGTGAACAGAGTGCTGTGTGCTCATGGGAGCAGAGTATATACTTGACAGCTTGCACGGAGGGCATGTGTAAGAAAGAATGTATTTAAGTTTTGCAAACAACACATTAATTGTTAAAGACAATGCAAGTAATTTATTCTAGCAATAGATCTCCATCATCTGTAAGTTGCACTTCTAGTTTGTATGACTTAATTTTAGTATAGAATGGCTTTTGCTAATGTCAGAATGATGAGGAAGGATGAAAATACATAAAACAGTATTTTCAATAACATGCACATGACCTTTCTTAATGATCAAAAGACAAGGAAAATAATTTAGTTAGTACAAACTAGTCCTTTCAGTGGTAATATAATTCCTGCTTAGTTTGCTTTCCTAATATCTATATTACTTTAGGTTTTGGAGGTTTGTTGGTAGACATCCTTAACCTTTCAACTTCTTTTAGGTGTGCATTTAAATGTACTGACAATTTTTTTCAGTCAAATCACTTCAAATTCATAATTAGAAAACAAAATAAAGATTCTAGAAAGTAAGACCCATTTTCCTTTGAGCCAAACCTGATCTTGGACTGTAAATCCTGTCTAGTATGGTGTGGTGTTGGGGAGGCTGTCAAAACTGTTTTTGGGACCCATGTTTACTGTCATAAATGGTGTGTGGTTTATTTACTTTTTGTTTGGTTTGGGTTTTTTACTTGAATTTTTACTGGTATGTTTTTTAAATAACACTTCTGGGGAGGGGTGGTGGTGGGCAAGTGACTTCATTTTTCTGTAATGGCAGAATAACCACTTCGAGGAGTTTGTAAACTGTTGTTGTGCATAGGTATCTGCCACCTTTGCAGCAAGTTTGGTAACTAGTCCTGCCATTGGAGCATACCTGTCCTCCAGCTACGGGGATAGTCTGGTTGTGCTGGTGGCCACGCTGGTGGCTGTTATGGACATCTGCTTCATCCTGCTAGCTGTACCAGAATCTCTGCCGGAAAAAATAAGACCTGCTTCGTGGGGATCTTCTATATCATGGGAACAGGCAGATCCTTTTGCAGTAAGATGTGCTTCAATAACTAATTATTAAATATTTGATGATTAATGAGGAATAGTTATTAGTTGCAGTTTGTAAGCTTGAGAAGTCTTCAGTCTTACTGTTAGCTTGACTATTCGGTATACCATAGTCTCTGTTCTCTGCTCTTGCCCATAAAGATCTAACTACATTTAAAAAACAAAATCAAACCAAACTTTATGGATTAAATAATTGTAGATTTGAAAATAGTGTATGGTGTGAAATTCAAAGGAACAATACTTTACTTTTCTAACTTATGTACTCTGTTTTATAAAGAGAAATGCTGAATTCTTACGCCTCAAAAGCCAATATTTTAGGGGTTTATATATTCACTTTATAATTGTACTTTTGGCGGTATCTCTCCCCACTCTTGATTTCCACTTTTGGTTATATGTGATTTCTTTCTAATAGAGAATGGATCTATAAAGCCTGATTTTTTATAGGCATATATAGTAAAGGCTAAAACACACCATGCAGTCTTTGTAGAAACTTGTCCACTTACTCACACTTACTCAGTTAATTTGTGTTTTTGTTACACCTTGGTATCTTAAGAGAAAGGAAGGAGTGATTTTTCTTCATGAGATCCGTCCTGCTGGGGACAGGTTGTGAATATTGAGAGATGGATGGCATACTTGAAAGACTACAGAATTTATTACAGAAAGTTACAGAATTTGTTTATCACAATTTATTTGTTCCTTAAAGTAATTAATATAATCAATGAACAAGTGTAAGAAATGTATATTTTTTGCTAGGATCTTTCAAAACAAATTATTATTATGGAGATCCATTAGAAGACATTAAGGATTTCCTTTACTATTAAATAACACTGTTTTTGGGGAGTAGTTTTTGGCACTGAACAGTAGCTTCAGAAACCTTAATGGAAACTTTGGTGAGGAATTGGTCCCCTAAACTATATATAATGAGATTGTTTGTGACTGAAGGTTCAGTTTGACAGTTTCCATGCGTAATAGTTTTGATGTATATGCATGCACAATAAAAGGAAATCTACTTTCTTCTTTCTTTATGCTTTCATTAGAGTTTGTACAAATGAGTTTTAATACCTGCTTTGTTCTTTTGTTTTACAGTCTCTGAAGAAGGTTAGAAAAGATCCTACAGTTCTCCCGATCTGCATTACTGTGTTGCTCTCATATCTGCCTGAGGCTGGCCAGTATTCTAGTTTCTTTCTGTACTTGAGACAGGTAAATGTTGGTGTCTTCACATCTTACTAAGGATATTTAAATAAGTGTTCCCTATGACCTCTTTCTTGTTACAGACTTTGCTCAGAGACCTACTTTCTGGCGAAGTAAAGCTTTAAAATTAAAGGCAGTGCTTTTGCTAAGCCAAGAATCGAGTAACACTTGACTCCTGATGCATAAACCATGCAATATCTTAAGCTTGTGTTTACCTTAAGCAGGCCTTGGTTCTCATTCAGTGCAACAGATTCTGGGTCTGTCTTGAGGTGGGATCTTGCCCTTTGAAGACCTATTGTGTTTGTGGGAGAGAGAGAGAACTTCAGTTTTCAGATCCATGACTTCCTCTGTCTCCTTTTTTTTAAGGCAGGTTTTTTTTTTCTTCTCTTGGCAAAGAGTCAAGTTAAGGATTATTCTTGAAAGTGGACACTTCCTATATGGATCCTGTCTAGATCTGGAGTATAAGCACGGATGGGTGTTTTCTTTGAGAAGATACTTGCTGCTAGTAATTGTCCTCGACTGTGTTTGGCATTTGTTTTATGCAGTTTCTGCTTCTCTACAGGTTATAGGCTTTGGATCTGCTAGTATTGCAGCATTTATAGCTGTGGTGGGCATTCTGTCCATCGTCGCTCAGGTAAGCTTTAGTCTTTATAGTGCTTCATTTAAGTTTATCTAAAAACTTTTTGCATGCTCTAATATGCCAGTGAATCTTAACATTCACTAAATATTGTATTCATGTTACAGTCCATGTAAATTTCTTGCTTTGTATCAACTTTCCTTAGAAATACTGGATCTGGACATCAGAAAAATAAAATTTGCTGAACTTAGTTCAGTAAATTCGTTGGAACTCTGACTTAAAATCATTAAAATGATGCAGGAAATCCATTGCTAAATGCAAGGCATTCTGAAAGGGAAATGCCTTATTTTAAATAAAAGTCATGCTACTTGCATCTATTCAATTGGCCTGTGCTATCAAACTTGCATACAAGCAAGACCTAGTCTTTCCAGGGTTACTTAGGCTCAACTTGGAGGCTGAGGTGCTGTGAGGCCTTGGCATCTTCTTGTCATATTTCTTAATTAGCAACAGTGAGCTGATTTTTCAACAGATTCTGTGTCTTTTGTAAATCAAAGATTTTTTATGATGTGATCTTTGGTATCTTTATGGATACAGTTTGTCTTCCTGTTTGATAACAAGAAGAAGAATGGCATATAGAGTATGTTGTAACCTTGCTGCCAAACTCAGCAGAATGAAGGTCTTACTATTTTGATGTAAACAACACATTCATCAATGTTTACCAGTTTTACTGGTGTCAGTTGTGGCCTTCATTAGCAATTCAAGTCATTATTTTAATCCTTGTGCTGTCGTTTGTTTTCAGGCTGTTGTGTGCACTCACATTTGCCAGTCATACTTTATGCAGACCAGTATTTTTGCTAAAAATCTCTAAGATGGCTTCCCTTCTGGTTTATACTTTTCAGTGTTAAAATAAGGACAATCTATTGATTTTTGAGCTTTTTGAAGAGTACAACTTACTGAAATAATCTTTGCTTATTGACATAATCTTTGCTTCATAAATACTGATTTATGTTGGCATGTTGGATATCTCCAGAACAAACTGAACACATGAAGGTGGAATTACTGTATTTTTTCTATGTAGCATTCGAACCAAAAATAAGAAAGCTAGGGTGGGCAGTTGACCTTGGCTGGATGCCAAGTGCCCACCAAGCTGCTCCAGCACTGCCCAGCCAGACAGGGAAGAAAAATTAAGGTAAAAAACACCTCTTAGGTGGAGATAAGTCAGTTCATTAAAGCAAGAGTTTAGGTGTGCACAAGTAAAGATGGGAAGAAAGGTTTATTTTCTGCTTCCTATCATCTAGCAGTGTTGAGCCACTTCCTGGGAAGCAGGGCTACAGCCCACACAGAAGTTGCTCTGGAAGGCAAACACCGTACATAACAAATACCCCATTCCTCCTCCTTTCCTTGGCTTTTATATCTGAGCTGATGTCATATGGCATGAGTTATTGCTTTGGTCAGTTTGGGTCAGCTGGCCGACTTGTGTCCCCTCCCAGGATCTTACCCATTCCCAGTCTACTGATGTGGGGGTAATGTTGAGAGGCAGCACTGATGGCTCTGACAGAGCACAGCTGCTCAGCAGTAGCCAAAGCACTGGTGTTACCTGCACCTTTCCAGCTACCCACAGACCTGTGAGGGAAAATAATCTCCATCTCAGCCAGACTAAATACACTCAGGAAAACAGACTAGATAAGAGAGGAACTGTATTCTGCTCTGCAGTCCTGGTTCCTTTTCTCTGTATTTTTCCTGAAGCATTGCTGAGCTTCTCCCGTTAAAGAAAAATGTGTGCTCCATTAACTGAGTCAAGTTGTCCATGTGGCCTTTGCTTTACTAGGAAGTGTCTGCTTCTTACCATGAGTAATTTCTTGTTGTATCTGAATTGGAATCTCTGTCCCCCTCAACAGTAACACTTGTAACAAATAGAAATACTGATCGTTGGTTAGGATTACTTTCCATGTGCAAACAAAAAGGTCATGTCAGTGGTGTAGAGAGTCACTAGAAAATGTAATTAATGGTGCCTAGGAATTGGTCTTGGCCAATGTGATGAAGGTGACAAAGCAGTAGAATTACTTGTAAGTTTAAATGTAAATTTACAAAATAATTCAGCTGACCTAAGGAGTTTATATTCTTCTGAGCTAACAGTCTTTTTTTCTCTAGGATTTGTAGATACTGGTAAATTCAAGTAATGTCCAGCCTGTGCTATCTTAGCTTGGTAACAGCTTTTATTTTGTGGAATGCTCTATTCTGCAATAAAATAGGTTTGTAGAGGTGAAAAGGAAAGCCTGTTTGCATTGGAAATAGACACTGTCATCTAATGTACATAGAGGTGGCAATACATACGCTTCTCAATGTCCTGAAGTAGTAAGCCTTTAAAAGTTAAGAATATCCGTACATTAAATGTTGAAGTGACTTACCTGTATTTTGGATATACTACAGGAGAAGTAAGAGGACAAATGGTATGAATTTCCTCATAATTTGAAAGGTATTCTGAATTACTTTGCATGGGAGAAATTACTTTAGAAGTCTGACTTGTTTTAAAACAACTTTTGGTTGAACCAATTTCTCTTGCAGACTGTGTTTCTCGGTATCTTGATGAGGTCTATAGGGAACAAAAACACAGTTCTCCTTGGCCTTGGCTTTCAGATCTTTCAGCTGGCTTGGTATGGTTTTGGATCTCAGTCTTGGTAAGCATACATTTTGGTATGTACACACTTCTTAAGGACCTGAAAGGGTTTTTTTCTAAAAATTCTACTATTTAATTCTGTTGTCATGGATATCTAAGTGTTCTGTGAATTAAGCATTCACATTTTCATTATACTACCAAAATTTGGTCTATATTTTGCATATGTGGGAATGATAGAATTTCCTGTACATACAGTCCTTTAGAAAAGGGAGTCTGCAACATTTTGGTATTTGAGTATTAAGTCTATGAATGTGGTTAAAACTTTTTCTTAAACTCATCTTAAGCTAATAAGTAGCATATTCTCTGTAGTAATTCCACTATTTTATCCATTAGGCACTGGACCTATACTTGTTTTTATTTTTCTAACTAATTCTCTTACTCCAACTATAATTAGTCTTAGAAACTATCTAGAGTTTCTTCTGTTGAAAAAACTGTCTTTAAGAAGAGACACTTAGAACCATGAGCTAGAACAACTTCTTCTTTATGAAGTTTGTCCTGCTGAAAGGGATCAGTGCTTGTTGTTTATCAGAGCACTTCCTAGTCAATTGTAGCAGCTAGAGAATTGCCTCACTGGGACACCCTGGGAAATTGTTCCTTTGTATGGCATTTGGAGAGGAAAGCCCACTTCACTCCCATTCCCCTCTTTTTCTCTGCTAGGATAGAATCAAATCAATTGTGCTTGTGTTCCAACATGTTCAGAATAATATGTGGGAGGGGAGCAGGAAGATAACCAGATAATTTCCAGTCTTTAGGTATTTTAATAAGAATATTTTGAAAAGTCATTAAGTGTTAAATAAGGATGCCCTTGTGGCCCTTTTGGGTGTGTGGGGAGTAATTATAAGGGCAGTCTCATTTTTAATTTGCATTATGTATTTAACACAGGATGATGTGGGCAGCAGGAGCGGTAGCAGCGATGTCAAGCATTACATTCCCAGCAATTAGTGCTCTGGTTTCACGAAATGCAGAGGCAGATCAACAAGGTGAGTGTTGGATCAATTGCTGTTTACACATCAGATTGCTTTTTTGTCATGAAAGCAGAAGAGTTATCTAGGCATACTTTTCAAGTTGTCTTTGTGAGTTTTCACTTGGTAGTATCTGTGGAAGTCTGCCAATCTATGCAGACAGGAAGGAAATGCACAAATTCATCATATTTGCATTGTAGAGTACATGATTTCTGATGAGCTAATTCTTTTCTTTCTTTCTGTAAAAGTACTATGAACGCAACAAAAACTTCTTTTTTTCTCTTCCTTTTATTGGGTGCAGTATTCTCTAAGTAGACAGTGAGGATTAATGTAACAATACTACCTTTCAATTGGAAATTTTACCAGACTGAAGTAAATGTAGGAAAGAAGCTTTATTTTTTTGTATAAAAGTGGTCCCTATTTGATACAATACTTCAGATTTTCAAGGAACAGAAAAGGAAGCCAAAGTAACCAGTTAGTCTGAGAAAAATTTACTGGTTTTGGTGTGAAAAGCAATGTGCAGTCAGAAATTACTCCTCCTTTAAAGTGAAATGAGAGGAGAAGTCATCACAAATTAAAACACTGGTAAAATGAACTGAGTTTAGTGTTCTCTTGTAAAAAATGCTGTACATATAGATTTTAAGTATCAGTTGTACTTTTGCATTGTACAACATGAAGTTAGGTAAATGCAATTAATCTGAGAAGTACACAGGAGACGCTTCCAAGATGTGGATTTCTGTTGAAAGATACAAAAGGTAGTATTTTACATGGGGTTTTCTAATTACTCCCCTTTTCCTCATCTTTTTAGAGACATTTTAAAGATTTTTAAAGGCTTTTTTTCTGTTTGCATCAGGAAATTACTAGTTTAGTTAAGCTGACAGAAGCCATTGAACTTCAATTTTATGTAGAGGAAACTGGTGTTTATAGCTGAGGCTTTTGATAGTTTCAAGACTGATATTTTGCCACCTAGCGGTGTGAAGATTTTAAACTTTAGTGTCATCAACCTATGAAGTCAAAACTTGGACAGCTATCTTTTTTGCCTGTTTTCTTTCCCCCCATTTTACAAGTCACTGCCTTAAGAATGAAGCAGATTATTATTATTATTGTAAAATAGCATTTTTTAGTCTCTTATGTGAAGTTAATGTCATCAAAACACTTTTTTCACTGTTGTCACAATCACTTAATGAAGTCAAAACAGGAGTATTCCTATAGCACTTTGAATAATCGAGCTTTAAAAAGAATCCAGTGTAAAACTGCAGCCAGTCAAGTACTGTGAATTTACTGCTGTACACTTAATTTACTGCCCTGAGTAAGTTACTTGATATTTAAATAAATACTGGGCACAATTTGTGTATATTTTCCCAGTCACAGTTCTTAACATTTAGGTACATTATTCTAAATTTCACTTGAAAATAAATTGAATGGGTACCACATTTAAACTTTGCTACCTTCATTGTAGGCTTTGGGTGAGAGTGGAAGAACTCTTATATAAAAAATTAAACCTGCACATAAGCTTCATAATCATAATAATGAAATATTATACAATAATAAAAATCATTATGCTTCTAGTAATCTGCAAGTATAGTGACAGAACTATGATGATGCAGAGGATTATTTTATCTGAGGGATTTGTCTTCAATGTACTTCTTGCATCTTAGAATGCAGAAATAATTAAGATACTCTCTATTTTGCAACAACTATTAGAATACACTCAGAGCTTTTGGCTCTGAACGTTTCTTTCTTGCTTAAAAAAAAAATCCTACTCTCTTTTTTTTCCTCCTTAGGTGTTGTCCAAGGAATAATAACTGGAGTAAGAGGACTGTGCAATGGCCTGGGACCAGCACTGTATGGCTTTATTTTCTTTCTCTTCCATGTGGAACTCAATGAATTGCTACCTGAGAACACTTCTGAAGAAAAAACAAAGCAAGATCCTAGTGCTAAGGTTAGTTCAAAATTTGGTGTGCAGTTTGCCATGTGGAACTCATTGAGCCAGAAATCTGTCTTCTTCTTTTTGGTTGATTTAGAATCTTCATATCTTACTTTTAAACTACTTAATTCTCACTTTTCAGTTTTATTAAATAATTAAGATAGCTCATAATTTAAATGTGATAGTAAATATTTAGATTTATAGTAGTAGTAGTATTGGTTTCAGTATTGTAACAGTACCAGGTAACTTCTTTTGATGTAAATTTACTGGAACTAAAGTTTGATTACGATTTTCCACAAAAGCCCTTACAACAAACAGTGGAGTTGTAGGCTGTGTTGGAGAGTTATAATAGCACTTGGCATGCAATGAGAAAGGACAGCTTTTAAAAGATTTTTACTTCTCTCAGTGAAACCACAGTCTTGTGATACTCAAAAGCTGCTCAGATGAATGAGTTGTTATACTACAAATGAGGCTGTATTAATTTGTGAGAGTTCATTACTTTTTAAGTACTTGTGTGTATAGCATCTCTTGAAGATTTAATGTCATCAAAATATATTTTTGGTATGTTTATACACTTTATATGTACAGGCCATCAGCTGAAAATTTAGGCCTCTGATTGTAACAAGAATTGAGGCAAGGGAAATGTGACTGTATACTTATGTTCATATACCTTCCCACTTCATTTGAGACTAGCTTCCTACATTTCATTTGGTAAAATAAAAGTACACTGGATTGAAATCTTCTGATTTTTATCTAGTTTTAGTTTACACAGATACAGAAGAGTTGTTAAAGATTAAAACAAAAGCTGAATTATTAACACTTTTCTTTTGTAGAGGTTTGTCATCAAACTTGGCTGATGTAAAATTCATCTTAAAGTCTTTCTGTGGTTTGTTTTTAGTTGGGGCTATGAAATGTGAGTTTTGTTTATAAGTTTTTTTGTTATAAAGTTTTGTTTATAAATTTTAAAATAAACTGCTTAGAAATAAGAGAGAATAATTCCAAATACTAAGTTATCATATGTGAACAATGAGTCTCTGCAGTGAGAATGGTCTCACTGTTATTTTTCTCACCCGTATATTGGTTTTTTGGGATGCTTGTTTATTTGGCTAGCTTGAATCTAGGGTATCTCAGCCATGGAAAAGCAAAGTTAAGACTTACTGAGTATTTGTACTTCTGGATGTTGAAACCTTATTCTATTAATGTTCAGAGGAGTCTTGTTGATTTAACAGGCATGTTGCATAAAGCAAAAGAAAATTACAAAACATCAGTCAATATCTGTTTCATTTGCTAGGCAATCATATTGCCAATTGACAATTTCATGTGTTTCTGGTTTTTAGATCAGTGTGGAGATCAGGTGAGGAATTTGTGGGGATTGTAGATGCAGAAAATTCACTTTACAGTGCACATATGGATCTGTTTGCAAAAATTTTATAGTCATCATAAATAATGTTTCTCATGATCTCTTGCCTTAGTGGTGTAGTTCATAATGCAGAAGTCAATGTCTGACACATGAATTTATTATGCTTGTTTTCCTGTAGAGAGCAATTGTTCCTGGTCCCCCCTTCCTGGTTGGAGCGTGCATTGTTCTTCTGGCTTTTCTAGTCGCCTTATTTATTCCTGAGAACAGCAAAGCCAGCACTACCAAAAAACACAGCAACAGCATCAGCAGTAGTCGGAGTAACAACCTAGACCAAAGTAATGAAGAGGATATTGAACCATTGCTGCAGGATAGCAGTGTATGAAGGCTAAATTCTGAGGGGTCTGTGGGACAAATGCATGCACTGAATTGTGGCTCTGGAAACTTGGTGGGAGGTACAGAGTCTCTTGCCTTTGAGAGGAAGGCAGCTGTGACAGGGGGTCACTTGCTGTGTGATGCTTGAGGTTGATGTCATGCTTGCAGAAGTGGTTTTTAGAACAGCAAGTCTCAAGCTGGTGTGATTCCACCCAATACTGGACTGCAAGTGTTGTGTCAAATTCTGATATTGGGTAGAAACCTGAATATAGAGACAAACTTTTTTTTAAAGTTTAAATATTTAGTTCCCAAAATTGCAAGATAATGCAAAATAAACAGTTTTGGGCCGTAACAACTTCTGCCATCACTATTATAGGTTGATTTGCATTCCTTATGCCTTTTTGTCTGCATCTATGCCACATGTAGTCTTCATGAAATGGGAGGCACTGATTTCTATATAGTTTTGGTATCTAAAACAGAGGTTATCAATGAAATTCTCAAATATTATTTACTAACAAGAAGTCCAGTAGTTACCAGAAAGCAGTGAAGAAACTGAGATGGCAGAATTCTGAATGTGTGTGATCAGTATGACAGTAGCTACCCATAAATGAAGGTCATACAGAAACCCTAAACCCACATTCTGGAATAATAGGTTTTGTGCAGTTAAAGCAAATCCAGATGGCACCCCACAGTCAGGTCCCATTAATGTTCTACTTATAAAAAATAAAAATCTGATTTTAAAATGAGCACTGTCAGAAATACAGATACGTCTGAGTGGGTGCCAGAGTACTTTACATCAAGAAATATATGTATTTACTGCATTTTGTCACTTTATCTGCCATATAAACTAATTTTTCCTATTAATTCCTTTCACCCCTGCCTTAACTGCTTCTTAGTGTTGAGTTATTAATCATATTTAGCCTTCATATCACTGTTTACCTATTGAATATCATGGATATAGTAATATAATTTTTTTTCCTGAAAGATGTTTCAAAGGAGTTATGAATTGTTACAGATGTGCTAATTTTTAGAGACATTTTATGAAGAAGACACAGATTTATATGTATTTTGCTGCAGTGTAAATGGACTATTAAACCCAACTTTAATGAAGTACTCCTTTGAATGTTTTATATGTATGCAATATATGTAGATATTTGTAAGGAGTTTTAATTTTTCCAGATGGGGTGCTGTGTAAATCATGTATTTATAAATGTAATGAGAGTACAGACAGTTATACAGTTTTTTAAAAGGATTGTGTATTGACTGAACAAATTTTAAAAATATATATTTTGAAAATTGTTCCACATTGAGCACAGATAAGAAACCTTTTGTACTATGTGGGTTGGTTTTTAAGTTAATAAGCTTCCTAATGCATAATAAATATAAATATTAAGCTTTCTAGGTTTTGTGAGTAAGTGTGTGTTCTTCCAAGTTCACTGTTGTGCCTTTGCTGCTTCAGAACAGAAGTGGGTTAATCCTAGTGTTGGATGACAGTACCTGAATTCCTGTTCTGCTGTGTTGTGTCTGTGTCATCAAGAGTGCTGAAAAGCCTGCTTTGCTTAGAATACCTTGGGTATCTGACATGGTATGCACTGGGGTAGAGAAGTGGAGAATGAAAGTACAAAAAATCTCCCGAGAATAATTTCTGATCTCAATAGTAGTGCAGAATTAAGATGCTTTTTCTGATGACGCTTACATGGCTGTTTTCCTTTGAATTTCTTGTAATTCAAGGCTGGGCTTTTATTCGGGATATTCTTTGTTTTTGCTGCAGGCCAGACTGCAGTTGGGTAGGTTTTGTGAGATCCCAGCTTAGAACATCTTGAACTTGATATAAGGAATAAAATGTTTATTACTGCTAGTAGTATCCCAGCAATGGATCAGAATTTTGAAGAATCTTAGAGTCACAGATTGGAAGGGACCTTTATAAAGATCATGGGACAGGGACATCTTTCACTAGAGCAGGTTGCTCAGAGCCACCCTGTCCAACCTGACCTTGAACATTTCCAGGACTTCCAGGAATGGAACATCTACAGCTTCTGCGGGCAACCTGTGACAGTGCCTCAGCACCCTTATTGTAGACACTTGCTTTCTTCTGCCCAATCTAAACTTACCCCTTTTAGTTTTAAAACCCTTACCATTGTCCTGTCACTACATGCCTTGGTGAAATGCTGTCTCCTTTCCTACAAGCCTTTTTTACATGATCCTGAAAAGCTCACCCCAGAGCCTTCTTTTCTCCTGGCTTAACAATCCCAGCTCTCAGCAGAGGGACATGCAGGAGAGGTGCTCCTGTCCTCCGATCATCTTTGTGGCCTCTTCACTCCAACAGGTCTGTGGTTTCCTATGCTGGGGAATCCAGAGCTGGATGTAAAAAAAGTATATTAAGCATACATTCTTACTCTATATACATTATTATATATACTACTCTGCTAATTAAGTACATGACAAAAATGTAAAAAGGTAAGGTATAGATTAGATAAACAATTTTCAAATATTTTTGAGTGCTATAAAGAATTTTTCTGTTTCCAGCAGAAAATTAATAAGTGATGTTCAGAAATACCTCATGCCTCATTATTTTTAGAAATTTTCATTCAACATTGTGGTACAGAGATTCAAAGATTTGGTTCTAAGTTAAATTTATCTTGATTTTAATCTTTAATATATATTTAATATGTATCTGTACTACTGAAAAGGTACCTCACAAAGATGTTGATCCAAATGGAAAGCATGTTGAAGGTTTTGCTTACTAAATGACAATGCTCATTTTTCAGTCCTGCCCACTACTTATGCAAAGTTGTATTAATATTCAACTTAATACTCAACTAGTAAGTTTCCATTTTCCCTGATGTCAGTCGGTTGGATTTGCAAACTAATTGAAAGGTCTTAAATTTTTGTGTTATTAACAAATGGCTTGAAAACCCTTCCTCTGGAAGATTTTTTTGAATGGATTAGAAAGTTGCTTCCCTGTACAAGTGTACAGATATTAGAGGTTTTTATGGATGACAGTTCTACAATACTTTTTCCAAGAAAATTGGATGATGATGGGAACATTTTCAAACTTCAGTTTTCAAAGTGCTCCCTCTTTACAATAATTTTATTTTAAAAAGAAAAATTTTCCTGCTCATTGTTAAAACAACATCTTTATCTTGAAGAGACTCATTAAATGTTTATATTTTTCAAAAATATTAACATAGTACTGGCAGGCCCTTTTAATCACAGAAAAGGTCAGGGGATGTGTCCTGTTTTTCTTTCTGTGAAAGAAAAATCTAATTTTGACATGGGATAACCAGTGAACCCCTGAGGTACAAAAGATTTCCATGGTAACTCCCCATCTGTTTCCAAAGTATTGTAAAGATTCTGATATTTAAAGGTCTTACTTCTATAAAATTAACAACATTTACGACAAGGTAGGACTTTGTCTTCAGTTCATTTGCTGCACTAGCTTGCCTGTGAGTGATCCAGTGAATGAATTTCACTCTGGCTGTAACCTTATCCTTAGATCCCTTTTCTATTCTATTCAAAGCAGCCACTTCATCTGTGGTTACATTTGTACAGTTTCTTCATTAAACAGTGTTTTTAATAAAGGAATGGTTTACTGTTCATGTAAAAAATCTAAGTAAGTACCATAAACTGAGACAGGTTAGGAACATTTGCAGGTTCAAACCTCCCACAAACCATAGCTTGTTCTAATATTTGTTTCTTCTAACCTTCAGCAATGTTTTCAGTGATATTTGTGAAATACTGGATTGAATATCACAGGACTATGGTTAGTTAATGCCTAAAGGTAAAATAGACACTCAGAAGTTCATTAGCATTAGCTAACAATAATATGGAGCCACAAGCATTAGCAGGGCATTTACAAACTGGCCAACCAGGACATGAAGAACAACCTTTGTAAGTTTTTTCAGCAAAGTTTAAAGTCCTGTGATATTCAATCCAATATTTTACAAAGTTCATGGAAAAAAAGACATGATAAATAACAGTACAAAGATCTGGAAAACTATGCTTGGGGAACTTGTTTCCTTTTCCTCTGTCCTCAGAGATTTTGCTCAGCTGTGTACATGCATTTATCATGAAAATATGATGGTACTGTACTTTGATTTTAATATACTAGAAGGTCATAGTAAAACCTGTGATAAATAAACCTATGACTTAGATTGTTTTAACAAGCATGTTAAGCAATCTGTTATATATGCTGGCATCAATATGTCTCCTAACAAGAAGAGATTTTGATTTAAAAGGTTGTTAAAAATTCTGGTCATACTTTTCTGTTGTGGTCCAAAAGCTTTCACTTACAGGATCTTCCAAACTCAGCTGCCTAAGCAGAGACACTTCCTGGTCAACCTGAAGTACCTGGTGAATCAGGATGAGTAGATCAGCAGAATAGCCTGTTTTTTATGTGATTGAGGAAGCTGAACATGACTTCCAGTCCTCTTTTTAGTGGCTTCCTGTCTCATGGGCTCCATTTCAGGAGCTTGGTGGTGAGATTGGTCAAAGAGTAAAATCTTGAATCCAGCATGTGTAAAGAACTAAATTAAATCAGGCTTTTATTTTCTAACAGTGTCTCTTGAACAAGTCTTATAGAAAAGAAGGTACTGTTTGTCTTCTCTCATTGCCTCAAAAGAATAGTCTTGCTCTGTTTTCTAAAACAACACTGCAGTAAGAGAATGGAAGATGTTGGGCATGGTTCAGGGTGCTGTTCCAGGCCTAGTTGCTACTCTGCTGCCTTGCAGTTTGTTTGCTCTTGGTATAAAGGTGCCTTTATGTATTGCATTTTCAGCACTAGCACCTTAAAGCAAATATGTTAAAATCCTTCCTTAATTTGAGAGTAAATGCCAGATCACCAGCTGAATCTCTGAGAAGTACAGAGCTGCATGATTTAAGTGCCATCGACTGCATTATGTGTTAGCAGTTTGGAAGTCAATATTTTTTATAGTCCTTTTTTCTGTTGACACGAAAAAATGGCCACTTCTGATTGCATACCCCAGTGAGAACTTAGGCTTATGGATTTCAGAAGATTGCTTGTATCTGAAGTGTCCCTTAACTGACGTGTATCTTAATGCTTATGTATCAATATAATTGTGTAAGAAACAGGCTGTAAAGAAAACTCTGCTGCTAGCTCTGCTCATCTAAATATAGGCAAAAGTCTGCTCAGCAGGACCTTATTTAATGACGATTCAAGAAAAACTGGTAGTGAGCAAACAACAGGCAGGCAACATCAGTCGTGACAAATGACTTTTCTGCGCATGTGGAAAGTGTTGATCTTGAAAATTTTGCTGTGGCTGTATTGTTTTGTCCAGAAATTCTGTTTTACAGGCAGTTTTATAGGCGACTATTTTTTTCCCCTTCTCCTCCTCCCGGTTTTGATGAGGAGTATTTTTAAACATATTTTACGTTTTGCAGCATAATACTGCAGTATTTTCTGAAAGTTCTGATTAGTTCTCTTTTGTTAGAGAAATTTAATCATATATGGGGGTGTCTCCGTTATCATATGCAGATACCGTTTTTGATAACTTGATGCCATTTTTCCATGCAGTGATTCAAACACCCTCTGAAAAGCAGTGAAAGGGAAAAAAAACAAAACATGACAAAATTGTTCTAGTAACAGACTGAAGTGTTAAGCACTGAAGAAAAATATTAAACATGCAGGTCTAAGCATCCTTCCATGTTGCTTAAAGCCCCAAAGCAGCTTTTTCTTAGTGTCTTACTTCTTTATGCCTGCTTAATAAACCAAATGTATTTTTTTATCATTGACATCATCTGTAACTGGGTTATAAATAGCTGAAACATCAAACTTGCCCATCTACCTAGACTGTATGCTCTGTGCTCATGCATAAATGCACTGGGAGTGTTAATTCAATGCAACTCATGGTTCCAGAAAGTTTAAAACATGTACTTAAGTAGAATAGTAGCATATTTTAAATACAATATTGAAAGATACATTCAAAAGGTGTACATTATATATATTTTAACACTGAAAGAGAAATAAAACTGAAAAGGAAGACTGAGAAATATAAATATTCATTAGACTGTGCCACCTAAATCTAATTGCCTTTTGCATATCCTTGTCAGGCACACATTTTGACCTCAGAAAGATGTTGCAGGCCTCTGTGCAGTCCTCAGAGGAAAAAGCTGTTTGCAAAGCTGATTATTTGTGACTTTAACTGAGTGGTTAAGGATTTAATCTTCTTGGACAATAGATTTCCATTTTTTTCCTCAAGAAGTAAGCTTTCCCTACCAATGAGTTAGCTTCCATTTTTCAGACATGAAGGCATATTTGGGAAAGCACCTTGGGAAATACAGAGCGCTAGAAACTCTTAATGATCCTGGAACCAACTAATCAAAAATAAATTCAGATTTTTTTTTACTTCTAGTGCAAATCGCAAAAAGCAGAAAGTGTTGCAAGATCAAGAGAAGAACTCAATTTTTAGTGTTTCAGAATAATTCTGAAATTATTTGTCTGTGTATGAAATACATCAACAGCACCACAGCTGCCCTTCCTGAAGGTGACAGGAAAGAAAAATGTGATAAAGGTCAGACTGTCAGGCAGCCTATTATGAGCAAAACACTTTCCTAGGATAGAGCCTCGCCAGGAGTGGGCTGGTGCCACCTTGACATTACAGCGTCTGTCAGAAGGAAAAACAACTCATGACTCCAGGTAATAACTGAAGGTAGTAAAAACAACTCATTTGCCCTATTTCTTCCATCTCTAGGGGGAAAAATACATCAAGCTACCATGTAGCAATCATATTAAAAAGTTCTGCACAGTTGCCTCAAGCAGTTGGTTGAGGTCTTTTACTTTATTATGAAATACACAAAAGTAAAAGTTTATCTCTTAAGTTTCTGGTAGGAGCCCATGGTAAATATATTTGAATTTATTTAGTTTTATTCAGTGTTGAACATAGTCATGTTTGGAGAAAGAGCAATAAAAATGGAACAATAAAGATTCCATGTGTACCTTTTGAGGTAAACTTCTAAAATTTTCTTTTAAAATAGAATGTTTATTTTTCTGTAATTGCAAAGACTCCAGACTCAACCTAAGAGTTTCAGCTTATTTCTAACATGTATTTCTAACATGATTACCTGAAATGCCGACCTACGTAGAGCAGAGTGCAAATAGGGTAAGTAAGTGTATTAAAAGTGCATTTGAGGTAGCATGGTATTACTGAAGAAAGAGAAGGAAAGAAGACAGCATGACTTGCTAACCAACTGAATTTTCAAACCTGATAAAAAACCTCATGAGGTGAGCAAGGTTTATCTGGATAAAGCTACATGAAAGATTAGCACTGGTTGCAGAAAGTCTTCTTAATATCATTTTGATAAAAAGTGTTTTCCTTGAAGACCTAGCTTTGAAATGAAATATTTTTGACATGACATTGATCAATGATTTTGGCGAAGGTTATACCTGAAATATACCTAGATTTTTGAATGTAAACCTATGAATCAAACGCTAATAAGAAAATCTGCACTGCAAACTTGTTCTCTGAAAACTGAGAAACTTGGCCTTCAAAGAAGAGAATTCAACCCCATCTCACATAGCCATTTTCCTGTGATACCCCATGTGCCACAAACTTAGAGGAAACAGGAAAACTTAGAGCTTCAGATAACTTGTTCTCTAAAGATGGAAGGCTCCAACTGCTGCAAGTCTCAGGTGTCTATTTTGCAACTGATTCCAGTAGGATACACTTCCTTAACTACAGTGCTGCAAAAATGTATTTTATTTATTTGTTCATGCTGCAATATTATTTTTGCCCTTGGATGATGATTCTTTTCTGCCCATGCAACTTTTGAGGAGACTTGTAGCAGTTGGTACATGACAGTGCTTAGCAGCAAATTATTTAATTGGAGTGTTCAGATGCTTGTTATCAAAGGAATGTTAGTTTGATGCTTTCTTGTGTGGTTTGTGTCCTGCATGAAAAAAAGACCTAAAAGTCTAAGGAAAGGACATAATGGTCCTATTTAGAGCACTGAATGTGCTGATCATTTAAGGCTTGACTGCATTGTTTCTTTACTGCCTACGGTTGTGATGATAATCCCATTGGCAGGAGGGACTGAAAGTGCCTGTCACAGCTGGTTGCAGACATCTAGAAAGCCTGCTGTTAATAGTAAAAAATATCAGAAAATCTTGACTTTTGTTTTCATAGTGTTAGCTTTCACATCATGGTCTCAAAAGTACTGTAAAGTGCAGGTCTCTTTTTAAAAAGATAGTACCACTTTACTCCTAAGAGAAATTAGTCATAGAAGAAAATCTTAGCTGAGGAAGTAGTACATCCATCCACAAACCCCAGAGTGGTGGTTTAGTTAGAAAGTGCCTTAAGGCACTGAGCTTCAAATGCTTGGGTAAAACATCATAGACTTCTTGGATGTTAGTCTGAGACCTTGTCAGCTCTTTTAGAAAATACAATTCATGTGTATGTCAAAAAGATACTGAACTATCTGATAAAATTATATCTGGCATCACCCTTTAACTTGACCACAAAAAACTTTACCAACTGGAAGCAAACTGTGGTTCTAATGCTACATAAGACAGCCCCCAGGACAGATATATTGAGGAAGTGAAAAGTCCTTGGTGCCTCTTCTAAGGTGCCAGTTGTGAAATCTGAGATCAGTTTCATTAATGCATCCTGTGGATAAAAATCCTCGCCTACTCATGCACAATCTTGTATAGTCTCTGTTCAAGTCTTGCACAAATTTTAGTTAGCTTGAACAGTTGTCTTCTGTTTGTGCACAGATTAACCTGGGTTTCATTCAGCTGAAAAAATAATTTATTTAATAATTTCCAAAAGTAGTCACACTGTACAGTAGATATGTGTTTGCTGAAACAGGTGATGGAAAGTAGAACGCACTCCTGTTTTATAATTAACTATGACAAAAAGCAAGATATCCTTGGTGAGAGTCAGCTGTTGTGTTAAATAAACTTGCGATTGAAAGTACTCAGACACAGAAGGAGTCATGCCTCTGTGAGGTTAGATGGCTAAATTATTGAAAGGCAAATGAAAACAAAGATAATTAACTTACAGAATGTATGGATGTCTATACCAAAAATATTAAGACTGGTGTGACTGAAGTGTTCACAGAAGAATGTGTTAAAGCCTTAGAAACAACCAAGCAAGGGTATGGTATGCGTTAATTTCTACAGAATACTGTATATAGTTTTTCATTAATTTGACTTTAAAGTGTCATGGGTTGACACTGTTTGGATGCCTGGCACCCATGGAAGCCACTTGCTCAGTCTTCTCAGCAGCTGGACAGAGGAGAAAATGTAATGAAGGGTTCATNTTTCCATGGCATGCAGTCCTTCCGGGAGACTCCACACCGCCTCCTCTCAGGCATCACCCTGCTCTGGTATGGGGCTCCTTCACAGGCTGTGGGTGGATCTCTGCATCCCCATGGACCTGCAGGGACACAGCTGCCTCACCATGGTTTGCACCAGCGGCTGCAGAGGAATCTCAGCTCCAGTGCTTGGAGCAGCTCCTGCCTTTCCTCCCTACACGTTGGTGTCTGCAGAGTTGTTCCTCTCGCATGTTCTCACCCTGCTCTTCTTCTTTGGCTGGAATTAAAACTGTGCCACCACCTTTGCTTGGACTTCTTCTTAAATATGTTATTACAGAGGCTTTACCACCATTTCTAAGTGGCCCAGTCTTGGCCAACAGCATGCCCCTCTTTGGAACCACCAGGGATTGACTCTGTTGGACATTCCAGCAGCTTCTCAAGAAGCCACCTCTGTGTCCCCCTGCTACCAAAAACCAGGCCGTGCAAACCCAATAGAGATAGCAAGAAGGAAAAACTTGCAATATTAATGCTGTCAAAGTGAGAGATCTGGAGCCATAAAATATTCACAGAGGAAATGAAAAGAACCTCTTGGGCATTTTGCTCCGGTGCTGTCCACATTAAAGGATTATGTTCAGCACATGCTCCAGTCAGTGTGCATTACTCAATCCAAAAGAAATCAAGATATAGGAGTGTTGTGTAGACAGCAGTGTTTTACATCTATGGTGCACCCAAGTGATTCTGGCCAGATTGCTTAGGTGTCATAGAACTGTAGAATAATAGAATGGCTTGAGTAGGAAGGGATATTAAAGATTATTGATATTGAACAGTTGTCTTCTGTTTGTGCACAGATTAACCTGGGTTTCATTCAGCTGAAAAAATAATTTATTTAATAATTTCCAAAAATAGTCACACTGTACCAATTCCAACCTGCCTACCTCAGGCAGGAACACTTTCACTGGGCCAGGTTGCTCAGAGCTTCATCCAACCTGGCCTTGAACACTTCCAAGAGTGGGGCATCCACAACTTCTGTGGACAACCTATTCCAATGCTCAGCACGCCCCTAGAATTTCTTCCTACTGTCTAATCTAAACCTGTTTTCTTTCAGTTTGTAGCCATTTCTGCTTGTCCTGTCACTGCATGCCCTTGCAAATAGTTCCATTCTATCTTCCTTGTAAGGCTCCCTTCAGGTACTTAAAGGCTGCAACTGGGTCACCCTGAAGCCTTCTCCTCTCCAGGTTGAACAATCCCAATTCTCTCAGCCTTTCCTCATAGGAGAGGTGCTCCACCCCTCTGATCAACTTGATCATCTCCCCTGGACTCTCTCCAGCAGGTCCATGTCCTTCCTGTGCTGGGACCCCAGAGCTGGATGCAGGGTTCCAGGTGGGCTCTCAGCAGAGCAGAGCAGAGGGGCAGAATCCCCTCCCTCCCCTGCTGCCCACGCTGCTTTGGATGCAGCCCAGGACATGTTTGGCTTTCTGGGCTGGGAGTGCCCATGGTTGGGTCACATCCAGCCTCATTGACCACCACCCCCAAGTCCTTCTCCCCAGGGCTGCTCTTGATCTGTTCATGCCCAGCCTGTAAAAGAAAAAGGGAAACGAACTTTGGTACTTCGCAGAATACAACTGCATGCACTGTGTATTTGAGATAATTTTGTTAAATGAAATCATCTCTCTCTCCTGTAATGTCTTCCACTGAATTTTGCTATGCTAACCCCCCACAAATACAGGAGTGAGTTAAAAGGCTCACCATGACTGATGGCATTTTAGTGGAGTGGGTGATGTCTGGAGAGCACCTTGCTTTGTGTTAACAAAGGCAAGTGGTGCTGCCAAGACGGAGGTCTGTCAGGGGATCATTTATTGCATTCGTGGCAGTGCTAGTTCTGAAACAGTTTGGTTTTAGTGTCTTACTTTTATCTCAGGCAGATGATCTAGCTGTGTAACTGCATTACAGAAAATTTAGGAATGCTGCTTTCTATACAAAAGTGAAGCATAAATCAACAAAAGTTCTAAATATATAAAAAAAATAATAAAGCATATATACCCGTATTGATGGTAGTAATTGCTGGGAGGAGGAGAATGAGTACCTGATCAGGTAATGGTTTATGTGGGACAGAGAGAAAAGTGGAAGTCGAGATCAATGAGTCTTTGGCTGTTCACAGTTTTTGTACTGTAGACAGTTGAAGGCTGTGAAGGGATTATATGAAATATTGCAAAAATTGGCTAGTGGTGGCACAGCACAGAGTGATCCAAGAGGTGACAAATGAGCTTTTGCAGTCATGGACAGCATTTGAACTGTAAGACTGTCAGCCTGAAAACTCTCCTACACAAGCTGCTTGTAGCTGCACAAGTTAGTAACTATTGAATTAGCTGGAAAAGTGTTGCCAATATCATTTTAGCAAGAAAAAAAAAACCAACATAAACTTCCTCTCACTGGAAATGGAGGAAGAAAACATGAGGCATAGAGCTGGATCATAGGAAGACCTAGGCTGCCAAGTCTGACTCTGGGCAAGCTGGAGCTGTAGAGCATCCTTTGCCTGGGGGAGGATATGTGTCAGTCACTGATACAAGAGCCCAAAAATGTAATGTAAAAATAAGCATTTCTCAGCAGGTGGGTACTTTTGTAAGTATTGATGGAGAATCGGAGAACTTGAATGAGATGAGTTCTGCGGTGCAGTAGGAAAATCTTAGTAATCCCTGAACACTTGTGGGGATGACTACAGTCCAACTAGAGTTATTAACATCAATGCTTGACAGGAAGTCTGCTTGTGCCATCAGAAACTTGGGATGCACAGTAACTGGCGCTGCTGAGGCTGATTAAATAATTTATTAAAAAATGATGCTTATGTGTTTGAACACCTACGTTCTGTTGATTTTGACTAACAACGTAATGAGAGCTTGACTTTGTTTACTCAGCACCTTTTTTATAGCTTCATTAAGAGATCATATGGCCCATCAGAAAGGGATTGGTATTCGGAAGCTGGTTCTGGATTTCTGTTTTTGTTTACAGTTGTTCAGCAGATTTACTCTGAGTTACATCAGCTTGATCCCCTATGCCAAAAGTCTCCACCACACAGGTAGTTTGGAGAGATCTAAAGATGAAATGTTTAAAGGCTGACTGGACTTTGTTGTGAAAGGGAGACTTATTTCAATGCCCAAGGCATTTGTCCCGTGTACAGGAAAACCATCCTGTGAAAGTAAGCTGTTCAGTAGGGTCAGTTGAGGGAAGGGCTTCAAAAACTACTCTGAACTGTCTGGTGTGGATTCAGCCTAAAGGGAACAAATTTTCTTTTGCCTTTTTTAACCCCTCTTTCAGACTAAAAGGTGAAATCTGCCTTCTCTCCCCTTTTTAAAGACATCTTCTAAATTAGGTCTTCATTTGTAGGTAGTGGATAATTTTAAAGGATTCTGAGTAAGGCCTCTTTGGTAGCTCTCTGCCTTTGTTGACAGATCTGTTCCTCTAGGGATAGTCTTCCTATGAATTTTATTGGCAGCACAATTTTCCAGATAACTGTGGACTTGGCCCTCAGACTCAATATCTCAGGTCACACCTTGGAATTATCCTGATTCTCAGAACCATTTCCAAAGCTGCCTGCTATGCTTATATTTATCCATGAGTAGTCCTGCTGAAGTAAGAATAAAATTAAATGGGCATGTAAATCTTTCCAGAATGATGTCCTGAGGCTGGAAGGACCTTAAACAGATTGATTTTAGGATATGTTTGCCGAGTGCTTTGCAGGCAAAACCAGATTGGTCCTGCTGGTGCACACTGGCAGTATGAGCATGGTGTGTTCTCATTCTGAACTGTGTGGACCCCATAACCACAGCCAGCTCAGAAATGAAATCCATGCAATAGATCTATCTGCAGGAAAGGGTGAATTAACACAGGTTTATTGCAAGGGGATGATTGCTCCCAAATCTGAAACAAATGTGAAGGGTACAGTTTTAAAACTGTCTGCAAATGATGGCATAGATATAACCTTTAATATATGAAGACCAACAATTACTTATTAAGAACTCTTTGGTGGTAACTGTTTACACCATCATAGGCTTGCCTTTAATTTCTTTTATAATTTTCTAAAATTTCCATTTTTTCTTATGTTAGTCTGAAGGAAATGTCAGCTTCCAGAATGTGTATTCTTCTGTATGACCTTTACATATGACACACAAATCCTGACTGACTTAATTTTTGCAAAAGCAGTGTGGCTAGTGAAGGTATCTATAGAGACATTTAAGCATATATGTTTTTGCAGGACATGACATTTATGTTAGGATCCCTTCTTTCTCTCCTCCTTTTCTCTCTTACTGTGTTTTTTGTATTACTTGTTGCATATGTCCCTTTATATGCTCATAAAGCAGCCTGTTTGAAGCTAGACCTTAGATTACAGAGAGAATTCAGAAAGATGCATCATTAATATTGTAAATGTAATTATTATAAATCCATGCCTTGTTATAACTGCAGGTTCCTGAATTTTCTTAGTCTCTTTTGTATCCACTCCATGTTTGTTTTGCTGATGTCTGTGCCTTTATGAGAGTTCACTTCTAATGAATAAACAGTCTTTAGCAGCAACAATTGTGAAAAAAATCCCCCATAATATTATCCAAGTGTTAGAAGATACAGTTCAGAGATGACACAGTAAAGTTAAACAACATTAATGAAGATATGATATAGTTACCTGCCCCACTGGAATCAGTGCTGGTATGAACTTAAAATTTTAATGTGCTTTTCAACTGGAAAACTAAACATAAATGAAGGACTAGCATATTCATGAGCTAAATGTTACCTTCATGCAGAATTTTATGTTCTGATGGCTAAGGTACTGAAATACATTCACAATTTATTTGTACTCCTCTTAAGCTACAACTATAAAAGGTTTTATTACATTTCAAAAATATTTAAACTGTGCTTGAATTGAGTTATTGTGCTCTGAAGTCAAGTGACCACTAGCTGGCAATGTTATACAGCTCTTCCTGTTACAGATTCATTGCATAATACATCATGGTTTGACTCAAGACCTTTAATTTTAAAAATAGAAAAAGAAATTGGATTTCAGTGGGGCTGGGCACTTCTGAATATTTCACTGCTCAGGCTCCAGTGCAGATTAGCAAGAAAATAGGAAGGGCAGTGGACAGAAATAGTTTCTAAAGCAATAACCTTTGCTTATAGGATTTCTTTTGTTTCTCCAATTCAGTGTTTTTAGTTTTAATTTTGATTTTAAATGCCTTTTACTTACCTCAGACCATCCAGGGTGTTGAAAATGAAGCTTATATAATGACCTGCAAATAGCCTGGACTGTGCTGTCAGCTCTTTGAAACTCTGGTGTAGGTGTCCTTCATTGCACTTACTTCAAGTGCCTTTCCCTCACATTCAAATGTCTTAAACTGTGTTATTTCCTGCCTATCCACTATCCTTTGCTTCCTAAAGCATAATTTCGCATGTCCTTCAGCTGTTAATCAAGGGAGACAAACAATTAAAACTACTCAAAAATTCGGGGTATTGAGGATGGCTACCAACGGCAGAACAAGCTGATCACATTTCTGCGCTCATGCACCTGATACACCCATTGCCATTACACTCTTTTATTGCTACCAGATCTCTTACTTGCAAGTAGGTGGAGACTTACACAGGCGTGAATCTATTATTTCCTAATATGAAAAAAAATGTAACTGAATGAAGAACTTAGACAAATTAATTTAAAAAAACACTCTCAGTATTTTTCATTGTAAAGTGATATATCTGGGCCTGGAAAAATACCAGACTCGGGATCAGAAAGGTACATAAACCCCTGCTTTCAATTCCGAGAGGATTATGGAAGAGAAATCATGCTCATGACTGAAATTATTTTGTGTACATCTTTTACATGAAGAGTTTTGAGATTCTTATATCTGTGGGGTTTTTGGAAACATGTTGTTTGCCATTTGTCCAGTTAGCAAATAGTCTTGTGCACAGTCAGGCCTTGTGTTCATTTTTCTTACTCTAGTCAATGCTGTCATTTGGTAACTTCAGAAATAAGTGAAGAACATGGCCCTGGTGAAGACAAAACTGTTAAAATGAAAAGAAAGAGTAATTTAAACAGAGGCATTTAGGAGGCAGATGTGCAGAAGGAAGTCAGCTTCAATGTGGGATAAGTTCAGCAGAGAGAGCCAATCGTTCCATAGAGTGCAATTCTTTGCTGGTCCAAAGTGGTGGCCTAGCACCCTCTAAATACTGGGGGAAATCTGAGCCACAGTGACTAAAGTCAGCTACTAAAGGACTCCTCTACACATGAATATTCCCCTGCTTTGAGAAAATTGCTACCTTTAGAGGGAAGAGATATGTGAAAAGCACAACTGTACATTAGACATAGCAAGCTTTTATCTGAAAATAAAAAGAGGCTTCCAGCCAGCAATTTGCCTAGTGGAGTTTGCCTACAATTGGGATGCTAGCAAGAGGGCTGAAGTTTTGTATTTAATTACTTCTATATTTCTTGGGTTTCCATGCTATTGATGCCTGCCAACCAGCCTTTAATATGAAAACTCTTTTGATCACGGACTCTCTCTTTTACCTGAAACATGGCTTCTCTCTTAGGAGAAACTATTCCCTTTGGAAAGGTTAATGAAATGCTTATTTCAGGAAACTGTTAAGTCAGTAGATGTCTTTCTGTGCCAGATAAATTTTCAGGTAGTGCTCACTGAGAAACAAAGGGTGCAATCTGGAGCTCAAATTGTGAAAAATATGCTTTTCTCTCTGCATAAGCATTCATTTAGGTTGGAAGCTTTTTAGTGCCGTGATAGGAAAGCTTTCTTACTAATAAAATATAACTCTATTTTCTAATATTAAAAATGGTCTTAATTTATAATAATTACAAAGATTTTTCTGACACCAGGATACCTGAGGTAAAAATCTTCTCCATTTCTAGATGCTGGGTTTTGTTTATATTTTTTTTCTGAATGTGTCTAAAAAATCTATGCTAATGATCTCAAACAGTAGCAGCACTTAAAACTGAGACACATACTCCAGGATTTTTGAAGATAAAACAGTCTGATCTCATGGAACAGACCACAAAAGAGGATCAAGGCCAAACAACATATTGCTAAATTGCACTCTTAAAGTAGTGTGCTGGGCAAAAATTGCTGTTACAGGCTAGAGGAGTTTTATATAATCAGAAAATGGCAAATCTAGTCATCCTTTTGATACCCAATACCTTCTAATTTACTTCTCTTCAGAACTGCAGCTGCAAAAAAGATTGCTAATGCTAAATTAGCATGTTGGATTTCTATTTTTTCTCTTCTGCCATGATCCTGAGGCAGCACCTTCTCTGAAATGGTGGCATGGGAGCTAACCAGGGAGGTCACAAAAAGATTTTGTTTTGAGAGGCTGCTGAAAGAATGAGGAGTTTGCCAGAAGTATCTTAGCAAAGATGACATGCTCAATTTTTGCAAAGAGCTGGGCCAACAGACACAACAAAATATGTGGAATTATGGTGATTTAATGTTGAATACTGTTGTATTTATTAGTAACAAATGTCTGTTACTGTTTTGACACCAATTGCAGTTCTCCACTAATTTGTGGATGTTCATCTGGGTTTCTTAAAAAAGAAAAGAATGGAAGTGTGACAATAAGGGATCAAAGTTGCAGAGAGGGCATGTCCTCTATAGATGCTGTTCTCAAAGAAGCCCACATTATAGTGTAGTTCTATTTATGTAATATTTCAGAATTCAGACAGGGTTTTTTAAACTATTATTATTAATAATAATATTATTGATGAGGATGATGATATTCATTGTAGACATTGTCTTGGAAAGGCCAGAAAATGGAATAAAAACAAGAAAGGTTGTTTATTTCTGAACCTCTAGCCCTTTTTATCTTGTTTACTGCAACATGAATTTAGACAGATGCAAAAATGATGTTGAATGCTAGCTATCTGGATTTTAGTGTGTTGTGCAGCTATTTAACTTGATGGAAGACTCTTTTCTAACAGGAACCATGCCATTTGCACATTTGCTTTATTGAAATACAGACCTCAACAGTAGGCATAAGTTATGTAAGCAAAATGGTTCCAATATACAAAATTTCGTTAGTGGTTGTCATTTCTGTGAAATGTAATTGATTCAGATGGTCTTATAATTTTCACACTCTGCTTGACTGCACCTGATCAGTTTCTGAGTAGATTTCAGTAACATTTTATTTAAAAAGTTTCCTTTGTTTCTCTTCTGTAGTTAAACTGTTTGTTGCACCTAGTAAAGAAATAAGATTTTTCTTTTTGTTCTTTCTGTTTTGAACATGAAAATATGAGAATTAGAAAATGTAATTTTCTAGGCTTGAGGCAGAAAACTTACCAGCTAATAAATTATTGGAAAATTTTAATGATGTCTTCGGATATGACTACCTTGTTTCCATTTTATTTCTTTTCAATCTCTTCAACACCTCAAATTACTGAATACTTCCTCTGTGCTTTTGCATTTCTAAGGATTGTTTTGTTTCTCACTTGCAGCTAAACATACACACATGCAATACAGCAGGGTTTTCATCATAACTATTACAGTGCATCAGACTATCTTATAAAGGTTGGGAGTGATATCACATTAATAATAATATGAAATCAGAGATGTTTTGAGAATAAAGATGCTTTTAGAATAGCTGATTCATTCTTTTCTTAGGAAGAGTAATTCCACAAAACCCAAAAACACTTCAACCCCCCACCCCCCACCCCCCCAAAAAAACCCAGGAGTCCAAAGTATTGGGATTATTTTAAATTTTTGTTCTTGGCCCATTATCTTTTTACTGTTATCTGTGATACTAGAAAATGAACAACTTATTGGCTAGAGTGTAAACCATCATTTTAATGCGGCCCGTGAAGTACACTTTATCCTGATTCTGCATCTCAGTACTGACAACTTTGACTGTATTTCCCTAATTATTTGAATTAAACTGCAGAGTATATCAGAGATATATAAAAAGAAAACCAGAAGGTTTTGTATTTTAGCTCTGGAGCAACTTTTTCTCAGCACCGTTTTTCAAAATGGAAGTTGCTAAGTCTGAGAAAATTCAGAGAAGAGTCAAGAAAGGGAGGAATTTGCAGTAAATTGAGAGACTGCAGGAAATATTTGGCTGGTAAAAGAGAAAGAGAAGGAATTGTGATTTACAGGTATCTGAAAAGGGACAGATGTCATCTAAGAAATATGTGAGAAGAAGAGATTGAAGTTATAAAAAAAGACCCCAGTTTTGGGAGCTGAAACTAGATGTATCCAGATTTAAAATGAAGACTGTCACCAATGGCAATAAAGTCCTGCAAGAACATAGTAGCTGGTACAGTGTATTTTCTGTTCAATTTGTTTGAGATTTAAGGGGTTTTTGGTGTTCTTTAATTAAAGTGCGCCCTTAGGTCCATGGTCTGTGCTGTGGTATAGAACACGGGAGCATAGCAGTAACTTTCAATAGTTCCTTCTGCCCTTCTACTCTAAAATTTCTCATGAATAAAACCACTACTCTACTGTTCTGAATAAGATTTAATATGCCATTATGTCCTGATTTTTTTTTTTTTTGCTATTATACTCCCTATTAGAGCTAAATTTTAAAGGACTGGTATTGATTGCACTTTTGAAAGTACATTTCCACACAGTATAATATACAGGATAAAGAAGAGAGCCTATCATCTGGACTGTGTGTGGACAGGATGTATTTTACTGAGCTGTGCAATCTTCTTAGTACAGCTTAATTAAAAAAGTCTGTGTCAGCAGATTGAGAGTGTGGAGTGCACACCTCGTGAGGTGAACCTATTTCGTTATTAAATGCAAGGGTCAGGATTTTTAGCACCTTTGCTGTCGTCATGTCTGAGTTATGATGAAGGAATGAGCACAGACCTGCAGTGTGCAGGAACAACTTCTCTTGAAGCTCTGTCCACCTAATCTGTGGGGAACAGGGGAAGCACCAGGCAACATATTCTCTCTTAGGTAACATTTTGGTTTAACTGATGTGTCCTATGTGAGCAATGATAGCAGCTTCTAAGAGGAGGAGTTTTTCTGCTGTGGCCTGCCTCAAGGTTAGAAAATTGCTGAATTCATAAGATCCTTTGCATTGATTGAAGTCTGGCTCCCGGGTTGGATTCTGTGGCGAGGGCATCCTATTTTAGGGGCTGATATCCTCGTATAACACAAACCAAAGTTAATAAAACATTAGAATATTCATAGCTTTTCTATTGTGACAAGCCATATCTGAGGACCTGGGCTTCCTGGCAGTCCTGAGGTAAAATTCTGAAAGAGCAAATGGTGGGATGAAGTCTCAAATTTTTTTCGCGTAGGTAGGGTAAAGATGCAATTATACATTGATAAGGATGGAAAAACCCCCCCTCTTTATCTCCTCTGGAAATGCTGACTTTGTCAGTAAAATTTTTGAAGGCCTGGAAGGGCTTTGCTTTTTTCATATTTATCAGTAGCTTGCACCTGTATTACTGCTTAAATTTTGCTAAATTTATTGAAATGATCAAAAGTAAATTAATTTATGACTGAAAATAGTTTATTGTTGTTAGTGGTAAAATAGATTTTTTGTTTGTTTATTTCATATTTTTCTTGCGCTATTGCTCTGCCAAGGATTTCCTGTAATTAGTTAAGGGGTATTGTGGAAATTGAATTTTCAGAAGCACTTGTTTTAAATTAATATTCTTTTTGTGGAAGTCAGTGGTGCTGACAGAACTGATTTATTTGGGAGCAGCTGAGGAGACATTCTGTAGTTTTCATAATCTAAATTAAATTTGTAATTGTGAAACCCTGGAAGATGTGAAACTGGTGCTTACAAAATACCTGGTACACTTCATGGCTTGTTTTTGAGAGCTGGCTGTTTACTGAGCCTGGAAAAATTCAGGCATGCATTGACCTTTGAAATCGAATACCAGAGGTCACACCTATTTGCCTAATTATTTACTTCAGTGTAAATTTCATTCAAACTACATTTTATTGAACTCTTAAACTCTCAGAGTCATTAACTCGAGTGAAGGTGTGAATATTTTAGAGCTCCTGCCTCTCATTGTACATCTTTATCTGTTCCAGATGAAAGTTTTATATTGTTCCTTCTAATGCATGAGATGTAGTAAAATGAGAGCAACGTGGAATTCATCTTGAATAAAATTTTTCATAGCTTTGTACATATTGATGCATTTTGGCTTTTATTATAGCTATGAATAATTCTCTGATTTTGGAATGCAAAAGTAGTAATTGTTTTGCTTTTGATCTTGTCTTAGGTATTTTTTTTTAGTTAGAAGGACGATTAATTCTTTACCTATAGTGCACTATTTTATTTTATATTTCTACTGAAAGATAGCTTTTAAAACTGTCACATTCACCACATTTATCCCTTCTGAGATTTCAGTGCAATCAGGAATGAATTTGATCATAGTGATGTGAATTTTAAGACAAAATATAGAGAATAACCTGTCCCTTTGTCCCCTGTAATTTTCTCATTCAGATTGGAAAAATACATTTTTCTTCCCTCCAGTAAAGAAAGGTTCTTCTGTTGAATTTAGAAATTGTGTTCAATAATATGTAGGTAGTTTTTCTGGTAGTATTTTCAAGATATTTGAGATATTTTTGTCAACCTTTGGGATCAGAGAAGGTGCAAAATAGCTCTTTTTGTCTACATTGAGGTCTGCTTTGTTCATCCTGAGTATCATCAAAGATTAGGAGACAATTATTCTTTGTGCTTTTGTGCTCAACCTGGGGTCTTTAAAATAATGTGAGACAAGTTAACTGAAAAGATAATAAAATGAATGGAAATTTTCTCACACTGGTAATAGTACTGGTAATAATAAGACCTACATTTATCATAGTTATTATTTTAGAAGAGAATGTTATCATAAAATCATGAAACAGTCAGCCACTGACATAAACTATTAATACAAAGTATATAAATATTTTTCCATCTGTTTTCCAAGTTAGATTTTTTCTGCAAGGTGCTCTTTACTGCCTGTTTTATTCTTGAACAAGAGATACTAGACCTGTGAATAGATGTCCCACCAAACCATCAACCTAGAGTATTTTCCAGGCTGCAGCACTTTTTGTATTGATTATTTTGTGTCTGATTTCTAGAAGAATAAGCTTTTACTGTAGCAGTGCAAAACAAGAAAATTGGTGTTTTCCTTTCTGCTTTGAGTGAATCTGATGGTATTTTTCTGAGAACACATACAAACCTAGAGGGAGATTTTTTTTCCCCTAGAAGATGAGAATCCTCTTTTTCTAACAATTTAAGCCAAAAGTGAATTTTGATGAGTGTGCTCTTTCTGGAGGGCCATTAGTTTGGAAAGCAGCTGGAGCTGGTTTGGGAAGTGATTAAGAAAAACCTTGTATTTTGGGCTTGATCTAGCTGCTCCCTCTGGAGCACTTGGCAGCTGCAAGATCAAGTGTTTTCCTCACTGATTGCATTGTAAGTGCTTCCCCAGCAACATCTATCCCAGCGTTGCCTTCTATGACCACAGTAGCAGCCAGATCTATGCAAGGGATAGGTCATGACCATTTAGGTCTCTGGAGAGACCTACTCCAAGCAGCTATTGATTTTGTTGGCAGAGCCTGCTTTCTTATCTATGGTGTGTGCATGAACAATTTCCATGGTTTCCAGTTCTGGCAGCTAAGTAAGACCTTAAGAAAAGCAGTCAGCATTTATCTCTGATCAGAAGGAAAAAATAGGTGATCAGCCTTAATTCTTAATTACCCCTGTTAGTAAGAAAATTGGAGTGATTTCTTATTAGTGTTTTAACTTTAATCATTAAAAAATACACATTTAATTTTTTTCTTTCCCATTGTGAATTTCCTTAGGCACATTGTTGTTGAATACTTCCCTTTATTTAGAAATACCATTGGTTCTCATGGTTTGGTCTCACATCACCTTTGCGGAAGGCTTTCAACCTGAAATCCTGGAGGCGGGTTTTGCTGAGATCACAACAATCACAGGATGGGTCAGGTTGGAAGGGACCACAGTGGTCATCTGGTCCAATCTCCATGCTCAAGCAGAGTCATCCTAGAGCACATGGCACAGGATTGTGTCCAGGCTGTTCTTGAGTATCTTCAGTGAGGGATACTCCACACCATCTCTGGGCAAACTGTGCCAGTGATTGGTCACCTGCACAGAGTGATGCTCTTCCTTTTTTTCAGGGGGAACTTCCTGTGCACCAGTTTGTGCCCAGTGCCTCTCGTTCTATTGCTCAGCACCATTGAGAAGAGCCTGCTCCATCCTCTGACACTCTCCCTTCAGACACTGACAGACATTGCTGAGGTCCCCTCTCAGATGTCTTTTCTCGAGGCTGAACAGGGCCAGCTCTCTCAGCCTTTCCTCATAAGAGAGATGCTCCCTAGTCCAATAATTATCCTTGTAGCCCTGCACTGTAACCCCCCAGAAGCTCCATGTCTCTCTTCTACTGAGGAGGCCAGAATTGGAGTACAACAGCACTCCAGGTGTGCCTCACCAGGGATGAGTAGAGGGTCAGAATTACCTCTCTTAACCTGCTGGCAAAAATTTCCTAATGCATCCCAGGATCCCATTGGCCTTCTTGGCCCCCAGAACACACTGCTGGCTCATAGACAGCTTGTTGTCCACCAGGATCCTTATCTGCAGAGCGACTTTTCAGCAAATCAACCTGTGCTGGTGCCTGGAGCTATTCCTCCCCAGGAGCAGGACCCTGCATTTGCCTTTGCTGAGTTCTTCTCTGACCATCTCCTGACTCCCCCAGCCTCTGAAGGGATACACAGCCCTCTGGGGTATTGGCAACTCCTCCTAGCTTTGTGTTGTCAGGGAACTTGCAGACATGGTACTCTGTCCCTTCATCCAAGTCACTGATGAATGAGTAAACAATGCTGGGGCCACTATAGAGCCTGGGGGGACACCACTAATGACAGACCTCCAGCTAGAGCCTGTGTCACTAGTTACAACCCTCTGTGATCTGCCATCCACCTCACTGTCCACTCATCCAGCCCTCATTTCCTGAATGTATCTATGAGGGTGTTGTGAGATACAGCGTTGAAAGCCTTGCTGAATTCGAGGTAGACAATATCCAGTGCTCTCCTCACACATCCACCCAGTTGTTTCATTTAGAAGGCAGGCAGGTTGGTCAAGCATGATTTACGGTAGTGAATCCACATTGATTGCTCCTGATCACCTCCTTGTCATCCAGGTGCATGGAGATGGCCTCTGGAATGAGGAGCTCTGACTGCTTTCCAGGGACTGAAGTGAGGCTGACTGGCTGGTAGTTCCTGTGGCACCTTCTATCCATTTTTGAAGACTAGGGTGACATTTGCTTTCTTCCAGTCCTCAGTCACCTCTCCTGGTTCCCACAGCCTTTCAAAGATGATTGTGAGTGACCTTGCTACGGTGTTCACCATCTCTCTCAGCACTTGGGGATGCATCCCCTAAGCGCCCATGGACTTGTGGATATCAGGNCTCCTCTCCTCTGTCAGAGATTGCTGATGTCTGGTCTTGTCAGTGAAGGCTGGTGCAAAGAAGGCATTCAGTAACCCTGCATTCTCTGTGTCCTCCATTACCGGGGTTCCCCCTCCGTTTAGTAATGGGCCCACATTATTTTTTGTTTTTCTTTTGTTCTTGATGTATTTGAAAAAGCCTTTCTTGTTGGCTTTGACATCCTTGGCTCGACTAAATTCCACATTCCTCATCTCATTTCCACTTTGTAAATTCCCTATATTCATTCCAAGTGGCCTAAGTGCTTCCATCTCCTGTGTATTTCCTGCTTAATGCTTGAGTAGTGGCTGGAGTTCCTTGTTCATCCACTCAGGTCTCTTGTCCCATTTGCCCCATTTTCTTACTTGTGCAGTCAAGAATTAAATGTCTTTCTTACTTCAGTCTGTTTTCTTTTTACAGCCAGAATCATCCATAGGGTATGGAAACAGGCGCCTTCCAGCCAAAATAGGCTTTCTAGAATCTGCCTCTAAACAGCCTTAAAAGAGACTGGGAACTGAAAATTTAAGTGTAGGAATTTGAATCCTGAGAAGGAAGAAATAGAAGAATATTTTCCATGCGCTAATTTTTTATGCATATTTTTTGACAAAAGTATTTGTCAATTGAGCCTCACAATTTTATTGGAAAGTACGAAATCACAGGGATCCCTAATGAATGAAGAACTTTTACTGGCCTTTTATGACAGCACCTTTCATAGTCCCTTGAAAACATTTTTTAATTTTGGGAGTATTTTGGTGTAAATTCCAGTATAATCACTCATTTGCTCCTCATGTCTGTTTTAAACTGTTTGACATCTGCTAAAGCTCCCTCTCCTGGCTCTCAGATTTTCTTTTTTGTATTTCCAGTTGTAGTTAAAGGTGGCATTGTAGTTGCAAAAGATTCCAAATTTAGAGCTTGAAGAAGACTTAAGGGTATGAGCATGGACTATTTCTAAGGAAATTATCTGCCCTTCACTGTGTATAAGAGGTTTAGATAATTAACTTGTTTCTAAGGTTTTGACCCTAATCAGGAAAAAAACTGTAGGAATCCCTGTTTGCTTCTTCTCTAGGGCTATGGGTCTCTAATACCACATGGATTGTTATTTCTTAGCATGACTTTTCAAAATCACCATGAAATACCTTATATAAGTTTTCTCTCTAAGTGAAAAGCTTCATATAGTTATCTTTCATAAGGGAATAGACAGCCATTCCCAGAGGGCTCTTCCATATTTCTTTAGCTCTTGAAGAAGAAGCAATCAGCAATACCTAAGTATGTCTGCAAGGCACTGAAGGGAGAAAAGTTTCCACATTTTTGACCCCATCTTTTAAGTGGAAAATAGAAAAGATGGAATTACTTTAAAGGAATCAGAGAATACCTTGCTGGGTATTTTGGAGTCTCTTTTTCCTCCAGTATTGTCTTTCCATGTCAAGTCTTGCTCCCATCATGCATCTTAGACACCTTTGTGAGGCACAGCTTAATGAAAGTGTGCTTTGGTTATGAGTACTTTTGACAAAATGCATTTTCATGGGACTTTACCAGGTGTGACTAAACTTTCAGAAAGAAAGTTCGGTCTGTTAGATGTAGTGTCATATTAAAATCACAAAAAAAGAGGCAACAGTACTTATTTCATATACAGCACTCAAGTTCAAATCTCACCTCAATTAAATAACTGTAGAATATTAAGTGCTTCTAACTAGAAAATATTAAATGAAACTCACTCCAGGATAGGGAGCATGTGAGAGAATTTGAAGCTGCCAGGGTTTAACCCCAGCCAGCAACCCAGCCCCATGCTGCCATTCACTCACTCCCCCACCAGCAAGGCTGGGGAGAGCATCAGAAGAGTAAAGGGCAGAAAACTCATGGGTTGAGATAAAGACACTTAAATAGGGGAAGCAAAAGCTGTGCACACAACCAAAGCAAAACAGGGAATTAATTCCCTGCTTCCCATGGGCTGGGACGTTCAGCCATCTCCAGGAGAGCCGGGCACTATCACACATAATGGTTACTGGGGAAGACAAACACCATCACACCAAATGTCCTCTGCTGTCTCCCTCCCCCACTTCATATCCTGAGCATGATGCCATATGATCTGGAATCAGTTCTTGGTCAGTTTGGGCCACCTGTCCTGGCTGTGTCTCCTCCCAACCTCCCTTGTATCCCCAACTTCCTCCCCAGCATGGCAGTGTGAAAAGCAGAAAAGGCCTTGGTTCTGTGTGAGCCCTGATCAGAAGTCACAAAAACATCTCTGTATTCACAACCCTGTGTTCAGCACAAATCCAAAACAGCACCAAAACACTACTCTGCAGAAAATTAACTCTATCCCAGCTGAAACCAACACAGATGACCAAACTTAAATGGGAGTATCCCTAAGGTCACATGTTTGCTCTAGATGTTGGGATGTGGGATGTTCTTGTTCTTTTTTAAGAGAAGGTTAGAAAGGTCTGTTTATTTTACTGCTGGACAGAGCAGAAAAACTTTTGAATTCAAATCTCACAGTTCAGAATGGGCAGATGAATGGTTGTCAGGGAAAAGTTTACTTAGAAATTTACTTGGTATATTTGGAATTTGTAGAAATGGTCTATTCCTCATGTAAGAAATGAACCCTTTATCACACTATACAGCATAAATACTGGTGTGCTTGGGGGAATAGAAACACTTGAACAGTTTTCTTCGCTGAGATAGGTCTGTAGATACCTGCAGAACAGCTGCAGATATAGCCTGACATTCTTCCATGATTTGTAAATCAATCTGTGATCTTCAGTCTTCAGGCACATTGAGTTTCAAAACAGTTTCCATTATTTGATGCTTGAACATTAGTGATCTGTTAGTAATGTTCTACTCATATTTCATTTTGGGATTTGACTCCTTCTGGCTGCTAGACTATCAAGATAACTGATTATGCAGCCAAGTATTTGGTATTCACTGTTTTGCTCGGATAGAGTTTTATTCCTTTGCATCATTGTACATGGAGCAATCTCATTAAACAGCTGACAGTTGCATATCTTACATCTCTTCTCACTGTGTTCACCCTACATATTATCTTGCTTGGGTTTTATTTCTTACACTGTGCTGAACCTTAGCAGAAAGGTATACTGCAGAATATGTTGGCACTGTTCAGTCTAAACCTACTTTTTCTTGTGCCCAAAACCTACAAACAGAAGTCACAGCTCCTCAGACTCTTACCTGTGGAGTAGAGTTTGTGACTGCAGCTCAAAGCACTTAATACTGAGAGGTGGCATCAAAACCCCTCCTGGAGTGTTTCCTAGCCTTCCACATCTGGAGAGGCAGAAGTGCAGAAAAAACTAATATGGAGCTAATACAGCCCTAAAAGTTTATAAATTAAATTATTTTTTGTAACCTGTGTATTTGGAGTTGCATACTGTCCCTGGGCTTTGTACTCTGAGCTGAAGTTATGCACATACAAATTTCTGCATATAAAAGCATGTGTATGGAACAAGTTTGAAAATCTGGAGTGGTTGAGACTGAGTGGAATTGTTTTAAATAATTAAAATTATTTTATTTCCAACAAATCCACAACTATCATTCCTTGGGAGATTTGCCACCTTGAAAGGAAATACAAATTATTCTCTAAACTCCCATCTTGAGATGAAGCATTGAAAAGAATGACTCATCATTGTGAAAGCAATTCAGACCAATAAATCTGGGAGTTCTCTAGCCAATATAAAACAATAAACCGATACTAGAAAACATTCCAAACCAATTTTTTTTTCTCTAAGACTGAAACACTTTCATACTACCCCAGGGAAAGTATATAATCTTCTACAAAACCTAGACAGTAAAGATTTTTTTTCACTCCATAAAATCTTGAAATCTGGAATTATACACAATTTACACTGAAATAAAACCTTGATCTTCCAGTATTTCTTTTTCTGCAGAAAAACAGAAGAAAAGATGTCTGAAAGAAAGGACTAATGTACCATATGAGAAACCCGGGTGTTACCCTGTGCTTTTAAACCAAGGCCAAGAATTTACATCCTGTCCTGCCAACCCCAGGTAGATGCTCTGACCAGCTGCCTGTTCTGGATCCAGGAGCTACTGCTTTGATTGCTCAGTCTATCTTGCATCTAAGAGGTATTTTGGTCCGCAACTTCCATTTGTATTTCCTCAAAAAAATCCAGTAAAAACTTTCCCAAAAAGTTCCACATTTGACTGTCTTTCTTTTTGGCAAAGAACTTACCACGTGAACAAGATTTAAACCTCAGCAAACCTGGAGTTCTACAGTCCATGAGGAATGTTATGCTGTCATATGTAAAAAAGGTACTGCAGAATGTATTGCAGATATTTCACAAACAATATAGTTTAGATTATATACTAAGCAATTTGGAATCTAGTAGCATCTGGGTTGGTAATGCTCTGACAGCTCGTTCTGTGAAAAATATGATAATTACTCTTTGGGTTTGGAGACTTCAGCTACCAAAGTTTCATTCTGTGATTTGTTAGCTGAAATGGTAAGGGAGTAAAGACCAGTTTGTCATTATGACAGCAACTGGTTTAGTACTGTCATGGAGGAAATGTCTGCCAGAGGGTGGGCAGAGGAGTGCAGAGCTGCCGATTTAATGGCCTGACATCATAATCTGAAGACTGGGTGGGTGCTGGATGCCAAACAAGGTCTTGTTGCTCCTGACCACACTGCTGCTAGCAGTATTGTTCTTTTAGAGTTAGAAGTCTGGCTATTTAAAATAAGATAAAATACCAGATCGATGCTGTCCCTTGTTTCATTCCTGACCATAACATCATAGAATATTTTGGGTTGGAAGGGACCTTAAAGATCCTCTAGTTCAACCCTCCTGCCATAACCAGGGGACAGCTTCTCTGGGCAACCTGTGCCAGTGCTTCACCACCTTCACAGTAAAGAATTTCTTACTAATAACTAATCTAAATTTAATCTCTTTCAGTTTGATGCCATTATGCTTTGTTGTATTGCTCCATGCCCTTGTAAAACATCCCTTTCCAGCTCTTTTACAGGCCCCTTTTAGGTGCTAAATGCTGTGAGGTATCCCTGGAGTCTTCTTTTCTGACTGAACACCCCCATCTCTCTCCCAGCCTGCCTTCATAGGGAGAGGTGCTCTCTCTGATCATCTTTATGACCCTCCTCTGGACTTAGTCCAATAGGTACATGTCCTTCTTATGCTTGGGGCCCCAGAACTGATGTAATTCTCCAGGTGGGCTCTCACCAGAGCAGAGCAGAGGGGCAGAATCCCCTCCCTCCCCTGCTGCCCACGCTGCTTTGGATGCAGCCCAGGACACGTTTGGCTTTCTGGGCTGGGAGTGCCCATGGCTGGGTCATGTCCATCCTCTCACCCAGCAGCACCCCCAAGTGCTTCTTGCAGAGCTGCTCTCCACCCAGCCTGTGTTTGTGCTCAGAATTGCCCCAACCCTGGTGCAGGATCCTACACTTGGCCTTGTCCAACTTCATTAGGCTTGCATGCATGGACCTAGCAAGCCTGACGACTGTTATGAGAAAGGAAAATAAAATGTTTGGTGACCCATTCCATTATGCTTAAATTATGCTATGAATGGAAAATTTTGTGTCTTGAGTTTCTCACAGTAGTGAAAGGAGATGTAGAATATCTCCATGAGTTAGGATTAACGGCTTAGCTTTTCCCCATATTGTGGAAACCAAGTCTTGGTTTATTAAATATTGCAACAAGTTGTCTTGACAAGACGGCAACTCTTTCTTGGGGTGGTTTGTCAAAAAGGTCTTGTACACCAGCTTAGTCCATCCAAGAGCTGGTGTCAAAACTGACAGCTGTGCTGGTGCAGTGTCTGTATATGCCAGGGATGACATTGACCTTTCAACTCTGTCAAGCCTGCTTGTTGACCTAAGGAAAAAACCATGTGGTCAGGGGTTGGAAAACCTCCTACAGGGGGAGAATAAATTCTGAATTAATGTGACTGAATAAAACCTAGGCAGAACATCTCTGTGAGGCAGAACAGAAGAGAAAGATGAAAACCAGCTTGAGAAAGACTCCAGACCTTTGTATTTTAGATGCTATAAGGAATGTAGACAGCTTTACTGTTCTCACTTTTACTTGCCAAAATGCCTCAAAGTGATATATGAACATTGCAGACATGAGAAAGCATAATCAGGTGCAAAGTGAGGTCCCCTATTGGAGACCTTTCTTATGCAGATATCTTTTGTGCATTTAAGACAGGCTGGATATATGAGAGAAGAAAAACTTGAAAAAAATTCCCAAAGAACAAATCTACTCTTAAAAGTCACAGCTGGAAATTCGTATTTATTCCTAATTTCCATATCTAACACTTTCAATTTGCAAGTAAAAAGATACGGTGTTTATTCTAGATACCAAGTCAATTTCTTTGTACCCTACCTGTCACTGCCACTTGTACTCTTCAAATAATATTGGTAATGCCACCTGCACTAGCTCTCATTCTATCTGGGATCTTCAATATGCTCTTTATGGGCCATGTTCAGCCCTTTATTGAGCATGCAAGTATAATTCCCTGGATTTAGTAATGCTTAGAGAGGAATGAATGGTGATGCATGCAGCTAAACTGTCTCTGTGGTGCCTAGTGGAATGAAATGACTGTTTCCAAAGTCAGTGCATGCAACCAGCTCCTGTAACATGCAAAGCTGAAACATGCCTTTTATATAGTGTAATTAGCTGGTCTCCCCAACCTCATCACCAATACCTGAAATGCACATCAAATGTGTTCTGTGAGATTTAATTTTTGTTGTATTTATCTATTTTAAACTCTTAATCTCTTAGCCAGCTACTGGAAGCTCAGGTCTTAAATTATCAGTTTTTCAGAATTTTACCTGTCTTTGTGCAACTTTGCTGCCAGGTAGCCACGGAGGCTGCACTCTATGTTTCAGTATGATTGTGGTTGTGCAATCACTCATTTTCTTCCTGCTTTTATGCCCAGCTGGTGCTGGCAAGGTGTCAGTGAAACGCTGTCTGAATTCTTCATGTTATGCAGAAGCAGTGGTTTAACAGCTGAACTTGTGCTGCACTGCTTCTTATTTGAACAGAGGCATTTAAACTGCTTGCATGTTTCTTCATGTTCTCATTTTCTGCCTCAAATATTTCCTCTTGCCAAGTCCCCGTCTCAGTCACTGCTTCTGCACCTTGGAGTTCAGCTCCTCAGACCTGGTTTGTTATCCTCACTGCCAGCTGACAAATTCCCTTGCAATGATACAATCCCCAGTCCTTCTCTCACAAACAATTTGCCTTTTGCACCCAGGAAAAATGGCTCAAGTCAGAATATTCACATATCTCAAATTTTTGTAATGCAGCGTGGATCCTTTTTATTGGGAATATAGGGTGGTTTGTTCTCTCAACATGGTATGTGAAGTGGGATCATTGGTGTATATAACCCTTGATTTGTTTCTCAAACAGAATAGTTTGTCAGCAAGGGGTTTGCATACACTTTCTAAATATGTTTTTCTAGGCATGTTCAATCTAAACTGTTACCGTGACAAAAATGGGAAAGCCTTTGAGTGTGAAATTCCCATTCTGGTGTGCAAGAAGGTGTATAACTGAATCCACAGTTTACAGTTTTAACTAAGCAATTTGTATGGTAGCCTCACATGGAATTTGTTCAGTTCTACCTTGA
The DNA here is from genome assembly GCA_013400955.1 of Drymodes brunneopygia. Classification (NCBI taxonomy): domain Eukaryota; kingdom Metazoa; phylum Chordata; class Aves; order Passeriformes; family Petroicidae; genus Drymodes; species Drymodes brunneopygia. The sequence goes on from VZTZ01014077.1 coordinate 350,825, forward strand.
ATTCATTATGATATAAACTGAAAGCTACCTCTCTGCAGGATTTTGCTTAAAAGCCTGATTCCAGATGTGCACCTCATCATAAAGGGTTTGCAATCACCCGTGTTGTAAAATATTTTGCATATGAATAGCTATATAAATTAAATTATCACTGTTTAAAAATTTGGATTAAAGGTTAATTACAGCTATTTTAGCAATGTGGAATGCAACTGCTTGATTTGGGCAGAACTACAAAAAATTTTGTCTGCTGTGATATTTACTCTTCCCTGCTTTGATCTCACTTTGATCAGCTTCTTAAATATTGTACTGAAACATATTTGACATACAAATATTTTCCAACTGAATATGCTCAGGAATCAAATTATTTATTTGAAGTGTTATGACACCGATGTTGAGATCATTCAGTCTTTACATGTTATTTAGACACAATTCCCAGTCCCTGGACAAATCTTCAGTATAGTCAAGTATTCCAGCAGCTTATGTATGTCTTTTCAACCACTAGGCTTAGTTGGAACAGTAAATGCCTTCTCTAGCAAAGATTGGCAAGTTTGAATCCAAAGCAGAACTTCACTGCATCCAGCAATATAAGTAAAGAGCTGTCTTGCCTAATCAGTAGAGAATGCCAAGGAGGGGATTAAAAGTGTGATTCCTGTTCTACATGGTTAATTAGATAGTTAAGCCCAAAATAGAAGGAAACATCTAAAGCTACTCAGAGGTAAACCCCATCCTAAACGTGGAGTCAGTCCTATGTAATGAGAGAAAACAAAATACAAATGTTATTTCCTTTAAACTAGTGGATAGAGCATTTAATGGGACGGATTCTAAAGTGCCTTTATTTTCTGATCTGGAGAAGAGATCTAATATAACACACTTTTATTAGGTACTCCAAGCTTGTGTTTTTCCTTCTGTGAAGCTATTTAATTTTCTATGAATATTTTATGGAGCTGGGGGTTAGACTAGCTAGATGAGTGCTCTAACAACTGTATTATCTCTTCTACTCCTTCCTACCAATTTTCCTAGGAAATTCTGTTTAGCTGTGTGAAGTAAAATGGCCTCAGGCGGAGAAACAGGGAAATAGAGAAACAAGAAGTCCATGTTACAGTTCAATTCAGGCACTGCCCAGAGGTATGGAAAATTTATACAAGATCTTGATCCAAATCAGGCCAAGTGTTGGATCACATTTATGCTCTGACCTACTGGATTGTGGCAGAGAGCCACTTCCTTCCAAAAAGTCTTCCCAATCACAATCTTTTGTAGAAGGTTTAATTCAGATTCACACCCTAAAAACACTTTTATATCAGAATAAATACAGTGGAGGAACACCTACTTGTATCCATCATGAGTTAAGATGCCTGGTAGGTCAGTGACTTTAGGCTGTAGATGATATCATACATAGAGACTTGTTTTGGCATGCTGAAATTTTGCTCAACGTGGATGTAGTTTAATTGGTATTGCAAGGCTTGCAAATGGTGAGTCCTCTTGCTGAAGAGTTTTTTGGTTTTTTATGCCTCTAATTGCATTTTTTCAGTTGTAATGATTGGGAGATTTTCCCAAAGATGAGAGATGTCTCTGCAGGCTGCAAGACTTTAAAACTGGAATTTCTTTAAGCTGGGATTCTTTAAAATGGGAATAGTATTCCTCACCATAAAATTACTTTCTGTAACTCATGCTACAAGCTCAAAGACTGTCTCCAGTCATGCTTATATCTCTGTTTTCTCTCTTTTCTTTGCCTTCTGCAATTTACCACTAAGCAAGATACTTAAACACATGCATAGCAGATGATCAAGGAAGCCATGGACACTAGTGCAAAATCCCTAAGAAAATAGTTCCTTTAATACTAGTGAAAAGCAGACAGAACTTTGTATTCTTAAATAGTGACCTCAACTTTTTAGGTGGTGGAGTTGTCACTACAGTTCTTGACACTCAGAAAACAATTTATTTTATTGATTATTTTAAGGGACTCCAAAATGATGTGAAATGCAGTTGCAGACTCACAGAAGCAAACCAGATATGAAGATGTAAATTTTATTCATAAAGAGTCTTAAGTCGTGATAGGTTAATGAAAGATGTGCTCTCTATTATAAAGAAAATTTTTCCTTATTTCAAGTTACATTCAGTTCTTTTTTTCTCTGCTTAGTCTTAGGTAGAGCTTTTCAGTTCAGATCTCATTAGACTGTGGGGTGAAGTCTGAATGGACAAACACACATCCTGTATAGAATTACATCATCATGTCTGTCTACCCTGCTAGTACCTAGATAATGCAATTCCATTTGATGCAGGGAGAGTAGCTCTTGACTAGGAGACCAGTTAAGCACAAGGTTAGAGTGGAGCTCACAGTTTTGCTAAAAGCCTCCTCTGATATTTCTGAAACAGTGGATACTGATACTATTTTTGTATCAAACTATGAACTCATCATGAATTATTAAGGCTTGTCAGATTGCTTTAAGTTAAATGTGCTTACCCAGTATCTAGAATTATGAGTGCTGATCATCTTTGGAATCTTTAGGTATTTTTGTCATTAACAAAAATAATACACAATTATAAGAATAAAGCAGAAATACATTTAAAATCTGCTCAGGTTTAAGGTTGGTTTCTAAAATAAAGTGCATATACTAGAAAGACAGAAGGCACTTCCTCTTGCTTGGACTATAATGTTCTTCTTATTGTCTAGAGCCTGCTGCTCTAATAAACTTTAAAAATTTTGCTGCATTACTATGGAAATGGAATGACTCTGACAAGCTAAAAATGTTATTTCATGTTAGTATTTCCTATGATGTTACCCTAAATTTTGTCAGCAGGTATTGCATATTAGCCTTTTGCTAAGGTATTAAATAAACTGCATCATTCCCATTCTCCTCTCTGTACATCTCCTTCTAAGCACTTATAGGAAGAAATTACTTTACCTACCTGTGAAGGACGAAGGATGTTTGGAGTTACAAATTTTTTCTGTATTCCTTCTCAATCATTTAATCTTTTGTTGATCTGGCTTGCTGCTCCCCAGGAGTGAATGACATCTTAGCAAAAGGCTCAAGCCAGAGATTTCAAAGGAGCTCAGTGGATCATAACAGGTTGCGATTTCTTGTTACAGGATGATGGCTGTTACATAATCTTTCCTTTTGATTATCATCATAGATATGCTAAATCATCCAGAAGTAATTTAGTTAGCAGGAAAACTCTTTTCCTCTATAGTCCATGGATGGAGAGAACAGAGATTGTTTATGTTCTGGCCTGTGAAAAGGTAGCAGGAAATGCTCAGTGTATCTTCCCCAGTAGCTTTTAGCACCGCTCTCTTCAGTCCTTTATTTCCCATTGTGATGTTCTGATTCAGAGATGTATCTCTGTGCCTTGATGTAGAACAGTGGGATACCATGGCCCACAGAATAAAGGCCACCACTCTTTAATTTAGGGCCTTGAAGCTGGGATTGAGCTGGACAATGTGTGTACCCAGACGGCTTGATATGGGTGGGTGGTTTTTACAATATAAGCAGTGACTTTAGGGGCTCTGCTTTCTGCACATCTCTGTTGCATCAATACCCTGATCTCCATGTGGTCAAGACTGGCTTTTACAGAAAGCAAGCAAAGCTAATAGGCAGTTAATATGAAAGTCACAATGACCACAGTGTTTAAGCACTTTTTTAAAGGCTTGAAAGCAGGGAGTTTTAAAAGTCCAGGCATATTATTCCTGTAAAGCAGTAAAGAGACTGAGTCCTGCTTTTCTCCCGGTACAACCAGCTGGATTGGTGTGACTTTGGTCTGATTTGGTCTGTGACTTTGTAACAGACTCCAAGCTGGGCTTTGCTCTGAGTAATCCACCTATCAGATGATAAAACTGCCCAACTTTTAATTTATTTTTATAATTCCACCTATTTTTTTTTTGGTAAATTATTCAGGAATAATTATCTCTCTTAATTAGCCACAGATCCTATTAAGAAGATGGGTTGTACAGAAGCCACTAGGACAAGGAAGGACAGATTGCCTGCTGCTATAAAGTAAACCAGTAGAGGGTACTAATGACTTTCACTGTTGACTCCTACTTAAGTAAATGTTAATATATTCAGTGCTGAAATGTGTATTTGAAAACAACAGTATTCTACAAGTTATAAACAAAAAGACAAGTTTGTCATCATTGCTGTTTGCTGCCTGCATTCTATTCCAGCTCTTCAGTGGACATTTCAGATGCTCTTTTCTGTGTGGCATGAGTTGGCTAAAGAGGTTGAGAGGGTAAACTACCGTGGTGGCACACACACAGTGGAAAACTTCAAAGCTGAAGAAATGCATAAACAAGTGTCCTAATTTTCCATCTATATGTGATATTGTTATCATAAAAGAGGGTGATGTTTAACGCTTTGGAAAGGCTGCTTGATGTATACTGTAATTATGAATTTATGAATAGCAGACAAAACTGTCCAAACACATGGGTGCACAAAAAACTAGCGAGGACTAAAAAAATCTAGGTGTATTAGCAATTTCCTTTGTGCTTGGCTCCTTGTGCCTGGAACTGGGAGGTGGTGGGTCCAGGCAGGTGACCAGCCAAGGCGCCTGCCAGGCAGGACACACTGTGGGCATACAGGGTCCAGCCTGTGAGACACAGGCTGGGCTGGCAGCAGGGCTCCTCCAGCCCTGGGTCAGGTCATGCCAGGGAGCTTGGCCTGGGCCGTGGTGTCCTAGGTGGGCTGGTCTGGCCATCAGGGACTGCTATCAGGCTGCAATTCTCACTGTGGAATCCTGTGGCACCACTGTGCCAGGCCCGCAGCAATGAGCAGCTCCGTGCTCTTCATAAGGTATTTCTGTGCTATGCATTTATTTGCTGTGCACTTAAACTGCATTTTTCTCAGAGTCCCCTCTGGCTTGACTTCCCCTTGACATTCAAGAGGCTTTTTGCTGTTTGGTTGCTGTGAGAATCACAGAGTCATAGAAGGGCTTGAGTCAGAAGACTAAAGATCTAAAGACCATCTGTTCCTAACCCTCCTGCCACAGGCAGGGACACCTTCCACTTGACCAGGCTGCCCCTGCATTCAACCTGGCCTTGAAGGCATCCTGGCAAGTGCTGTACACAGCCCACACCAGGGTGTAAAGTGGGCTAGGCAGCAGGGAACAATTAAGAGAAAGTGGGCCTAAGTAATCAAATTAAATACGATCAGTAAGGCAATGAACAGTGAGGCACTGCATGGGGAGGTCTCCAGGCACTGTTGCAGCTCAAACCTGTCAGCTGGCACTTTGTCTGCCAGCAGCCCCTGTGGCTGTCCATGACAGAGGCCATTCCAGCCTCCTCTCTGCCAGCAGCATGCATAGTACCACATATCACAACAATACAGTAACAACTGTGCTGTCAATAGCATTGATTGTTTAGGATAGTCACGAATTCCTTTAAAAAAAAAGTTTGTTGCTGTTACAGTTACTGTGTAGAAACACATGTTTTAAATTCCAGAATCCAGGCTTATTGCACACAAAATGTAATGTGCTAAATCATGGCCCAAAATTTGGAAGCAGATGGGCCTCCTTCCTGTCAGCCTCTCTGAGACAGCACCACAGCATTACTAGGATGTTTTTGAGATGATGTTTGAGGGGAGTGTACAAATGCAGTTTGTCTGCCCGTGTTTTTGCTGGAAATGCATGGAACATTATGTGTTTGTGTCTAGGCTCTGCTTGCCCTAGACATTTTGGAAGTATACCTGTTGCAGTAAGTATAACCAGTGACAGCATGGACCCTAACCTGATCAGTGTAATATCCCTTAATCTAACACGGAAATTTAAAATATCTTGCTATACACTTCCTAATACTTGTTGTTGTAATAGTATAACTCATACAGAGATTTCTTTCCTACAGTAAAAGTTTTTAGAATTTTTTTTTAGATTTTTCAAGTTTATGCCTTTTCCATAGAAGAAAATTTTCTTTAACTATAGGATGTATTTATGTCTTTTCTGGTAGCTAGAAATATAAAACATTCAAACCGAAACACAAGCAGAGAACACCATCCTGTTCTAAAGTACATGAACACAGAAACCTTATCTTCTTCTTTTCTGGAGCATTCCACCAGTCATTCCCTGTACTAAGAAGTTCAAGATATATTAATTTGATGTGTTTAATCTGGTAAAGGTATGGTTATAGTGGGATTAAGAAATCCTAAAACACATTTATATGTAGTTTCACATATTTGCAAATCAGACCTGAGAAGCTTCACAGAGTCTGTAAACAAGCTGACTTGATAGCTCTTACTGCAGCACTTTTATGGATTTTGTAAATTTTTTACGAGGAAAGGTCATGATTTTGCAACAAAAATTATTTTTCAGCAAATTAACTGCTTTTTTAGCTTGTAAAATTGCTGCTCAGCTATACAAAATAATATTAGTTAAGGAAGGATATATGCCATACTTTGTTGTCAAAATATGATTTATATCTGCCACTTATCCTGGTGAAGCAATTGCCAGACTGTTCTCAAGGAAAAGTTCAAATTTAGTGTTCAGTTTTCCCTCTAGATGTGTAAGCTTGCTCTCCATACACTGTAACTTCCTTGGGGCAATGGTTATATCTTAAAAGTTTTTTAATAAGTTGCAGTGTGAAGAAATATTTACTAGTCTCTGTGGAGTAGCCCATAGAAAACTAGATCCACTGATGCTGGTGCAGAGTACAGGTTGTCCCTTCATATGGTACTGGGAGTACATATGTCCCATGGGACTCATAATTCATAATGGGAAGACAGAATGAACAGAGGCTTTAAACTGTATCAGGTACTCCACAGATCTCTCAGACAATACATTGAATTTCCTCATCTCCTGTTTTTGAGTTAATGCCCCATTTTTAAGATAGTTCTCACAGGAGTGTATTGCCCCACTTTTGTGGCTAACTTCCCACTGGGAGGAGAGAGCAGTGGGCTCTGGAGCTTCAACTTTATTCCTAATAGTAAAGCTCCCACATTAAATTCTGAAGGAGTATAAAAAGTCACAGAATCATAGAATATCCTGAATTTTAAGCGACCGGCAAGAATTATTGAGTTCAGCACCTGACCTTGCACAGGACAAGCTTAAAAATCATGTCATGTGCCTGAGAACATTATACAAATTGTTCTTGGACTCTGGCAGATTTAGTGCCTTGACCACTTCCCTGGGGAACCTGTTGCAGTGACCAACCACACTCTGGGTAAAAAACCTTCTCCTGGTATCCAGACTAATGTCCCCAGCACAGTTTCATGCCATTCCCTCAGGTCCTCTCACTGGTCACCAGAGAGATGAAGGCCCATTTCTCCACTTCCCCTCATGAGAGAGTTGTAGACTTCTCACAGATCAGGATCCCCATGTCCCTTCCACACACTATCCAGCATCTCAGCTGATCCAGACCGACTTTTTCTGTCTGCAGTACACAACCACCATGAGTTTTGCAAAAGAATTAAAATGTTTGTTGACATGCCTTAAGACTGTATCATCCACCAGGTATCTCTGAGGGAATTGGTGTATGGGAATCCCACCAGCTCACTGTCTGTGACAAGCACATGTGCTGGAGGCACAAAACAAAAGATCATTCCCTATTTTTTTTACTCTATTTTGCTTGCAGGCATTTTGAAACACAAAATCCGAGAAAAAGCTGGCTTTCCTCTCAACACAGTGACATTTTACTGCAGACAAGCATTTAATGAAAGAAAAATAATACTAATGATGACTCTGGAGAATGTGCATAGGATTATCTTGTTCTACTTGGTGGCTGTGAGGTAGCTGAAGTACTAAATACTACTTTTGGGTAGGCATAAGTTCTGGCCTGAACTGAGCTAATATTTTCAGGTTTGTTTTGTGCAGCATACTAAAGTGAATTCCTGGAGAAAGGTGGTCCACTCTGTTGGTGGGGTTTTTTTGGTTATGTTTGTTTTGGGTTTTTTTTTCATAATGTCTTTTTTATTTTCTCCACTTGTAGCAAGAATCAAAGTGGTCTTTGTGAATTTTAGAGGACAATGTAATAATATGTCTTGAGCAGATCTTGTTTTCAGATGCACTATAAATCTTGTAAAACCTCTTCTCTTAAAAAATCTTTAGAAAATCTGTTGCTGGTTATGGGTGCAATTTCACTATTTTATAATATTTTTAAATGATTTCATTTTCCAGGGATATATAAGTTCTTCTAGTTTCCTGGAAAACTAGAAACCTTTTCTTATTTCACAAGGGTTCTAAAATACTATTTCCAGGTACACAGCGAAGATAAACAGCCAGGTTTGTTATATGTCACGAATCTTTGATGTTTCCCTGACACTTCAGGTATTCATATAGTGACTGGCACATATGGACATTTGCCTGGAGCAATGATTCCTTTTTGACTAATGGAAAGTTATGATATCTAACAAGTATATTTTAACATGCAAATTGTGTAGGACAACAGATTTGTGGCCCCAGCATATGATCAAGTAAACTCCTAATAAAGTGAAAAACAAAAGTGTGAACATTTTTCACACACATGGGTTATGGAAGTGTTAGCTATGATTAAATGGAAATTTGAAATGAAAACACTGAAATATGAATTTAGAAATGATTGAATAAGGGGAAGGAACAGAAATGAGCTTAACTGCACTGGGAAGTATCTGTTTCACTCTCTGTCTGTATAAAGGGCTTGTTTAACATGTTGAAATATCATCTAATATGCCCCTGCTCATCATATGTATATATATACATGGATATATATACATATGTGTACANCACAAGTATTAGCATGCATACTTGTAATACTTTAGGTATGATAACTTAGCCTGGTTTCTTGGTGTCCGGTAAGCTGGGAGACCAAACACCCCAGAAACTGTAGAGCCAGGAAATCCAAACATTCTATTGTCATAGCACTCAAGGTGCCCTAACAGGACAGATTCTGTAAACTAGAAGTTAGCCCACCCCAGCCCCCTTATTGGGCCCTCTAGTTAGATATGCTAATGTGTGAGGTCTTTAATTGTGTACTCAACTGGGGGGGTGGGAGGACATTGTGACGCGTGTCACCTGGGTGAAGCAATGCATTGAATGGGATCCTATTAAAATACCGAGGTAAACAACCCCGAACCCTCTAACCCTGTCTGAGCTTTTATTTCCTAAGACCAGGAAAAAGGCATCAACCTCACTGCAATTACAATTTCCTCATGAGGGGAAGAGGAGGGGCAGGCACTGATCTCTTCTCTGGGGTGCCCAGTGACAGGGCCCGAGGGTATGGCCTGAAGTTGTGTCAGGGGAGGTTTAAATTGAATGTTAGGAAAATGTTCTTCCCCCAGAGGGAGGTTGGATACTGGAACAGAATCCCCAGGGAAGTGGTCACAGTACCAGCCTGACAAAGTTTAAGAAACCTTTGGACAATGCTCTTGGGTCCATGTGACTCTTGGGGATGGTGCTGTACAGGACCAGGACTTGAATTCGATGATCCTTGTGGATCCCTTCCAAATCACATCTTATTCCAGGATTCTGCAATTTCCCTTTCTCATCCAAAGTTACAACAATGATTCTGTCATTATTTGGAAGAAATAATCTCACAAACTAGTTTGTCTTGCAGGATTATATACTTCAATAGAGAATAAATGCATTAAGCAAAATAAGGTGAGGTCTTTTTAGCTGTTATTTTTTTCTTACTCTGGTTAGAATATTATCCTTTGCAGAAATGGAAATTCTGGGGACTTAATCAGCTTTCAGGTTAGGCTTGTTTGACCTAAGAGGTGATTGGCACTGGTATTGCAGAAACATTAGAAAATATTTTTCTTGTACAGTTATTGGGTGAGAATTGCAAGTGCTCCTCTCTTTCTCCAGGTTAATTAAATAATGAATTGTAAAATGGGCACATTGCATGATAATAAACTATGGCTGCAAGGAGAAGCCTTAAACTAATACAAAGTGCATGGCTTGGATTTATTCTGGTTAATATCTATTTTTTAATCAAGTTAGTATTTATTTGTTTATTTATTTGAACCATAAGGTGGTTTGCAGAAGTGCACTTATTTGCCTCAGATAAAAAGGGTGTTGTTGTAATATTTCTGTTGTATCGTACTTGTTAAATAAACTTAAGGGAATAGGAATTATGCCAAGGAGTCTAAGGACATAAATTAAGACAAAAAACCAGGTAACATGTGAATATGAAAATTTGAGTATATCTGATATCTAAAAATAACATCCTACTCTGCCTTGTTTTTAGTTGTTTAAATCTTCAGTATGAACATTTATCTTGTATCATCAAAATTAAGGGTATATTTTTAACACAGAAAACCTTATAAATAGAATTATGATATCAGTAGTTTCCAATTTAATTTTTACTCTATACAGCAAAACTGCACATCAACACTAGGATTGTGTCTTCACGTCTATCAAGATCTGTGTGTTATGATAGTATCTAGGAATCAAACGGAGAAATATCAGGGGACTAATCTCTTCAAGACAGCAAGAATATCTTCACTTGTCTCCAAAGAAGAGCATTTTCAAAGAGAGCTGGTTGCAAGATACCACGTCCTCTCTAAATGGCATGTGCAAAAAGGATGGGATTCAGGATACCAAACAAAGCCTTCTTTTTCATCATCTGTTGCCAGAAAATTTCTCTTCACTGAATTTGAGGTGCTGAGTCATTGAAGCAAGGTAAAAAGCATGTAAGGATTCATTACTTTGGTTCTTTTGATTCCATATGCAATTGACAAAATTAAGACCTGATCTAGCCCTGTTTAATGTATTCTATCAAATAATAGTTTTAAATGGTTTTTTGTTTGTTTATTTGTTTGGTTTTGTAATATAAAACTCAATAGCTAAGATGAAATGAAATATCAGTTGATAATTAGCTTACAAGAGAGTTTACAAGTATGGCCCCCAGTATGTCTGGGAGTTCTATCACAATTTCCCTCTACATGCTGGCAAAAGACTCAATGAACTGAACTTAAAATAAGCTCAAAACTCAAGTATATACCAAAACAATTCCCCAGTGAGCATCTATTTCCCTCAAATCACACTGCAGATTGTATAAATCTGGAAGTGTGAAAATATTTATGTTCTATGGTAGAGACAATCTTAATTTCAAAGGGTATTATCAATATTTGGCATCCAGGATCACAAGTCCTGTGAACATTGCCAATACTGAGAGAACACCTATGGGAAACTAAGCACATGGACAGTCTTGAACCATTTTTAAACTGTCTTCTTGCATAAACAATCTTACAACCTTTTTATTTGTACAGTTTTGAAACTCTACATTTCCTTTGGCATTAAAATGTTGATAAAAGGTATTATTTTATGATTATATGCTTCTATAATGTTGGGATCTTGCAGAAAAAACTGTAAGTTTGTATTTGAGAGCTGTTGCAACTGTGAATTTGCAACAAATACAAGTAGATAACATATAAATGATAACAAATAATACCACGGTTAGCTTGTGGCAGGCATCTTGGATGTGACATTAGAGTTACATGTCTGGCTTTGTTGGAATAATTAATTTTGGCTTCCCCGTGGCAAATGCTACAGTAGGGACACCACCAATTTACAGGTGGAACACCTGGGAAGAAATTTATACTACACAGGGTAGCTGGCTGCTGAGGAAAAGAATGAGAAGGCTACAAGCTGTGGTCATGTTAAAAATTACATGAAAAAATTGAGACAAAAAGGGGGAAAAAGAGTTAGCTGGCCCACCTGAATTAAATCTTCACAGAGAATACAAACTTTGGAGAGATTTGAGACAGGATTCACCCATTCACACTGTTACTGGACACCATGCAGTGATGACAACACGTGGGTCTCAGCCTGACCCTTTTAATCTTTGGACTGATGAAAGAGAGGAATGCTTGAAAACATAGTACACATCAAAGTGAAAAAAAGTTGTAAGAAAAACTATAACCTTTGAAGACGAGGCACTGTTTGGAAACATTTTGTCACAACTTGAAAGGTAGTTCATATTGTAGATAGTGAGAGCAGACACTCTGTTGTGTTTTCACAAAGCTAAAAATGTATGTGTGTAGAAGGTGTGTGATATTCAATGTGTGTATGCTGTGGAGGCTGAGTGTTAGAAAACTGAATGAAGGATTTTCGTACCGGGACACATCTCGTGAGATGGCTTGATCAGGTGAGCCATATTAATGGAGAATTTTTTGTATAATCATTATTTGAATTCTTTACTGCCATTGCTAGTGCCCTGACATCACTCAGTATATGCCAGTAAAATTAATCTTTATCTATTCAACAGTAATAACAGAGTAACGTTTTTCACAGGTAATGCTGCCTAATCTGTGCAGAGATGTAAGTCCAGTGCCAGCTGCCTGGCTGGAAACACTGTGGTGGGTGGTGGTGTTGCAGTGGCCCCCTAAAGGTTTATGACAGGCAGACAAGTGCCAGGGACCATTTAACCTGATATTAGACTGAAACTGGGGCTTTTTAACAGATGAATTTTACCCGACTCCTTCTTCAATTGGTGTAATAAGTTAGACCCCTTCTGAATAAAGTTCATCTCATCTCTATTAGAACCCCATTTCAAAACTGGATAAATTGTCTGCTGAAGAGGGCTCTTTTTCTTCACTGACTTGAGCCTAGATGATGAATGTGGACTAGACACTGAAATTTTAGATGATTAGTAGTGCAGCAAATCTAGTTAGCTACAGGCTCTTATTTCACATAAGAGGTAGGTCTAACCTGAGCATAGGAAAGATTGAGGGGAATTTAGGAGTCAGGGGTGGTCACTGGTTGCCTCTCTCTTTTACTTTGCTAAATGAATCTTAGTAAAAGACAGAATTTGTCTCCATCTGTGATAAACTTGCTATTCTATATAATCTACTAATTTAGTGTGTAGTCTGAGCAAACTATTCCTTGTCACCAGGCAGCAAAATATTTCTTAAGTTCAATAGGTAGTTAAGCAACTTGCAGTTAAAATGAGCCTAAAAACTGTGCATAAATCAAAACATTTCCACTGCTACTCTTGCTATTTTACTCAGCTTTATGTTGTGTAAGAATCATTTACAGTGTACCTTTTGTCTAAATTACTTTAATGGGCTCCAAGTCCAGATTGCATATAGAAGTATTCAGTACAGCATGATAGGTGCATTAAAACTCCAGAGAAAAATATAGACTATTTAAGATTATAGTGTCAAGAAGTACATTTTATACTATTTGAGAAATAATGTGTTGTCATGCAATTATGGTGTGTATCCTATTGTGTGTGTAAAAGGCAGAAGTAATTTCAGACCCTACAACTAAATTTTATGTACTCTTGCTTTGGAACAGATCTGATGGAATTTTTTTTTATTACTGGTTTCGCAAACAGTAAGTGTTTTAAAATTTGCAAGCTGATTATGAATTTGTTTCTGAAGCCATGTGAAATATGTTCTACTGTAGACTGCAGTGGTGTCTACTCACTGCACTTTCCTCTTTCTTATCTCACCTCTCATTTTTCCTCCTACGTAGAAAATTTCACACCCCAACTCCCTGAAAGAATTGATGGGCTCGACTAGATGGTCCAAGGGCACTAACAGACGAATAAGAAGAAAATACACGTATGTGTTCCCAAAATTTGATGGAACAAGAGAGGTTGAGAAAGGAGGAAAGGAAATACTTTTCTTTGGTTTTTTTATAAAGGAAATAAAAGTTTGAAAGCATCTTTTTAACCTTTTTCTTTTTTTTTTTTTAACTTTACCATTATACTGCAAATGATTATGAGCTGAAGATCACAACTTCAGGTGCTTTACCACATGTCCTTCTTAAGCAGCAAAACTACTTTAAATGCAGGTTCTTGGTAAGGTTGTTACAGATTTGACCTTAAAGACTGATGTGATATTTTTGTCTTAAACATTTAAAATGATTTAACATATTTGGGCAATACTATTGGGGAATCGTCATCAAGTGTCATGGATAATATTTCCATTTATTTTCTCTCAGGAAGAGTGACTTTGGACTTTCCCCTCTTTTCCACTTCCAGAGAATAGAGGAGAGATGGAGGGAGAGAATGAGAGCCCAATTGTGCTTCCTGGGTTTGGGTAAGCTGTGATTTTGGGTTTTTTGAATGGCATAAGTAAAGCATGGCAGGTAAAGTGGTCTTGTAAGGTGGAGTATATTACCAATTAGTCTGACATGCAAAACACCTTGTTTTATTATTCCTAGTGTACAAGGAATATACTAACTCCAAAATTTTCAGTAGGGATAAGAAACAAGTTTATTTAGAAGCACAACAGGGTACATACTTATAACTACTAAGTGGAAAGCCATAGCATTACTTCTTGTCCCCTAAATTAGGCCCTGTGCTTTTCTGATGAAACGTAAATTAAGTACTGTGAAGTTACTGTTCCCACTCTATCCCATGTCATGCTTTTTAACTCTGTCCTTGCATTTCTTTTATATCCTTACAGAAGGATATGGGCTTCTAGTGCTATATATTATTACTATCATAAGTGATGCTTGGAGTTGACAAATTCCCTGTCAGAGTTCTGAAGCAGCAATTATCCCCAAACTACAAAGCCATTCTCATTATTAAAAAAAAAATAATATAAGTGTCTTTCCTCAGGTTATGGCTGAACATAAGCACTTTTATCTTTGTACACCCACCCACAGGAAAAAATTCAATCAGTTTTTAGGCTGCATCAGAACATTCAGATTATTTTTGCTAATGCTTGAATTGGACCAAATGTGTGTTACATAAATAACACATATTGAATGAGCATCCAAACAGTCACTTCTGTTGCCTTTCAGTCTGATAATTGCTAAAATTGCACTTTAAGCTTTTCAGTGTTGAAAACCAAATTCAGTATGTTTCAGGATAGTATGAGAGAAAATAACAGAATTTTCCATCGGAGACTATCCAGCTATATCAGGATTTTGAATTTCTTTGAATCTGGACTCCAAATCTGAAATTCAGCTTGACTTCTAGGTTTGCATGTGTATTTTTTTCATCTCTTTTATCTCATAAAAATTTTATTCTTGCTTGTTTCAGTGTGAGAGAATGTACTGCTTTTCTGGTTTAACCCTTGAACTCAACCATCACAAACCTACATTTATTTCTTGTTTCTTGGGAGGAGGAAATAGATCCTTTACACTGCTGTGAGATCACTGTCAGTTTCAAAAACTTTTCAGACTGATGGTTTGTAGACACAGGAGATGAAAGAAAACAGGTTATTATATTAGACTATTGTATTATATTTCTTTCAACAAATTTTGGCAAAGTTATCAATGAAAGCTGTTACTGAAGTGAAGAAAAGAGGGTGTTAGTTATTGTCAGAACATTTTTATACCTGGCAAGGCCATTCCCCTCACCCTCGTTGTTACTATATGATTGTTTAATTATTTAATGCTATTCCTCTTCCTGATGGGAAAATCCCTTCTCAGATTTATATAGGAAGAAAAATATACATACATGCATACGAATTGGCATATATGCATGCAAATATCTTCAGGACAGATGTCAAGAAAATAGAGACAGACTCTTTTTTTATGGTGGCCAGTGACAAGACAAGGTGCTAAACTAAAACTCAAGAAGTTTCATTTTAATACAAGGAGAAACTTGTTTACTTTGAGAGTGATTGAGCACTGGAACAGGTTATTAAGAAAGGCTGTGGAGTTTCCTTCTGTAGAGATGTTTAAAATCTGCAAGGGTGTGATTGTGTGCAACCTCCTCTAGGTAAGCTTGCTTTAGCAGCAGGGTTGGACTAGATGAGCTCCAAAGGTCCCTTCCAACCCCAACCATTCTGTGATTCTGTGAAAAGGGGTTAGAGTCTGATGGAAGACATTTTCTTCAGACAGGTAGGGCTGATGGAATTAACCTTACAGCATGCAAATGTTTTGGAGTGTTAAAAACACCTTTAAAGACAAAGCCACAGACCTAGGGAGCTACATAAACTTCCATACAAATAAGCAGCTAACCCTCTGATTTCAGTAATGATCTAAGCCAAGTTTTATTTCAATTGCCTTAAAATAGATTTGTGAATAGCCATGTGAGAGAAATACTGCTTGACAAATGCTAACTTTCAAGATGGAAATGTTTGATTTTGCCAATATGGAATTCTGTGAATGGAAACAATTAATGTGGTAATTAGTGACCTGGCCAAGATTTTCTTAATTCTTGTAGTCCAGTTCAACCCAAATTGAAGTTCACTGCACCGATAAAGCTTGTAGGGCTCTTTCAGTATTGCATTAATCTTTCCCTGGGAACTAAAAAGAAAGTTTAGAGTGAAGAGGAATTCCATAACCGCAAAGCTGGAGACAAGAGTAATTTACCTTGTCCATACACTGTTTTAATCTTTTGTATTGAAATGGGAACTGAGTAGGAAGGAAAAGGACCTTGATTTTGTCTTTAAGGGGAATTTCATACTTCCATTTCTTTATAATGACAGTCCTTGCTAGGAATAAGGACATTGCAGAACTGTGTACTGTAACTATAATGGAAATTCTACAGCATATATTACTCACACTTTCTAAAATACCATATCTAAAGTGTCTGAATAAGACTACACCATAACTCAGAAAAAGCAAAATTAACCTAGCAAAAAGTTTCCACACTTGATCTCGTTTAAAAGGTTCTAGGTGCAGATAGAACAACTCACCCTATTTATCAGTTTCTATCTGTAAGCTACTGGGCAGTAGAGGACACACACTCATCTTTCTAGCTACAAAATAATGGAGAGATTTTAATTTAATTGTGCTTTAGAGCTAAACCCAGAAGGATGTTATATTGAAATGCCAGAGTTCAAAAATTCTGATTAATGTTAATTCTGAGACCTCAGATGCTGAAGCAAAAGATGAAAATGGATCCTACATTTTATTTTTTTTTAGTTCCCTTTAGAAACACAAGAAGCATCAACTGTAAAAAAACCATGTAGAGAAAAGTTCATATCACAGAAGGCACTAGGCTGGATTGCAACTAATTTAATCAAAGGAACAAATTTTAAAATCTGTAGTAATCTCTACAGATTTTGTAAAATTATAAAGAGCTTTAGGAGATAAAAATTAAGAGATAACAGTGGGTGACCAGAAAGCTGTGATTAAGTCATTAGTCATGAAAGTCAAGCACCTGTGGTTTGCAGCAGTCATGCTAATTTCTTCCCTTAATCCAAGATAAAACCTGTGCAAATATCTTTAGGAACTGTGACTGGTTTTCAGAAGTGCTAGCTAAAAGCTATTAGGAATATTTTCTGAAATGAGGATTGTAGGTATTAAAACAGTCTCTGTTACTTGTAGAATAGCCAAAACATAGCTCTACTGAAAAGCGTATTGAGCTGAGATTAAAACATTCCCCTGAAACTTCTGTATTTGATAAAATTGCAGACAGGATTAAGGACATAGTATGAATCTTTTCAATGAAGTCCACTGTGTGCTTACTGAAATGTTTTTCAGCTGACTGTCAATGTTTATTCATGCTAAAGGAATCAGAATGCTAACACAAATTTGCTATGGCGTTTTTCTAGCTAAATTAATGACTAAACTTCTAAAATACTTTAAAAATAAAAATACTTAATATAAAAAAAACCACAGTGAAATATTTCTGTAGGGAATGCTGTCTCCTTCCTACATGAAATTGAAGAAAAGTTTAAGTACATATGAGGTTTGATGAATTTTATCTGATTAAATTAGCAATATAAGTCATGCCAGACATGTCCTAAAATTGGGAAGATTTAAAACTGCCTTTAAACACATAAGAGTAGTACGTAGAATACTTCTTGCTGAGTAAGAAATCTTTGTTTAAATGAAATTTGTACACAGTCTTAGCACTTTTCTGTTTCCTTTAAAGCAATGTATATGCAACAATTGTTTCTATTGTAACTTACAGCTAATGAAATAAGATGCTACATATATAGGACATTTTCAGTTACAAAATTATTTAAGCAGGGAGGATGATGACATCATGCCAATACTTTCTTTGGGCTTACAGCTGAGTGCCAGTCTGTGACTCTTGGAGCATTGGAGATAGGTTTGATAGATTCTGAGGCCCAAGAGGGAGTTTGAATACAGCCGTAATGACAAGAGCATGGTTCAATATTCTGTCTCTATCCACCTTTTCCTTCAATAAAGTCTGTGTTAGACATATATTTTCCTTGAGAAAGAGCTTGGAGCTACTACAGACGTAGCAATACAACAAGAATACTGGTAAAAAATGGTGCACAGCATAGGAGAGAGAGATGGTCCTGAAATATCAGAATGTATAAGACAAGTAGTTAAATGCCTAAAATGGCATTCAAACATCACTAAATAAGAAAGTGATTGAATAAATTTAATCTTGTAGAAGAAACTATTTTACAGCACCACTAAGGGACTTAAATAATAGGACACTAGTAAGTCATCAGAGGAATTTAACACTAAAAGTGTATAGAAGTGGTTTAATTATTAGATTGCTTTTTGTATGGCTTATTTGGTGCTTCACATTGTAAAACTGTTTATGAGGGGGTCCCATTCCCAGTAGATTGAGCTCACAGTGTACATCAAGTGGTATGCATCTTTCTTTCATGGGCATTTATTTCAAGAATGCATTGTAATATCAGTACTGTTCTTTTCTAATAGCCTTCTCCCATCTCCTGCTTAAGCATTATCCCTAAGGTGTAATTCAGAATGTAATCCATTGCTTCCTCCACAAGGCATTAAATGAATTATCTCATTGTTTCACCTCCACAAATTTAAAGTAAGAGAAGATAACTGCGCTGTAAGCAGGGAATTTGTTTGAAGGGACTGAAAAGGCTTTTATGTAGAATTTAAAAATGAATTGATCCAATTATAACATACTGGTGGTGAACTTCAGCTTCTACTGATGAACTATGGAGATGAGGTCATTATTATTCATGTTTCTTTCTTTTATTTTGTGTATCTTTCTTTGTATGTAAGCAAGACATGTATTGCTCACTGAAATATTTCTGATTTTTTTCCTTATACGTGAAGAATAAAGGAAGGTTTTCCTCAGGTTTCTTGACTCATTAGTGATTTTATAGATTTTCAAGTCTGCACAGATAGTCTACCTAGGGGTTTCAACCCAGAGGGACTCAGAATGACATCCAGTGATGAAAAAAGAAGTTCCTTCTTTCCTGATGGCTTAGAGAATAAATGAGGTGAAGTAAATTTCAGAACTGCAACCATTTCATATCCCTTCGATTAATGATACTAAGTGGTTCCACTGCCATACTTCTCTCCAATGGCAGGCCAAGAATTAGGTGTGGGTACAATTTGAATGATCAAGACCTTTATACTGATCATTCCAAACCTGGTCTATATCTTTGTAACTAAACAGAGAAAACACATTTTGCTTCAGTCAGGAAGTTACCATTTACTTCTTTTGTATATTAATGACTGTTGACTCCTGGATTTAATTAAGATTGTAAGAACTAATTGGGTCTTATATATATATATCTGTAGTAATGACCTCATACTTAAAATACTACTGGAGCATTCCTGAGAGGAAGAGTAAACATATCATTACCATTTGTTTTCTTTTATGGATGCATCTATGGCTTGATATTATTAAATTTTTAGACTTGAAATTGCTGATATTGTGTGAGTGTGTGTGTTATAAATTTATGTATATTTGTATTTAAAAAGATATATTTATTATTATGTGTATTTGTATACAATGTACCTTAATAATTAATTCTTAAATTGGAAGGACTTAGATTAAATATAGTATCTCCCCATTCAACTGTTCTACCATAACAAACATATTTTGGGATTGTGTTCTGAACTGTGTTTGATTCAAGATTGACAATCAGTCATAATACAATTAAGAGTCTACTGTAAATTTGAGGATATATAAGAAGTTTCCTACAGAATTCAAATTGAACTCTAAATGTGTTTCTATTTTGCAAGTGACTGCTCAATATTTATTATACTAAAATGCATAAATACTTTCATAATTTCTATATTGAGAGCATTCCCTGAAATAAGAATCCTGGATTAAACAAACTGTCTTACAGGGATTAAAATATGGGCTGTTAATCAGCTATGATTTCATTGTACTATTTGCATTAACTCCAGCCTGGACATGGCAATTCAAATGGTTGAACAACAGAAACTGCAGAATTGCTCCATGTCCTTGTTTACTCCTGCTGTTTTTCCTGTGTCAGTAATGCTCCAGGGATGAGAAGGAATCTGTTCCATTCCTCTCTGGCACTATTTCCACATGCTTCATGGTGTGGAGATCAAATATGCCATTCTCCATGCTAAAGTTTGTAATTAGTTTTTTAGTGAGTGTCCACATTTTGGTACCACTTTCTTTTTGATAGACTTGTGTAGGATTAGCATATAGGCCTGAATAGCTGTCCCACGAAGTTGCAATGTTTCCTCATGATAGTGATGGAAACTGGTCATTTTTCTTTTCATTGGCACTGGAGTTCTTTTGTCAAGTGTCAATTTTTTGACTTATTTATTTTCAAATGCCCAATCTTATTTATCTTTTTTCCACTAGCATTACCTTTTAAGAATTCTCATTCCGGTCTGGTGTTGTAGTGCTTTCTCTCCTAAATACTGCTTAGGCCTGGATGTTGTGATGTCTCTCTAGTTTTTCTATTGCCATTGACTTCACAGACTTAGGAACATTAATTAGTGTAACTTTGTGGTAATTTTATAGAATAACATTGATTGCCCTTGGATTTCAAGGGCATTTGTTTGAGCCAGGCATGTCAAGATAATATAACAGATTATTTGAGGTTTTATAAAAGTGTCACTTAGTATTGTAGCATTTAAGTATTCTAGATTGTCTAGAATATCTAGAAACTGTTGTTCTGGAATAGCATCCAAGTACTTTGCTGATGTGATCATTCAAACTATGGGGCAAAAAAGAGTAGGAATAATACAGCATATAGCAGTATAACATCTTTTCATATCCTGAACACACATCAATCCCATCTGGTTTTCTGTTTAGCCTTAAAAATCTCTGTCTATGGGTGGCATCAACAATATTGGTTTCTAGAATCTGTGTAACACACTCCTTTTTGCACAGCTCTTTTTATCTGTTGCTACAGCTTGCTTTCAGTTTCTTTTCCCTCTGACAGAGACTTAAAAGGTGTTTTTGAGTTCAAATGTGAGTATATGGCATATTTGTTGTTTGTGTGTTTGGTTTCTGTTTTTTTATTTTTTTTTTTCTTTGTTTTCTGTATTGATTTCTTTTTCACCGATCTTCATGGTTTGTTTGTTTGCATTTTTTTCTTTTATTGTCAGCCTACTAAGGATTGTGGCCTATTGGTGTAGGCTTCTTCACATATGTTAGATTTTCTTAAAAACCTCACATGTTTTACTTTTTAATATTTTTTTTCCTTCCAAAGATTGGGTGAGATCCTTCCACCTCCATGCAAATTTTGTGGGTCATTTGTGAAAAAGCTACTTCAGACACCAAGCATATTTCTACCTCTCATCCTCAACCGTTATAAGCTCCAGGTTCTTTATCTGTTCTTTCCACTTATCAGTCATATTATGGTTTGTAATTTTTGCCTTTAAAATCAGATGGTTATCTTTTCATTGTCACTATACTGTTCTGTTTGTTCAAAGCACTATGTGACTAGTGTATGCTGCTAAGAGTCTATTTTGGCATCTGGGTATGCCCTACATCACAGATTTTCAATCGAAGCAATGAATTTCTGTGACGTGTGCCATGCTGAGGGCTCTTTACCCTACATGCTTATTATCACCAATGCCTCAGTAGACCTTTTGTTAGGCTTGAAATACTTCTAATTAGCATGTTTCAGATGGCTCTTGCTGTCAAGTAGGTAACTGTCTCCTTCCATCATGTTTTTTGAGAAGTCATGTATTTCTGTTATGGTCCAATGACAAATACTAGTTTATTTCTATCAGTCCTAGATTTTTTTTGGGGAACTCAGCATGCATAAAACTTTGATATGGAAGGAGAGTCCAAAAATGTTCTCTTCAAAACAATAATTTTAACTTATTTTTTCTCTGCTGTTATTTCTAAGAGGTTAAGTAGTCCTGCTGTTACATTACTGGGCTAGAAATGGGAAGTTGTAGTAAAAAAGACGTACTCTTAGTGAGCTGCAGTTTATCAACACAGAAAATGTGCTTTCTGCATTAGAGAGAATAAATATTTGATAGGAGGTGGCGGACTAAGAAAAATAAGATGACTGAGATACGAATAAGAGCCTGAATTGTGCTTTTTTTAGTACATATTTTTAGTATGGAGTTATTTGAGGGCCAGGTGTTGGCTTAAAACGTTTCTGTAGAAGTCAGTAGATGAATTTACCTTGCTGCACTCTGAGTATGATAGCAATAGAAAATGATCTTTAATCTACAATGTTCAAACTTTTTGAAGTTTATATTTTTTGTCCTTTATATAAAATAATAAGACTATATTATTTCTGTTGAAAGGAAAGTATGCTGAAAAATGAGAGACTCTTGTTTCTATTGTGCGACATGCCCTCTTTGAATTCATTTCCCAAAGACAATGATTTCCCTTTCTGAAAATAATGAAGAGGAATTGACTTTCTTTCTAGTTTCCAGCTCAGTCAGGAAAGGTCATGCTCATTTCTATTTCTGCAAAAATTACTTTATAATTTCTTTTTAATCTGAATTGAAAATGAATTGATACTCAGGTGCAGTTCAATCAGTGTTAAGAGGGTGGTGTTAATAACTTTGATGTGTGCCATTGGATTACAGAATGTAGTAACATTTTCTTTAGTTATTCAAAAGATTTTTCCTCCTTAGTTCAGAATATTTTCCGTCACAATTTTACAGATATTGAGGTCCCGGGTCAGCTACTTACAGTATGTAGCTGAAAGAGGAGAATTTCTGATGACCTCTCATGATTACAGGAGTCATAAAAATGCAGTTCAAAAAGTCTCCACATATTTCCTTTGATTACACTGATTTTTATTTTTTCTTTCTTAGCTAACAATCTTAATATATGATTCAATCTGTTCCACTCTTGAATATTTCTGGGATGCTTGAGAAATGATGTGTCTACTTTCACAAGAAAGACAGATACACTGGAAGTTTATAAGAAAACCCTTTATACTTCTGCAGCAGTACCAGCCAGAGGATTTGCTTGAAGAGAAGAAACTCAATACAGCAAATCAGAGTGTAAAGAATTGAAGAGTTACAATAGATGTATGCAGGTTCTTGAGAGACTGAATAGGAGGGTAGGAAGGTAGGAAGAGTTGCCTTTTATGTGAGAGAAGTGGGAATGCATGAAGCTTTGCCTTGGAATTTATGATGAGTTAACCCAGAGATTATCAGACAGGATTAGCAGGCTGACCAACAGGAATAATTTTTGTATATCTGCTACAAACTGCCTGGTTAGGGAGAACAAGTAGATAAGACCTTTTTCAGACTATTAGAGTTAGCTTTGCATTCACAGGACTTGCATCTCACAGAGAACTTAAAAAATCATAATATCTGCTCGAAGTGCAACACAGAAGGACAGACCACCAAGGGTTTTGAAATGCACTTAGAAACAGCTTCCAGACATGTGACTGAGAACCTGATGAGCAGTGTTTTTCTGCTGGATCTGTTTTTGACAAGTAAGGAAGAATCTGTTTGTGGGCGTTCAGGGGAAGCCTTAGCTGTAGTGACCATGAGGTCATGGTGCTCTGGAGAGCAGTAAACAAAGGAGAACCATAATCCTGAATTTCTGGGGAGCAGACTTTAGCCTGAATCTTCTTCAAATAAACCAATTGGATATATATTGGGAGAGAAGAGACCTCTAGAAGAATTTGTTGGCTTTCAAGAATCACTTCTTTCAAACTCCAGAGCAGTTGAAACCAACGAACGCAAAATGAAGCAAAAAGATAAACAAGAAGATATCAACAAAACTCAGTTGCAAAAGGTAAGTGTACAAGAGGAGGAAAAAGAAAAAACATGTTCTGGGAAGAATATAGTCAAGCAGTTTGAACATACTGAGACACTTTTAGGAAAGCAAAACTTACCTGGAAATAAATCTGCCAAGAGAGATGAAGGGAAATAAGAAAAGTTTTCAAAAATTTACCAGCAGCACAAAGAAGACTATGGAAAATATTGGTCTGCTGCTGAATAGGGTAGGGGCTCTCATGATAAAGGATACAGGAGAAGCTGAAGTAGTTAATGCCTACTTGACCTCTGTCTTCTGTGAAGAGCAGCAATTAGAAATTGCTGTGTATGGAGCATGTAAGACTCATCCTCAGTACAGGAGGATCAGGTTAAGGAATTTAAATAAACAAAATATGCACAAGTCCATGGGACGTGACAGGGTGTGCCCATGAGAGTCACTTCTATATTTAAGAAGGTACAGAACTGACAACCAGGATACTGTAGACACAGTCACCTTGATCCCTTGCAGGGTAATGATGGAAGCCCTCCTAGAAACCATTTCATAACATGCGAAGGACAAGAAATTGATCAGAAGTAGTCATCATGGATTTATGTTTAACCAAACTGATAACAATCTATTCTAAGATAACTGACTTGATGGGTGAAGGGGGAGCAGTGGATGTTGGTTATACTGACTCCAACAAGGTTTTCAACACGGTCTGCCATGATACCTTCCTAGACAGAATGAGAAGTACAGGCCACAAGTGCACAGGGAGTTGAATTAAAAAACAGCTGAATTTCTGGGCTGAAAGAGCTGTGGTCAGTGGTATGAATTCCAAATGAGAACTAGTCACTAGTGGTGTACTCCAGAGTTCAATATCAGGGCCAATACAGTTTAACATCTTCACTAATGACCTGGATTCTAGCACAGAGGGCATTCAGCAAGTTTATGGATGATAAAAAGCAGGGAAGAGTGTTTCTTGTGCCAGGTGGGTGTGCTACTAGTCAGAGGGACTTTGACAGGCTGGAGAAGTCAGTAGACAGGAACCTCATGAAATTCATAAAGGTAAATAAAAAATTGTGGGAATAAGATGACCCACATGCTGGTGGCCAACAGGATGGAATGCAGCGTGGCATGAATGCAGCATGAAAAACCTGCTGAACAAATTGGTCATGAGCAAGGTGTCAGAAAGACTGACAACATTCTGAGCTGAGTTAGGAAAAATACCACCAGCAGGTTGAAGAGCTGTGACACTTAGTATTTGTGAGACCACATCTGGGTGCTGCTCCCAGATCTGGGTGCAAGACATACACGGCTTTGGTGGAGTGAGCCCAGTGAAGGTTGCAGGGACTGGAACTCCTGTCATACAAGGAGAGGGCTGGGAAGAGCTGGGTCTATTTAGCCTAAAGAAGAGAAGCAAGATCACTTGAGGGTTATCTTATCAGTGTGTATAAATACCTGATGGCAGAGATATAGAGGATATAGAAGAGAAAGTCAGACTCTCAGCAGTTCCCTGGGACAGGATAAGATGAAAATTTCCACAATAAGGCTGACTATGCAGTGGAACAGGTTTCCCAGTGATTTTGGGTAGCTTACTCTGAAAGATGTTAAAAATTAACTGGAGAAAGTACTGAATAGCCTGACCTAACTGTAAAGGTAGCCCCTGTTACAATGAGTTGTTGGCCATTCAGGTGTCTCTCCCAATTTCCATTAGTCTGTAACTCTGTAGTTATTCAAATCAGTAGGGACTATCTTGGTCTTCTCACATTAAAAAATCAGTTCTCTATTGGGAGAGCTAAAATGCTGGAAATAGCAAGGCTAAACTAAAAGCACCAGAAATTCTTCATACAATTGAAACCTGATTCCTGCTGGATACATCAGAAAAGCACTGAAGTAGAGAGACTGCTTATATATTGATGTAAAGTGTATACGTAGGTGGATAAGTGGATGTGCGAAAAAAAAAGTAAAAATAATTAACTCTGAGTCCATCATCACTTTATCTGTATTCCACTCAGTCTTCTTTTTGTGTCTGTTTTCTTTGGACTGCAAATTCCTCTGTCTGTGTGAAAAGCCTGAATCCTGAATGGACTTTTTGTGGTCCACTTGCATGTGATCCAGATAAAGTGCCTGAACCAGCAGAGTTCTTGAGTCAGCATACCTTCAGAGCCTGAGCCTCTGAGGTACTCTGAGGTACACTGTGAAAACATATGCTGTCCCTCATGTTTAGGAAAAATCTATGGTAGGAGCTCAGGAGTTACTATCCTCTAATTCCTCCTTAAATCACAGTAAATCCAAAGTACATGAAAATAACCAGAGTGCTGCTAACCCAAGACTCCTGACTGATGTATATTTTAGTGTTGCCTTTTTTATTGTTTTAGTGCAGTAGTGAGGACAGTACAGCCAGGTTTAAAAAATTTTAACTGTGAACCTAAAAAAAAAGTCTTTAGCAAGAAAATTCACCCATCTTCAGGTCAGTTGTACAGTGGGTGGTTGTGTCCATGATTATGTTTTTATCCCAGATTTTAATCTGTTTTCTGTATGCCTCTAGTGAAAAACATGTCACTTGAAAGACACATCTGAGTCTGTGACAACTTGTGGTCACCTTAATATCTCTGGCAGGCTTCAGACACCTCTGTAATCCAGTAGTTGTAAATTTCTGAAAAAGTTGTCTTCAGCCAACTTTATAATTTCTTTTGTGTCTGCAAGGCAGTACAAAGAGGTGAGGATCACGAGCATTCAGGCCCTGGTGTTGGGTTTCTTCATATTTCTGAAGCTAGTGTGAAGTTGCCAACAGTGAAGAGTGACATAAAAGGAGAAGTCTCAAAGCTGCACAGAAAAGAAGCTGATTAGGGAAATGAATCCAGCAATTAAGGCCAGGAAAAAATATAAATGACAAACAGAACAGGGGGGGCAAAAATGAGTGATCTTTAAAGAGAACTGAGGATGAAGAGAGGTCAGGGGAAATAAGAAAAAAACTAGACAGTTGCTGAGGAGCAGAATTTCAGAAAAGACCACTTTGAAGTAGGTTTAAAACTTGGGATTTAAAACATGTTTCTAGAAATATAAGAAAAGAGATGTTTTAGAAGGAGTGACAGAAACTGTTCCAAACAGTCTGAATTCTCAGGAGTTATTAATTAGAAAGACTATTATTAAAAAGAAATTCTGGTTCCCACTACTGCCATATTTACCAGCAGAGCCAGAGCTTAATTTGGTTGTGCAACAACAGTTGTACACCAAGCGTACAGCTGTATTTCACAAGTGGGAGAGGATCTTTGTCAAACACCAGGGACCATGACAATGTGCCCATGGCTACAGAGGAGTCTCACAGCAATTCCATACAATTTTGCTGGTCAGACTCCACTTTCTGAAATATTGCCTGAACCTTGAGACTGAGATTCCCTACAAAATGAGTACTTTCTTCTTTCTTACAACATACCATAAGGAATTTGACATTTTGTATTGGGACAAAATCTTCATCTTTAAAACCTTTAAAATCACTTAATGCTTCTGAGACCTTTATAGTCTGGTTAGTCTGAACTATGAAAGATGACACTCACCTGGAGAAAATTAGACTGTCTCTAAATTACTCATGAGATAAAAACTGCACACTTCAGAATCTTTTTTTCTTTTCTCAGAGTCGTGGGGTGCTATGAAAAGAAGAGCAGAAAGTTTGGGAATTTGTTGCCTAATGAAGGTGAAGGAGAAGCATGTTGAGTGTGGCAAAGTCTCACAAGTTTAAGAGGCTGACTGGTGCTGTATGCCAGATGATGCTGGTCTGTCTAAGCAGCTTTGTTGAGAGAGTAGTTAATTCTTCTTTTTCTGATATCACTATATAAGGGTGATTAGACATAACTGCTTCACACTGTCATGGGTGTTCTGAATTTGATAGGTTATACCTTGTGAGCATTTAAAACTGAAGTACTAGTGAGATACTGATGTACATGTATGCAAATGAAGAACAGATAGTATTATACTTTGCTTGTTGTATTATATGTTTTAATGGAAAAAACCCCAAGATTGAATTGCAAAGGGGAATGATGTAGACTAAATCAAAGATATGTTATATACAATAATTGGATACATTTACTGTATTTACCTTTTCTTTGCTCCCAAAAGCTTCCTTTTAACTTTATATTTTGTATAATACCTTGTGAACAAACACATTTAAACCAAGCAGCATAATGCTACTGATACTCGACAATTTTATCTTTTATTCCTGCAATATTTCAAGAAGAGAAAAGAAATCAATAAACCTTCACTTGGCTGTACATAGTCAAACAAGTGCTGGCTCTTTGAAAATCAGTAAACTTGATCTATGGAAACACAGCTCTCCTGTGGAGAAGGAAAGACATTAGTTCTGCATGGTACTCTTCAGTAAGACCAATAGCAATGAAGTGTCTATGACATAATTTTGACATACGCAGTAGACTCATAAAACTTAAGAATGATTACATCAAGCAGTGAAAGGAAACTGCTGCAAGGGTAGTTATGGAGTGAGACAGGCAGCCGCTGGACAGTAACAAAGCCCAGCATGCAAGAGTTTCTTTGACATTATTCTACCAGCTGAGCATAAGACAGCTGCATCCAGCTCTGCTGGTTTGCTCGTCTCTTCTTTCTTCTTTCCACCCTGCTTGATGCTTTTTAGAGTGTTGGCTGCAAACTTTAGGCAAACAGCTGGTGTCCCTGATACTTCTCTAGCCAAGAAAGGTCTTGGGTAACCTAAGCTGAAATATTTGAGGTTTCTCATGGTGTAATGCATTAATTGAAATATTAATTTACATCATCTTTGAAGAAAAATACTGCAGCTGACTGCTCAGAGTTATTTGTAACATTTGATTTAGGTTAGTTTTAGTGTTAAATTCCTTTTCCTTTGTTACTTTCCTTTTTTTTTTCAAATATTTTTATTTTTAATTGATTGGCTAGGGACCAATTCAGAATGGTCTGAGTGTTAAGGCAATTTCTGCCATTTTAGAGAAGCCTTTAAAAGCTCTTCATGTCAAGAATGAAGTTTGTAATCCACCACTATATGTACTACTCTTTGTAACTGCATGTTGCATTTATACAGATTGGAGAACTGTCACACTGCTTGGTACAATAAATCAGCAGCTATTGAAAGAAGCTGCCAAGTTCATGGCAGGAAGTGTAAATTATTCAAGTCTCTTCAACAGCAGTTTAAAATGAGAATGTCCAGATAACCAAGAGATCAATCACCATGCTAAAAACTACCTTGGTCTGCCAAAGGAAATTAGGTGAAAGAAAGTCCTATAGCTCTGTCAAAATAACTTTGTCATAGGCAATACCAGAAAAGAGTGTATTCATGAAAAAAAAAAACCCAAACAACACATGCGGGGCGCCTTTTTAATGGAACCTATCACTTTATCACCTTGTCTTTCTATACCCAACATAGAAAATTAGGTCAAAGTAACATTCAGTGTTTAGATATTGACTGCAATAATTTTTGCTCAATGCCAAGTGAGTATCAAAAAGTGCTGTCATTCAGAAAGGTACTACCTGGGTCAGTTATAGCTTTGAAACATTTTGCACCATTTCTATTTCTTACAGTGCATGGAAAATGTGTTACTTTCAACTATAAGGAAACAGTCTGTTAACTTTTTCCCCTCAAGAAAAACATCTTTTAATTGGAGGGTTTTTACACTTTTAGAAAGAAAGTAGGACAAACAAGAGAGGGAAAATAAGAGTGACCAGCTCACTGAATTCTTCACATTTTCTTAATAAGTAGAATATGCTTGATACTCAGAAATTCTTAGCTACACTTCAACAGCAGATAATAGAATGCAAATAAGCCCCATTCATTTTAGTAGACTGTTTTATCTCAGGCCTTTTAAAACATCAAAAGGAACAGGATAAGATCAGTTAGAGTACAATCGGTATGATCGGTGCCATCAGCTGTAGCCTTTCTCTAAGTCTCAAATTTCTTACCCAAGTTTTAAATGTCACTCAGAAATTAACCCATGTCAACAACTGGGAAACATTTTGACCAATTACAAATTCTGGATTAAAAGAGAAGTATTCAAGCTGGCTTCCCCTCTGTCTCATAAAAGAATATTTGACTAACTGATGCAAATACAAATACTTCCAGTAGGAAGGGTGTATAATGATAGATTTTGTACAATTGCCAATGAACTTATAGATCATATTCAATTCTTTATGAATTTCTTTCACACAATAAGTTCACCTGGGCAGGGCTGTTCGATTACACATAATTCTGATCTTGGAAATACCATTTTTCTGTGGAATAAAATTTGAAAGTGTACAGTGACTATTTAGCTTTTAAAATTTATTACCAATATAACAGTCTTCTTTTCATAGGTAGGTTAAGATGCAAAGTTAGAGAATAGAGGAGAAATAGTATGATAACTTGAAGTTATATAGGTGTATATCTGAAGGTTCTGTGATATATTCATGAGAAAATTCCATACACATTGCATGTTAAGATGTTTCATTTCCATCATACCAAGAAAAGGCAGCAAGGAAGGAGAGCTGTGTGTAAAACAGAACAAACTTTGAGAAGTGAAAATTCTATTATGTGGGGCAGAGATCATCTACTCAGTATGTGTCAAACATCTTTGTACACTGACTTACACCAATAAAGCATAGTACTGAATGCAGGTGGTATAAACTCACACTTCAGAAGTACAAAGGGATCAGGAAAAGCAGTTAAGCATCATGTTACAAACTCTGAGAAAGGACAGCCTGAGCAGGTGAGGTAAGTGCAAGATTGTTATGAATGATGCTTCTGAAGTCTGCCAAAATGCCAGATGTATTTTCTGAATCTGAATCTTACAGATCTTGGCATCCACATGACTATCTGATCAACCTTAGAAATGATGAAAGAGAAAGGGCCACAAATATATTTCCACAAGTGATGGAAGAGAAAGGGCCCTATGTTCAATACAAATAGTATGTTATGTTTCCTTTAGGCTTTCCATCTGATGAAAGAAATCCGTTTTGAATTTATGAAGCCCATGAATTAAGACTTGATGTGTTATAGGGAGCAGAAAGGGAAAAAAATAGAAAGGCAAAGCTGAGACAAAGTACAAGAGCTGACACAGAGGTAACTGAATTCATCCTGCATTGCTCAGCATCTCTAAACAAGATTATTCTTCAGGATGCCGAAACAAGGGAGTTATATCTCCAAATTCTAAAAATCAAACCTAATAATTTAGACTAGGTCATAATCTGGGCTGTCTCATATGTATTAATTTAATCATTGTTATGTATTTTGAAACTACAAAGAAAAAAATTGATGCGTATTTTCTTTATGACCAGGCATTTAACCTTGCCTTATATTCAGTTTAAAGAAACAGACACTGGATTTTTTCCTTAGGAAAGTGTTGTTTCCTAGGAAGGTGTTGTTAGTGTACTATTTGATCTAAAATAAAGTGATAACTTCAAGGGAAAAAATAATTGTCATCCATTTATTGTTAAACTTCCAATAATTTGACTTCTAGAAATGTAATGTCCAATCTAGGGCTTTAGTTTTCTTAAAGACTTTAATTTTGGGATGAAGGTGTAGACTTGGAGATTATGTCCAAGTTAATACACTTGTATTTGTCTACTGGTTGCATTAGTGGTCCTTGAAGGCAAGGACGACAGATGCTTGAAATTAACAGTTTAGTGGTCCATTTATAAGTAAGGAGTGAAAACTGGTTGGAAAAAAATTGATTATACATAGATTATACATACTCCCTATTAATACTGAACATGTATTTCTTCTAGAAAAGGCACTGGCTTGCAGCACAGAATGAGGAAGACAGAGGAACATAACAATACTGAAAAGTCTGATTTGAATATTAATAACTTAGCAAAGAATGTGAATCTTTTACAACTTCCTGAAAATGTTATAGGCAAAATAAAACTCACCAGGTGTCTAAGACTCTGTTAAGAGTGATTTTACTTCCTTCAGTAATTTACATGCAGGCGGGGTGAAACATGGTATTAATCATGTATCACATGACCCTGAGTGAGCCATGAAGCATTTCAGCTGCCTGTCAAATCACTGTTATTTTCTGAGATGTGCATAAGAAAGGTATAATTATGAACATACATCACAAAGTGTTGAAAATAGGAAGAGATGGCTGTGAGGGGAAACAGTTCATTCAAAGACAGGAAAATCTTTAGAAAAACAATTAAGTACAGGAAAAGTTTTGAGTACCAGGAACACAACTCATTCTAATGTAATTGAAAGAAATATCATGTTTGCACGGTGTATTTATTAGAAGTCAGAGCTAAAGTAACAGACACTCATGACAACTGAAGAACATTATGTGTATCCAGCAGGAAATTTGCCATATCTGTTCCTGTAACATTCTACACAATACTTGTGACAGGTAAAAGGAAAATGTTTTGCAGAAGCAAGCCCAGTGTCAAGGGTGGTAAGCCACAGGAGCAGTCTGATGTACAGAAGATCTCATGTGAATATACTTAATCTTCAGAAATGTAGGCTGTCTAGATGACAGTCAGGGGTAGAGAAACTGTGTTCTAAACACAGGTAACCATGGGGAGACTCCGTGAAAGCTCTAGTTAACCAACCTTCCAGGGCTTGTTATCTACAGCTTTCATATGCACAGTGTAAATCTAGCTGCAGCTGTAGAAAACAGGAAAGAAACCCCTAGCAGGGCAAAGGAGATTAATGATGCTCAGAAATGAGACAGGATGAGCTAGGGTTTTTCAGACTTGTCCCTTCCTTCTTTTCTATTACAGAGAGAATAACAAAAATACATCTCTGAGCCAGGCTTGCACCCAGTAGGATGGCATCTCTTTTCTTGGGCTTGTTAGTACTGCTGTCCTTTTTGAATAATTTATTCCTAAGAAAGTTGTTTAAATGATATTTTCTTCTTCCATCCTGCGTGTCTATGAGCTTTTGTTTATTGTTCTGTGCATGCACATACATCCAGTCCTGATTACAGTACAAGTTTTGACAGATGTCTTTATTACCCAGCAATAGAGGACTTTTCCCTCAGGCATTGCTTCCTGGATGACTTTATTTGACATAACTGGTGCGTATTGTTGAATTCCTTTTGAAATGTTCTCTTGTGGTATTTCATACTGTCATATGTCTAGAGTTGAATAGTCCTTGTATTTAAAAACCAATAAAATAAAAGTTTAAACAAAGAAAAACTACTGATAACAAATATCTAGTTTAATCAAAAGAAATGTTAAGTTCATTTACCTTGCAACATACAGAAGTATTGTATTAAGGAAGGGTCCTGAGGTTTTCATTAAAGCAAAGTTTTTATTTCCAAGTGTCAGGTATTTTTATGAAAGACTTTTTGTAAAATTGCAAATATTGCTCATAGTAAATTTTAAAGAAAGTCTGATAATTTAAAAGAAAATAGCTTTTTGTGAAGCTTTTGTGATTCCTTTTGATATGGTCAAATCCAGTTTGGTTCCTTGAAGATCTTTGTGTTTTGTTTTGGTAGATACTATATTATTCACATTATCAAAAATTACCCTTAAATCTATCCTTGATCAAAATCAGAGACGATGTGACATGTTAAAAAAAACTATTCTGAAATAGATACATTAGAGACAGACAAAAAAGATCTATTGAAGAAATAAAAAAAAATTCTCTGTTATTGGAAGGTGCCTGTATGTTGCGGTTTAGAGGTTTGGGAAACCGGAAACCAGGCAGAAACACCAATTTGTAGTGGTTTTAATTCACCTATTTGAGTTTTTGACTAAACGCCAGCACACTTACTAAAATTACTTAATTTTAGTTATGAGATAAGAATTAGAAGTAGGCAAAGCAGGTTTAGACTTTAAGGAATATAAAGAGAATTTATTAACAGACCTAAAACAGGAATAATAACAATCAGGAATCAGAACAAAACCTTTAGAGCACCCTTCATTTCCCCCACCTCTCCATCTTTCCCTCTGACCATACAAAAAGACAACACTTCAACTTTTAGTTAATTTACCACCTCTGGAACAGTTCCTTTCTCAGTTGATGTAGGGAGAGAGGTTTTCTCTTGTTTTATCATGTTGATTCCCCGTACGAAATACAGTTCCTATGGTTGTCAGCCTCACAACAAGCAGCTGCCCAGAGAAAAAGGTCTACTTGTACTGGATAATCCCTCCCACTTTAGTAGCTTTCCCATGACCACTAAAGTGGACATATGATGGTCACTGAGGTACTCTTTTGAGGATGAACATATCTATTACAGCGGCAACAAAATCCCCTTTTCTCATTATTGGCAACACAAGTCTTCTNGTTTGAGCTGAGGCAGATGAGTTCGTCTGCGCCGTTCTCCATCCAAGCCGCGCCTGAGCTGCATGGGGCCAGCCCAGCCCTCTCTCCTGCGCTGGGCTGGGCAGGGAGCTGGCCCGGCCTGGGCTAGGTGGGGCGGAGTCAGCCAGGCTCCCTGCCTGGGGGCAGCAGAATGAAGCCCCTCTCGGCTCGGGCGGAGCCGAGCGGAGCCGATCTGGTTCCCTCTCGCATGGAGTCACTGTGAGGAACTGAAAGGCCAACCCGGGTTCCCCCTCCCCTTCCCCTCCGCGCCATCTTGGCCGGCAGCCTCAGGATACGTGGCCTGGGCAGACCTCACCGGATGGCAAGGAGGGGAAAGAGTGACATCGTTCCTCAGTGAGCGGAAGTCTAAAAGAGGACCTTTCCAGGGCTCTCTCCTGGTTTTATGAGTTCTGGAGGTGGAAACTGTAATACCTCCTTTTGGGTACGTCATTTCCGGGTTGCCCTCCTTCCTTCTGTACTGGGAGTTTCGACTAAGGTTAGCCCACGATACTGTAATATATATAAGTGTCCTGAAGAATTCCTCAATAAATTGAAACAGAATTGAGAGAATAGATCATCATTTACTCACGTGTCTTAATGACTGGAAATCAAAGTTCCATAAATAGTGATACTGCATTATATTACTGAACTGTGGAGATATTAGAACTTTGTAGATTGGATCATGTTGATCTTTCTGGTAAGTCGAAGCTGGTGAGATGGCTTGCCCACCATGAATGAAGATCTATAAGATTCTAGGTGGTGGCAATCATTTTCTAATTTCCCACCTAGGCATTCTGTAGAAGGTGATTACACAAAACCAGACGGCAGCCTGTAGCAGATGGATCCTACCTGCTGCAAATGAGCTAGATAGCATGGAGGTGGAGGTGTTTGACTTGCACTGATGGCTCATTGATTTCATTTTGTGGTGGTGATTTTCACAGTCAGTGGGCTTCAAATTTGAAATAACATATTCTATGACAACTGAATCTGTGTGGTATTCCTTCCTCTGTGACAATAATGTTTTAGTACAACAGTCCAGTTACAATCCCTGAATGTAAAGTCCATGCTCATAACAATCAATGTAGATAATAACTACTGTCCTATTGTGTTGTTGTTTGACACAGCATGGCGATTGCCATTTGAAAACACACCAGGAGCTTGATCTTTCAATCCCTCAGCATGTTTTGATATGATTAAGCACTGCTGTTCCTTATTTTGATTTCTGGTTCAAGCCTGTCATGCTTTGTAAGGTGAATACATGCTGAGGAAGAGTCAATTCTAAAACAAACTTTTACCCCTGAGCCTCAGGATTGTCATAAAAAACAACACCAAGAACAACAAAAACCCCCTTTCAAACAACCACCAACCTCTTATTGCCCATTGATGTTGTTGCCTAATGCTTAATCTTGGTATCTTTGTTTTTGAAAGCTGATGTAAACCATGTAAACCAGGGTTGAATTGTAATTTATTGGGATAGCTTTGCTCAATGCAGTCTCCCACTCCGATTATAGTTCTGCTAGATGTGTCCTCTCTTTATGTGCTCCTGTTTCCTGCTGGTTGAGAGTGTTTTCACTTTAGTGACTATAAGCCTTCCATGAGGAGAGATGTAGAATCAAAAGAAGGGAAATGATGGTCTATTAGAACAAACAGTACTATAACGATAATGGATCAAGGATCTGATTTTAGAAAAGGCTTTGGTTTAGGAGTCATTCTAACCTTAAGCCTTTGGCCATTTTTAATTTTAACTACATGGATCTCCATTCATAGGTTACCATTTTTTTCCTTTGATTTTCCACCTGAACTGAAGGATTATGACGTCAATAACATATAGGCTAGGCCTTTACAACCTTTGGTTTAGATGGATAGATTACCCTGTTGATACCATGCTATGATATGAATACTTTTTATTTATTTATACCAGAAATTACAGAAAGAAATTCAAAGAAGGTTAGAAAAATGGGTTGTGGGCATGTATTCCTGTCTTGACCAACTGGTAGAGAATACATCACTGAAAATCTGTTCATTTGATGCTTAAGCACCTGCATACCTTTCTTTTATGATTAAGGTAGGAATACAATATGTGAATATGAACTTTTTAAATGATGCAGTGAATATGTACAAGCATGTGGCTTTTAGTAGCACTATTTTCTTTTAATATTCCTATTACTTATGGGTTTTCTCTTCTCATTATTTACCTGATGCTAACAAAGCTAGTCCAGCTTCTTCATGGCATTCATTTTGAATAAAAAGAGGAGTTTTTTCCCTGATTGGCAGGGCTCTGAATGTAGATGTGTATAGGTTTTGAATGAACTTTTCTTCAAATTCCAAATGACTTTGTCATTACACATTATAGATATATCTCTGGATATATATGTACATATTTTTTTTCAAAGGAATGGTATTAATTTAATCATTTATTAAAGGGAGTCGATGACTTCCAGTCACTGATAAATATCAGGAGTGATATTTTGTGAAAAATGAACTAGTTGTGGTTTTTAAACAAGACATGCCAAAGTCATGTGAAGCAACTATTTTTTTCACATACATGATGGGGAGGGTAAAGCCAATTATCTATGGTTGAAAGACTTTGGAACTGTGAAGCAAGACTGACTTCTTCTTCCTTCTTGACTGTGTTACGGTCGGTCTGTGTGTTTCTCTGACAAAACATTTTGTTCATCTCCAAAGAAAATGATATGTGGTACAGATATGTAGATAAAATAGTAGTTCTAGTTCCTTTTCCCAAAGCTGGATTGGAAAAGATATTGAAATGCAACCTTGGAGAATAAAATGAAGATATTTTGTTGAATTGGATTAGAGCTCTTCTGGTCAGAGGACATAAATGCAGTCTACTGCAGGAAAGTTCAATGTAACTTTTACCCAACACGCTATACTTGAATTTGAAACACAACAAAACTGAAAGCAAAAATTGAAGAGACCAAAATAATCCCAAATACCTAACACTTCTTTTTTTTCAGCTTGTTTTTGTTAGTCACAACAGAAATGCCAGAAGTTTTAAGAGGAAAATGCTTTGTTCTGAACAGTTCCAAGCTGCTTCAATATATTTTTAAGGGTTGAAGTAAATAATTTTTTCAAGAGTATCTACAAGCAAGCTGGAGAGTGGTTTTTTTTTTGTTACTAGAAACAAAATATATGGGGATTTGGTATCATTTCCACTACTACTGATTTCTATGTGTATACATGATAGCTTTGAGTGTAGAGATGTGCTAATATTTTGCAAATATTCTTTGCCTTATTTCAGTCCTGAGTGTGTGTGTCCTTTTGTGTAGATGACAATGGCTCATACTTTTAAATGGCCTGTAAAGGCTGTTCACAGGCTAGGAAAAATGATTTTCAACTTGTCTTTGTTAGCAAGTTTCTTACTCCAAGACTGCAGGATTATAATTATACCCATATATAAGAAAATTTTATGGTAGATTTATTTATGGTTACATGTGAAGCACATTTTAAGTTCAAACTTTGGAATACATGAGACCCTTAACTTAAAACACCTAAGCAAGAGAACTAAAAACAAAGGAATTCCTTATTATCTATTTTTACATATTTTAAAACCCCCCAAAACTAAACAAACAAACAAACAAACAAATTCCACCTCAAATTTTTCATG
This sequence comes from Drymodes brunneopygia, assembly GCA_013400955.1. Taxonomy (NCBI): domain Eukaryota; kingdom Metazoa; phylum Chordata; class Aves; order Passeriformes; family Petroicidae; genus Drymodes; species Drymodes brunneopygia. The sequence continues at coordinate 388,361 of VZTZ01014077.1, forward strand.
TCAATCTTCATTATTTTATGGTCAATGGAATTTTCTGTATTTCAGACTTTTTGTTTTAAAAAACCCCCATACTATCAGATATAACTTATTCTAAATGAAGTATTATTTTAATACCAAAACCTTTAAAAGTTTGGATAAAAGGTTCCAGATGGTCACTGACCTCTGTACATTTATTGTACCTATTAAGATTTTGACACCCATTCTGTCATGTGGCACTTCAAGATATTCTGCTTGAAGCAAGTTTCTGCGGTGCATTATAAGCATAGAGCTTTGAATTTTGATCCAGCGTGGTTTAAAATATCTTTACTACCTGCAGACTGAACACAGTTCTTTCAAATGCTATAATTCATATTAGATTAAAAGGCATGAGGAGAAGAGCTTACCCTCCTCTGCCAATACCACAAGGGAGAGGAGTGACTTTTGTGTTTCAAGGAAAAAAATATATGATACCTGCCAGTAGATACTGTTAACAAGCTTGCTAATGATGAACTTCATGAAAAATTTTCCTTCAAAGAAACAAATAATAAAAGGTGTTTTGATTCCCCAGCAGAATTTTTTGAAACGACAGCTAGTTTATGTGGTCCCTGCTTAATGTACTGACTACTGTGACTAAGCAGCTCAAATCTGGGCGAAGGGCTGACAAATCTGCAGCTGCTGTGTGTTGTGTACAAGGTGTCCATAGTCAATCCCCATCAATGGTTACACTGTGGCACCTTTGTGCCTAAGTCCCTTCCCCTATTAATGTGTTTTCTGTAAGAAACAGAGAGTGGAATATCATTTAAAGGCTTACTAGTACAATAGAGTATGCAGTGGAAAGGTCTTAGGTTAACAGCAAAATTGATTTAGGAATAATGTAGCTGCTGAATTTCCCTGGAGTATATTGCCTCAATGCTGAGAAATCACCTGTGCTTTGTTTCTCTACAGCTGTAGCAAGGGGAGATATTTACCCCTATGACCTGTGGACTGGTTTTCTAGAAAATCATACCAAATAAGAATTTGGAGAGAACAGAAAATGAGCTAATGAATAACAATCATTTAAAGACATCTAAATTTGCAGAAAATCGTAGAATAATTTAGGTTAGAAAAGGCCTTTAAGATCAATAAGCCAAATGATTAGGATAGGATGCTGAAATTGAGCTGGATTTTTTTAGCCACCATAACATCTAAAAGTGAACTGCATTTGATATCCCTTTAGATCCCTCCATCAGCTAACTGAGGACATTTTTTGATTGTCTGTGGTTCTTTTTAAGAAGTCCTGATAGTTAACATGGCAACCCTACACTCTGCCTAGCAGGTATTAACAAATGGCAGATTGTGTTTCAGAGTTAGTGTTTCTCAGTAAGAACCACCCTCAGAGCTAGCAGCTCAGGCAAAGCATTAGTAAGGCTTGAAGGCCTTTTTGCAACAGCACTTCTCTCTTTATTATTAATCTAATTTATCTGAAACCACATTTCATCTCCTTTCCATACAAAGACAATGCTCTATTCTCCCTGACAGTTTGCTCTTGGGTGCAAAAATGGCAATAGAGAAGAAAGAAGAACCTGCTTTCACATCCACCAAATTAGCTACAGAAGCAAATAGCAGTTCAAGCTGACTGTCCTATGGTAATTTCTTCACATGATGCTAGCTCAGATTTGCTGAGTGATAACTATGAAATAAAGTTGAGTAAAGAGTTCTTCTCTCAGTATTTTTCTCCTTGGGCTGTTCATCTGTACTTCCCCTGCTGGGCATTGCAATTCTCAGGTGGCTGCCACTGTGTAGACGACAAGTTGGGAAATTACATCCCAGTGACCTCTTCAAGTTTTGGATCCACGGCCCTTGATGCTCAGGAAAATTTTCTCATTTGTGCATAGCCAAATCTAGTGTTCTGCAACAGAGACATCTGCCTACCTGCTTAATACCTGCAGAGCCCAAAGCAAGAGGGCAGGATTCTTAGGAAGGAAGAATTCAGCAAGCAGTGCCAGCCTCCTTGCGGCTTTGAGGCAAGTGCAACCTCTGTGATTGCTGGCACAGCAGGTAATAATATAATGCTTTCTTGAATAGAAATTCATCATAAGCTGTGATGTAACAGTGACAGGGTATTTGAAGTACATAAACAAGTGCAGAGCTTTTCACTGGGACACAGCAGTGTTGCTGGTTGCTGTAGGGACCATTCAAGAAAATCACTAAACGCTGTGTATTGACCTTTCACACTGCCTTTTCTGATTTCCCAGGTAGTCTCATTCTCTCTCTGTGTAGTAAATAGAGAGTCCAGAATTTTTTTTTTGGACTGCTTTTCTTTCTGTAGGATGTTTTTTATGAAGTTTCAGAGCATACAGAAGTGTTTGACACAGTGATGTAACAAAAGTGAGTGTATAATGTAAGGGAAGGGTGTTTTGCAGCATAGATGGTATTTACAGGATTATGTAAAGAGGTCTGTCCAGATACAAGCCTTTCTATTATATCTCTGCTCTCCATCAACCTTAAACAGCTGCCACACCTTTCCAAATCAATACAAAGTGATGTAATGAAATCAGAGCTGAGCTGAAAATCAGAGTGATCTATCATCCTGTTTCAGCTAGAATGTGTCTGGTACATATATGTATGTCTTCTCTTTTTGTTAAAGATCAAGTTTGGCTTCAACAACAGCCACATAGCCTGCATCCTTTCTGACCTACATACTGGTCTGTGCCTCAGACTTCTTCATTTTGCCCAGAAAGTCCTTCCCCTGTGGTGTATTTCAAATATGAAATGAGTTGCACTCTGCTCAACAAGTCAGCAGGAGCTGGACAGGGGTAAATGCTGGATCTTGGCACCTGCTAATGGGAGAGGTTTGGAAAGTTAGCCTGCTCTTAGTGTTCACCTGTTTCAGAACAGTACTTAGTGTCTGCTCACCAATGGAGAGGTTATGGACTTATTTTAAAGATTTAAAACCTTATAATGAACATTACATAAATCTCAGTTATTTGAGACTGTAAATGAGATGACACTGCTTAACTTCTTTATTTGAACATGTCAAAGTTGGTGAGTTCTGGCTAACCTTTGTGTCTCAAAACTGTAGGATGTCAAATCCAGCCACAAATAATTTTATTCCACTAAAGCTGCAGTTCAGTTCTCCCTATTTATAATTGTCACCACACGTGCTTCTTAATGGTTCTTTCATTTTGTCAAAATATATTTGCACATTATTAATGAATAATCCTCAGAGATACTGTTCACAGATACAGACATGCAGTGCACTGATACTGATGAAAGTGCTAAGGCCAGCTGTTACGTAGAGCCAGAATTATATGGGGTTTGCAAAGTGTCTAAATTCCAGCTGACTTTCCAAGTCCCTGGTTCCATTTCAAACACATGAGAATGAAAATTAAAAAAACCACCCCTTTACTCTACCAAAAAAATAGAAATTAAAAAAATAATATTACCTTGATTACCTTTTCTTGGGCTTTCTTATCAACTTGCTCTAATATGATTTTAAGTCAAGGATCTTGTCACAAGAACAGTTACTGGTTTATGCTGTGATAAAATATTGGCTACTCAAAATATTCAGACATACAATGAATTATTAACCATGGTGAGGCCCTCCTCCTAGCATCTGCTTGTCAAAAGAATGTGGTATTTCATTCAGCTCTGCACTGCAGGGATCTAAGTGGGAATGCACTTTAATTCACCAAAGCTTAATATAATGTGTAAATGAGAAAAAATATGCTATTGCTTGGGGATTCTGTTTTACAGTCCAGAATATATTTTTTGTGTATTTTTTTATTCCATATATTTTGTTGTCTTTAAATTTCTACTTTGGCAAAAGAAAAATAATTTCAAAAGATAACTCTGGAAAAAAAAGCTTCCAAAGACAATATCTTTGGCAATTATAGGCACTAGTAAATGAATAACCCTAGGGTCTAGCAGAAGACTGTAGGGCAAGAGATCTGGAAATCTGGAGAGTTTTAGGCTTTGTCATTGGCACAATCACTGTTCTTGGCATTGTAATAAACTATTTCCTTTCCTCATGGGAGAGCGAAGTATTGCTGATGGTACTTATGAACTGCTAGAGATCTGATGGAGATCTGATTTACTAGTCTAATTATTCATGTGATTTTTTTTCCCCTCAAAAGCATTTCCAATAGTGGATTTTTTCCCCAGAAAATTGTAAACGAGCCTTATTATGTTCTTAGAAAGGTACAGGATAGTTCTTCATGTGACAGTAAATTACTGATGGTTTGCTTTTTCTATGTATTCCTAATATAGATCTGTCTACCAGTCCTCTAGTTACGGAACTTCCTGAAGTTATCATTTTCAAAGACCACACTGCCTGCTGCAGTGGGTTTCAGTGAGCATCTTCCCAAGCTGTTGTCATGCTTCTAACAGAGCAGTGTTCAAAGTACAGAGTCTCAGTCCCCTACCCAATCTTGTGATTGCAGGACACAGATGCTCTATCTTTATTTTTTTTTCTTCCTTTTTTTCTGCTTCAGAAAGGACAGGCAGGCTGGATTTTTCTCAGCTAGTGAGCCACACAGATTAGGCCAATATTCTTTAAATTATAGTCTATGTGTGCTTTTTCATGGCTGGATGATCCAGAGTATTAAGAGAAATGTTTGCTAAGACAAATGCTGCTGTCAGATTCATCAGCTCAATATGGCAATGTTCTTGTTGAACTGCATGTTACAGAGAGCAGATCTTGCATGGTCCATTGACTGTTCACCTCCCTCTCCTCTTTTAAAATTTGTTGCAGTTTACACCTGTGTGAAGAGATTTCTAGATACTTGTCTCAGCTACAATAACTTCCCTTGAAAGGTCTGTGAAAATGTTGCAGATGGAACAAAAATTGTGACGTGCATGCCCTACCCAAGAACTTCTTTATATATAGTCAAGAGTTCTGCTGTGACCACTGTGGCAGCATTTCATTGTTCTCTTACATTCACCAGATAGGGGTCTTCAACAGCTTTCAAAAAATACTGAGTGGGATGCTGTCCCCAGTTCATGTCTGCAGCTGACTCTAACTTGGAGATTTTGCTTGTGAGAAACTTTGAACTCTGATCTAAGATAACATTGACCCTGGGTGTAGGAAGAGCTCTGAATAGCTCTGGAGAACAGACTCATTGATTTTTAGCAACCTCTTTGGGAAGATTCCACACTGGGAGACATCTTTCCCTTTCTCTTTGTTCTACATTCTATACAAGATTTGAAATTAAGTATTTGTTACAAAAGAGACAAATAATACACTGAAAAAATAACAATCCTTTTTTTTTTTTTTTTAAATGAGATACTTTAAGGACCTCATCACTACCAACCTAAGCTTGATAAAATACCTGCTGAAATCAAACAGGCTGTGCTTTCTTAAATGTCCTAAATTTGGCTTTTGCGGTGGAGCTTGATTTTCCAGACTTCAGACATAGTAAAAATGATCTGAGAGCGTCAGTCTGATCTCTCTCTCTTTGTCTGTGGAGAACGTAGTACTTAACACTGATTAAGTGATCTTCTCCTAAAATGAAGTGTGAATTTTCTGAGAAAATTTCATTGGAATGGTAGAGCTGAGGGTGACTTTGAGGAGGCTGAGAAATGAGACAGATAACAGCAGTTACTTCAACCATCCTAAAGTGAATTTTAGGGGTGAAAAAGTTAAAGGAAGATGGAATATCTTCTGTTGAAGACTTGAAATAAAGATCTCTGCTTGTAAAAGATTGAATGATGAAAGACAAACACACTACCTTTTTAAATAAGGAGGTGGGACTAACAGGTGCCATGGTGAAGTGTCCTTAAGGCAGCAGACTTTTTGTAATTCATCCAAATCTTTGGTAGAACAGCCTGGAGGGTCCCGAGTGGCAGTGCAAATAGAGTCATTTCCTGCCTCTCTTTGACTTAATCTACAACCTTCAGCCCTTGCATTTTGCAGTGAGATTTTGCTGAGACTTAATCTGGTCCTCTTGTACCACTGTAATACTGCATATTGCTGATGGATTTGGGAAAGGAAATAAGCACCAAAGCTTTTGTACATCTACTTGATTAAGGGATAGTTTTTGTTCTCAATGTCTTCAACTTTTAATTTTATAACTGCATAATTCCTAATGTGTAACGCATTTTGCAAAGATATCCAAACATTTATACTCCATTTCATATATTGAATAGAATAACAATCCCCAAGCAATGCTTAGGTATAGATCAGCCTATGCACAATAAATTCATGAAAGGTGGGAAGAAAAGATAAATTTAAAAAAATTGAAAGTACATCATGATAACTATTGGCAACCAGTCCCAGGATCTAATGCTGACAAGCAACTTATTGGAACTGGAAACTAGGATTCTTGAGGAGATGATTAAGAAATACTAGTGATTATTTTGATTTTTCAGGTTTGTAAGAATAAACAGAGCTACAAATGCAAACAGTCAATTTATTTTGGCTGCATAAGCCTGGGCTGCCTAAGCATGGAATCAGTCCAGTGATCACCCTTGCCTTTGTGAGGGGGGCAATTCTAATCACTTGTCTTGCATGTGCAAAGTCTCTTGTTAATGATACCTTTGTGATTAAGCTTCATTTCCTAATGAAGCATGGTCAAAAAACCCCCAAACATGCACAAAAAGGGAGAGGTGACTGCAGCCTTCAAAACAAACTCCTGGCATTTCTGCTGAAACAGCTGTTCTGCCCTTTCATGCCAGTAACAGCTCACTTACACTTCACAGAGATTTTACATGCTTTCAGATTCACTGGACCAGTTACACAAATAGTTCTACTGAACTTATAAAATTATTTATGTGTCTGAGATATGCAGGATTAGATTCCAAATATTGGAACAATTCCACATTGTTTTCAGTGCTCTTCCAACAGTGCGGTCAATTTGTTAAAATATGATTACTTGCAAAAAAATGACTGACTACATAAACATGTAGGTGAAGAAAGTTATACATGTAAATGCACAGGACATCAGAGAGTCTCAAGAGAGTCTTTTAGAAGAATGTACACGAATCTCTATGACAGAGTACTGTAACTGAATTTGAAATAAAATTGTACATCAAATGAAAGCAAAATCTGTTTTGTGGATTTCTTTAGTGAATTAAATATTCACTGCAGGGGGAAGAGAAAACCCAACAGATTTTATACATATGTACATGCATATGCTATAAATCTGCTTTTATAGCTAGATCTAAATCAGAGTGAAGATCAGAGAAGCTCCTTCAAGGGGAGATAGTGGAAGGTTGATGAAGATAGAGGAGAAACAGGGAAGACTGATCATGGACTAAAGTGAGAATAAAGCAGAAGAAAGGAATACTATATTTTCCTGGTTTTCTTTATTTTCCTTTGTGTAAAAATATACTTTTTGATCTTTTAATTGTCATTCTTTATTGACATCTGTAGAAAAATGACTGCAGGTAAAATCAGAGGAAACTGAGAAGTTACATTCACATCCTAAAAGAGTCTATAACAGTATGAAAATTACAGTGTAAAATACATTTGTTGCTCCCTGGATGGAATGTGGTTGCCATGCTTAAAACCTATTCCATGATGTCTCCCTGCACCCAGAATCTGCAGCCATAGCACCTGCTAAAAGGGGGTGGAATGCAGGTTGGAGTGGTGTGGAGACATTGCAGCTGGGCTCCGCTGTAATCCTTTCAGGGAGGGGAACTCGATGGCACTTTGTGGTTGATAACCTGCACAGCAAGGGGAGATAGGAGAAGATGTCCTGCTGCTGAGCCAGCACCATCACAAAGGTACCCACTTCCAAGGTACGACTGCCCCTCACGGGGCACGCACTCTATTTTTTTTTGATCATGTCTTTAAAAATGAAGTGAGAGAATTTTACATCCACCAGTAACAAAGGTATGCATGACTAGAGCCACTCAAGCTCCACCTAAACATAAAGAGACAGTATAAAAGTAAGTTTAGAATGGAGAGAAAGTTAGGAAAGACTCCATTGTAACTGATAGGATCAGACTGAACCTGTCTTCTCTCCCAAAGAGATGCTTANAATTGTCATTCTTTATTGACATCTGTAGAAAAATGACTGCAGGTAAAATCAGAGGAAACTGAGAAGTTACATTCACATCCTAAAAGAGTCTATAACAGTATGAAAATTACAGTGTAAAATACATTTGTTGCTCCCTGGATGGAATGTGGTTGCCATGCTTAAAACCTATTCCATGATGTCTCCCTGCACCCAGAATCTGCAGCCATAGCACCTGCTAAAAGGGGGTGGAATGCAGGTTGGAGTGGTGTGGAGACATTGCAGCTGGGCTCCGCTGTAATCCTTTCAGGGAGGGGAACTCGATGGCACTTTGTGGTTGATAACCTGCACAGCAAGGGGAGATAGGAGAAGATGTCCTGCTGCTGAGCCAGCACCATCACAAAGGTACCCACTTCCAAGGTACGACTGCCCCTCACGGGGCACGCACTCTATTTTTTTTTGATCATGTCTTTAAAAATGAAGTGAGAGAATTTTACATCCACCAGTAACAAAGGTATGCATGACTAGAGCCACTCAAGCTCCACCTAAACATAAAGAGACAGTATAAAAGTAAGTTTAGAATGGAGAGAAAGTTAGGAAAGACTCCATTGTAACTGATAGGATCAGACTGAACCTGTCTTCTCTCCCAAAGAGATGCTTATTGGGTAAGAATCACATTCTGTGTGTGCTGCATACATTCACTGGGGATTAGCACTTGTCTGTATATTGCTTTGAATATATTTTTACAGTCAGTCAATCCTCGAACCTTAACCTGTCACAATATTCTATTAATAGTGTTCTTCTGTAACCTTTGGTGTGAGTCATTCACAGATGATGGTGTTCACTGGCAGCATGTGACATACCCAAATAAAGAGGAAGACCCATCGAGTGTTCATAAAGTGAGAAGACCCACTGAGGATCTCTGTTCTTGGTGTACAGCCCTGACTAAGTCAGCTGAACTTCCCTCCAATCCAGTAGGACTGCTCAGTGGAGAGTTCCCTTAACAGGATGCTGACAGATCGTTTGGGCACCAGGAGCTTGGCTTTCCTAAGGTGCTAACAGACAAATTAAATACCAAGGGTAGAGCAAATCTCCCCATTTCACATGGCAACACCTCATTCCATTTTGCTGGCACTCTTCTTCCTCACAGACGTCAGAGACTAAGTAAAAATGTTAGTTTCTCTGGCCGGTATTTGTTTATTGTTCTTGCTCTCTACATGTTAAGTGAGACATGGCAGTTTTTCTGTGTTTAGCTACCAGCATTTTACAATATTTTGCTCATTTTTTAGCATGAGATCTTGGCTGGTCTAGCCTACTGCCTGAGTATCACTGTGCTTCCTGCTCAGTAACATTTCCTGTGGGAGTATTCCTCAGCATATAGATGATAAAAAGTCACTTAAGTTTCTGTGTGTATTCAGTATATACTTCCTTTCTTGGAGAATTTTTAGCAAAATTGGCAAGTTTATCTCTAAGCTAGGACCCTTATATTTTCAAGAAAGCTTATTATGAATAGTGAAAGTAATTTGCATCAGCTAATGATCCATCTTACAGATACCAAACACCAGGCATAAAATTACAATTAGTTTCCTGCTAAAACTTTGAAGAGGACTTTCTTTTTTTTCTTCACTGATGAAATATATAATAAATATAAACCTTATGATTTTCATTGTAGTCCTTTTCAACAATCTCATAAGTGACTGAGAAAGAGGCCTTTGCCTCTTCCAGGATTCATCATGAATAAAAATGTTATTCATGGGTTTAATATGGCACTTCTGGAGAACTGTGGCATGTTATTTCATTTACATATTGTACTGGAATTTCTCAGGCTGAGCAAAAATTACGCACTTTTTCCAAAAAGAGCAAGAAGTCAAGTGTTTAGGAATTATTCTAATGGATGTGCAAGAAGGAATGGAGAATTACCAAACTTGAACACAAAGCATTTCTGTGAGAACTTCCTGACTTCTGTGTATGTGCTCAGTGCTTTTCTTTGGAGCATTAAAGTGATGGTAGAAAAATAATGACAGCATAGTTCTCAGTATCTGCATTATGCATGTGGGCAAGCAGTGATTTATTTTATATCTTACAAGAATTGTGTTATTTATCTCACCCTTTCATGCAATGACATGTAAAATTAATAGGGGAACAATATTCTTTGAAGATTAGAAAATGTTTGATTCCTGGACTAGCAGGCTTTTTATGTCTTGAAAGAGCTGATTGCCTAGTTTAACCATGCATCTTATGAAATTTGAGTTCTGCCTTTCCCATTATTTAAATCACCTTCAGAACAATTGCAACTAAAATGCTGACCATTTTAAAATTCTATTTGAATTCAGAAGGTACCATATGCCTCTTCCCAAATATTATCATTTGAACAGGAAGGCAAATGATATATTTCAATATCAACCAAAAGAGTAGTTTCTGAGTCAAAAGTATTAAACTGTGTCATGAAAAGAGAAATAAATAGTAGGACAGGTATACTTGGGTAAATTTTTATCTTTAGTATCATGTGATCAACTCATTTAAATGGAGTTTTACTTTTCTTATGCTTCAGTGTGTTCCACATAGGGCCAGGTAAGAAGGCAGGATGAGATCTAAAGGAACCAATTAAAAGTGAAGAGAATCACAGGAAAATCTTGATGATCTCTGTGGGACTTGGAGCACGCTTTTGAACAGAAAACTGTAGAGAATCTACATGCCTACCTTTCTTTTCTTTTTTTTCCTGAGATATTTATGAGCCAGCTAGGCTTTCACATGGAGTTTGCTTGTACCAAGTATCTATACTCTTTTCCTAGAATTAGTTAATCAATGAAATGGACTAACTTCTCTTCATGGTCAAACTTATCAAGTTATTGATGACAGATTTATTTGCCGAGCTTGTTTCTCATATATATTTTTAATGGCTTTCTTATTTTTATGGCTTTATTGACTTCTCTTCTTTTAAGTTACATTTCTTTCTAATTCACAAAGTATAAAACCTGGCATTTATCCACATTATCAAAACATCTTGGTGCATATTTCTCCAACTTAATTGTTACTGAAAAAAAAATCTAGTCCAGTCTATATCTTCCTCACATTCCTTTATTTGCAAGTTCAATTTACACCTTTTCTTGTTTAAAATGTCCTGAAATGTTTGTGCAAAAGAACTGTTACAGAAAATGTGAAAAAAGGTGAAGGTTCCTTTTCAATACTGTAGTTGCTAATTGCACAGCATTTTAGTGGTACAAGTCATGTTCAAACTTTCAAACTTTGTGGAGGTTTAGATGGATTTACCCTCAAGAATGCATTAATTTTAGATTTTAATAGTGTGTTTATTTCCTTTTTATAGGATGTGTTTCTCATCCTATTCTGAGTAGATGACAAAGTCTAAGCACTACTAGAAACACTGCAGAGGCAAAGACTGTAGCTGAGCACTGAAATGACCTTATCATGTCACACAGGCTCACTTCACTGACTGGTTCTGATGATGGAGGAGGTAGAAAAGCCTCTCATCTGTCCACAAAACCAGATGCCAGAGCTTTTCCCTAGCATTATACCAGCCTAAATTAATTTTTATTCAATTGCAGCAGTGTGCAATTCACCAGGGTAAATGTGAAAACAATTCCAAAAATAAAACATGAGAAAGAAAAATGAAATGAGGACACACCATCACTTGTACAGTGCTCAGAAAGTACCCTGTTCTTCTGGATTTTGTAGTGTCCTACTTCAGTTTTCAGTTGGATTAATTTTCCTTATCCTAAAGTGTAACATAAAATACAAGACAGGAACTTTTAGGTTAACTTTTAATCCACTAAGGAATTCATCCCAATTATGGGCAAAATATTAAGCCAGATCTTAATCCCCTCACAGTGCAGCTGTTCTTTGCTTTACACAGGGCACTGCTCCCAGAGAAATGCATTTAGGGATCTTAAACACAAGTTGTACCATGCATAAGAAGGTCTCTGTCAGATGAGAAATATGAAGTGAAATGATGGCTTTCTCACAGGCATATTCGCCAGTTCTCTTTTGAGTTAAAAATTGAGTTTATTTTGCTCTGAATGAGCTTCTCCCCTCACCCTCCATTGACACATTCAATCAGATTTAACATCTTGTATCCAATTTCTGTTTGCTGGCTCACATATTATTACTCCAATAGTATTCCAGGATTTTCAACCTTTTCTGTAAACCAGTCACATTATCTTGCAATATCTTCACTTTCTTCTGCTTAAAATCTTGGTCTCTAATGCTTTCAGATTTGACCTCACTTTTGCCAGTCCTCTTCTTTCATTTGCAGAGATATTTATAATAGTTTTGAAAAAATTAATTTCTTCAAATAAAAAAGCGAGTGCTAGCTGTGTTACCATGGTAACTGACTCCTCTTTCTTGGGAATTAATGAGATTCTTGGTCATTTGGCCCTGCAGGAACACTGGTTTCAGTAAGAAAAATTGATACTGTGTGATATCCATCTTCAAATACCAGTGGCCTGGTTCTCAACTTATATTTGTGATCAGTGATTTAACTTAGTCTGACTTCAGCTGGCTAACCTCTGGTTTATGCTGGGGAGAGAAAAGGAAAGTAAAAATGTTCAACTATGCACACTTTGGTATAATTTCAGTGGTAGTTGTTGATGGGGAATTTGATAATGGGTTCAAATCACACACAGAGGGCTTGGATGCATAAAGAACAGAACTCTCACTTAATTTGAAAGATTCAATCTTGTAACTCTTGAACAAATTACTTCCTCTACAGACTTAGAATCTTTTCTTTACTGCCATTTTTTAACTGATACCATGCATCATGAGTTTGAGAATTGGAAAGAAAATGTAAGAAATACTTTGCCTGGATTTTTATATCAACTCTAATTAAGCAAAAGAGTGTCCTCAATATGTGAGAGGTTCTGAGAAAAAAAACCTAAGGACAGAATCCCTTTAAACTTTGAAATATTTTGATCAGGATCTCAGCTTCAGAACAGGCAACTGCTGAATTTGTAATGGGGTAAGTCAATGTTTCACACTCCAAAGTCCTCAAACTTTTGTAAATTCAGCTCTACATTTTTATACAAACTCATATTTAATAAGAAACCATTACTACCTAATACAATTCTAATACCAAGAAAAATCATTCCAATGTCAGCTGTCTTTTCTACCCTGTGCAAACAAGTTTCACTTTATGACTCAATTTTCTGTTTGAAAAATATATCCAAATTATTATAATGGTCACATTCATGTTTTTCAGAGAGTTAATTTCTTCAAAAATGTGAATGATTTGCAAACTCTGGTTGTTTACAGTTTGTTCACAAGGAAGTTTGAAGCTTGCCATGACCCTTTTTTGTAAAGTGTATCATGGATCCATAGCATCGCTTAGGTTGGAAAAGACCTTTAAGATTACTGAGTCCAACCATTAACTTAACCAGGTCATCCTTAACTGTGTCTCTAAGTGCAACTCTGCATGTCTTTTAATTACCTGCAGGGGTGGTGCTTCCAAAGCTTCCCTGGCAGTCTACTGCACTGCTTGATAACTATTTTGGTGAAGAAATTTTTGCAAATATCGAATCTAAACCTCCCCTGGTTCGACTTGACTCATTTAATCTCATCCCATCCCTTGTTACTTGGGAGAAGAGATTGTGCCCCCATCCCCCCACTGCAGTCTCCTTTCAGGTAGTTGTAGATAGCAGTAAGGATTCCCTTGAGTCTGCTTTTCTCCAGGTTAAACAACTCCAGTTCCCTCAAACTACTACAAACTACTTTTATCACCTAATGTTATGAATACTGTGTTTCAAAATTGTACTGATTGTGATTAAAAGGCAGTTATACGTTGAGAGATTTTTTCCCTTTCTCACACTGACTTCAGAAATGTTAGAAAAAAAATCTGTTGTGTTCCTTCTCAAACAGCTGGAGTACTAAGGACTGTTGCCCCTTTTCTATTGCTAGTAAAGAGAAAGCAAATTATAGGGATGGCCTTTTCAATGACCATAAAGTCTTCTAAAAAGCCCCATTCTGCTGCATGCATCACTAGAGAATTTCACTTATAGAAACTGAGAACATTTGGCCAGACTAAGGTTCACTGCTTTAAAAAAGTTTGTCAATATAATGCTAATATTGTTCTTAACAATATGATGAGTTACAGAGGTTTTTTTCAAGAAAGGCTGTTTTAATTAGAATGAAAATCATTTGCAAGAAAATGCCTAATGCAGGTACTCATCTTTCAACATCATGCACCCATATGTCATAAGTCAAAAAGAAGTTACTTTTTTATCCTCTGTGATGGAGTTGATGCTGGTATTGAGGCTACAGCCAGTTATCACTCCATTTCCTTGTAAAATTTCCTCTCTGGTTTTCTTGTAGACTGTCTTGAGGCACTGGGAGGCTGCAAGAAAGTCACAATGAAACCTTATCTTCTCCATTCTTACAGGACAGGTATTCCAACTTGCTGAACTTTGGGATCTGGCCTCCTCTGGACTCTCTCCAGCAGGTCCATATCCTTCCTGTGCTGGGACCCCAGAGCGGGATGCAGGGTTCCAGGTGGGCTCTCACCAGAGCAGAGGGACAGAATCCCCTCCCTCCCCTGCTGCCCACGCTGCTTTGGATGCAGCCCAGGACACGTTTGGCTTTCTGGGCTGGGAGTGCACATGGCTGGGTCATGTCCAGCCTCTCACCCAGCAGCAACCCCAAGTCCTTCTCCCCAGGGCTGCTCTCTATCTCTTCATCCTCCAGCCTGTGTTAATATAAAGGATTGCCTTGGTGCAGGTGCAGCTCCTTGCACTTGGTCTTTTTAAACCTCATAAGATTCCCGTGGACCCACTTGAGTTTTTCCAGGTCCCTCTGGATGACATACCATCCTTCAGGTGTGTCAATCACACCACTCAGCTGAAGGTGCATCTGATTTCATTGTCCATATATCTGATGAGGATATTGTTTTTTATCCCTTGTAAAATACAAAGTACATTGCAAAAAACCTGTAGTGTCTTAAAAGGTACCTGCCCTCAGACCACATTCTTGCCATAGATCTAAACAGAGAAGCAAGTGACCTAAGTGGAACTGACTTGGTGAAAACTGAAGATTCTAGTCAGAACAAACTATTGTCAATACTCAGAACCTACTGCCAGCAACATCTTGTGGGCATACACCCTTCTTTTTGGTAAAGCCAGGTGCTCTTCTAAGACAGAAGGTTGACTGTTTCAGAGGGATCAGTGTTGTGGGAGATGAATCTTCTATTGGCCTGCCCTTAAAAGAGTTAGAGCAATCTTGCTCCTGCAGGAGCTCATTCTTGTAATAAACTGTGCAACCTGTATCTAACAGAAGATTTAATACAGTAGCTTATTATATTTAATATAGTGCAACCAATGTATAATTCCACTCAATAAACAAACTGTAGTGCCCTTGGTTTCTCCAAGGGTATGGGAATTTAGTAGAAAATACACCTTCCCTCCCAGCTCATCTGCAAAGATCAGATAGTCTGGGTGAGGCTGGATTTAATTTCTGACTGTAGTAAATTTAGCACTCTAAGTCTAGTTTAGTTCAAGAACCTTTAGCACAGGTGCAGTTTACCAGACCAGCACTATAAGTCTGGTTGCACTCAAAAAGCACTGTGCAAAATCCAGATTCACAATAATGAGCTTTATTGAAGCAACAGAAGAACACGTTCAGGATTGCCAGTGATAAATGCACTAAAATACAGAGCTTTGATATGTGTCACATCAGAAAGTATTGTAAGAGATGTTCTAATGGTGGTATATATAAATATATGAAAATGAATATTCTTAGGAGTGCTACAATGCAGTTGGAGGTGTAAAGCTCACCCAAGGACATCCCTTCAGGAGAGGAGGAGAGACACAGTTCATTGATAGATGTCAAGCAGGCAGAGATGTTTTCCTCCTCAAGAGGTGTTTTCTTCCTTCAGCCTTTTCTGAACTGAAGCCTCCCTTTTATATAATTTTGGTCCATCCCAAGGGGATGGAACCATCACGCTATGGGTGGGGTTTGGTGGCTTTGGTAATATGTGCATTGCACAACACACATTCTTAATTTGCATCCCAAAGATGCTGAAGTTAGTCTGTTAATAGGGCTTAATGCGGGTCTCAGTTACTTTCAGTCAGTGTTTATAGCTGACAAAAAGAGGTAGAATAAACACTTTAGTCCTCCTCCATATACTGAGATTGCAGTAAAGGCTACCTGACTTTCTTCAGAGGGCCTTTGTGCTCATCCTTATCTCCTTCAATGAATCAGATTTACTCCATGATTTTATCATGTTGAAAAGAGAGCAGAAATTGGCTGGTACAGGGGTGTGGTGTTTTTTGAAATAACACCAGGCCATGAGACCTCTACTTCAATCCAGACACTGTTCAGTTGTTAGGCTTTGCTTAAGCAGCGTGCAAGGTAAGCAAGAGACTCACCTCTTGATTCCCTCAACCAGCTTCCTCAATTCACCACCTTAAAGCAATACTGTGCAATTCTGACCACAGCCTTCCCTGCTTAGCGTGAGTGATGCTGTAGCTCAGCCTCATATAAAGCAGATACAAGATAAATTGTTTTATGATGATAAAGGCACAGATAACTTTGGCAGGCTCTGCATCAGAAAGAAAAGCTTAGTATTTTCTCATGAGAATGTGGAATAAATACCATTACATGGAATTCTTTCCATTTATGTCATGTGCCTATATAAAAAATGTTAGGGGGAAAAGCGGTATCCTCTGAATATGTGTTCATCTTGCCTCAATTCCCAGAAACAGCCAGTGGTGCTGTTAATGCACTCCATCTATTTACAGATTGCAACAAATTTTAATAACACTGAGTTGAATACATCTTTTTTTTCAGACTGGACTGGTCAGCCTATCAATACTGCCTTCCTGTTTCCTGCTATAGTTCATTTCAAGTTCATACTCATATTAATTGATTAATCTTCTGCATTTGGATTGCAGCTGAGGCCCTCACACCCACTGACTGTTCTGTCCTAGTTTGAAGCCAGAAACCCAATCTGAAGTGCATAGTACTAGACTTTCGTGACCTTCAAAACCTATTTATGAGCTTCTGGATGAAATTCAAGGTACTGGTTTGACATTTACATTGTGCATGGCATGTAGAATGTACCTTCATAAAAATACCCCTCCAAGTTTCTGCATGTGGAATTGTTTAAACTGGAGAAATCAAAAAGCTTTTTTGTGGCCCCGAGTTTTGAGATGTCTTGTTCTTTTTTATTTGTAGTTTAGAGTAGTGATGTGTTAATGACCCAGATACTTTGCAACGCAGATTTTTGTATTTTCTGTAGTTTTCACTATACTTACTTTTAAGCATTGAATCTGAGTCCTTCTGTGGAACAAGGGAGAATAATTACTGTTAGAAATTTTTTGACAGTGCTAAAAAGCCCCATTTCAACACTTCTCTCTTGTTCTGCTGTGTTAATTAGGTATACCATCTGCTAATGATCTTCAGCTTGCATCATGATAACAGTGAATTTTGAATTTTCATGCATTGGCATGTGCATTCACACCCTGTCTGGTACTCCAGCAATGTCTGCTCTGATCCCTGTTGTGTGTCACTGAAGACTTCCTTGGAGATCTTCCATTAACTTCCCTCTTCCTTATTCATTACATATTAACAGGGAAAAAACAGTATTTAACTTTTTTTACAAATTCTGCCAATAAGCAAAGTAATGTCAAAGTACTCCCTGTGAACTCAATTAGCCACCGTGTTGTTCTTTTGAGGTCACAAGTGTTAATTTATTGTGGTCAATAGCAATGTTATTTGGGGACTGCATAAAAGACCGTGGTTTGGAACTTCACTGCAGTGAATAGGATTGGGGGGGGGGGGGATGTTACATGATGTTTGAGGGTTCCTCCTAAAGCATTAAACATGGCAAACTCTGTTTTGATCAGAGTCCATCAGGCTTCAGTCACAGGCTGTAGGTACATATGTCACATCTGTCACATACATATGATGCAAAGAAGATTCAATGCCTGTGACGTGCTCAATGTTCTGCACATAAACCTGGAGTGCTACTGTATATACTGAGGTGTAGAATCACAGGAAGAAGCTTATTTGTACACTTGATTTTATGAAAAGAATAAAAATTTTTAGGAGGTGGCAAAGAAAAAAATGTCTTTACCCAGAAGCTCTGTGAAATCTAATATATTTGACTTGGAGATGCAGGTTTGAAGTCTAAAAACACCTGAAGGGCATTATATAAGAATCCAACTGCCATATCTAGGAAACAACAGAATGGTCTCTTTGTCCTTCCACTCTTTCACTGCTCCTACAGCTCTTTTATAAATGAGGCTTATGCTTAAAAATAGTATAAAAGCTTATTAAACTCCCTAAACCACTGGGAGTGGTTTTGTGGGTTTTGTAGGTTTTTTTGCTTGTTTGTTTTTGGGTTTTTTTTGTTTTTATTTCCCCCACCCACACTCCCATAAAATATTTTCCTTGTATGACCTCTGAGGTCTTTGGAAGAGAAATAAGAGGCCTCTTGAACCAAGGGCATATTAAAGCAAAGATTGTTATATCTTCAGATATAACATTCAGATATCAGCTTTACTGAAATACATTGTCTAAGGACTCAAAGAAAGTCAACAACAGGTTCTTTTTTGGCTTATCAGCTATAATTATCAGAATCAAATTACTGCCAATACACTGCATGCTTATTTTTAAAATGTAACTCGTATTTTCCTGTTCATCTGCTTTACACAGCTTGCTCTTTAGCTTGTTGCAGACACTTTCCAGGAGAAATTGTAATTGTGTTATTATTAGGTTTCTGTATTGTTTCTTGGCCATTGTATAAACCTAATTAGAGTTTTCAGCAAATACTCACCTGATGCTTTTCATTAAGCAGCCTGGGAATCACATATTCACAGGAACATAATGTCCTGATGGTAAGGCTGACAGCACAGATCATTGTAGCCTTTTGTCTTCCATTTAAAATAAAAAATGTAATGTCGTCAGTGCTCATTCTTTTTTATGAATATCATCACCATCTTAAAAAATGTTCTTGCTTAATCTCCAAACAGTACCAGCATCTGTATCATATTTTAATTTAAAAGCAATGAAGTATGATTGTAATGGCACCTCCCAAATATAGTCTTTTCTTCTAATATCTAATATGTAGTCTATTCTTCTAAAATCTTCTAATTTTGTTTAAACTTCTTACTTATATAGAACACGGGGCATTGTACTGGTTTCAGTTGGGGTAGAGTTAATTTTCCTCATGGTGGCTTGTATGGGCTGTGTTTTGGATTTGTGCTGAACACGGGGTTGATAATATAGAGATTATTTTGCTTTTTCTGATCAGGACTTACACAGAGCCAAGGTCTTTTCTGCTTTTTGTGCTGTCACTATGGCAAGGAGGTCAGGGGTGTATGGGAGAATGGGAGGAGAAAGAGCTGAGACAGGTGACCCAAACTGAGCAAGGGGATATTTCAGACAATCATATTCATTATATAAAGTGGGGGGAAGAAGGAGGAAGAGGGGAACATTTGGAGTGATGTTGTTTGTCTTCCCAGGTCACTATTATGTGTGATGGGGCACTGTTCTCCTGGAGAGAGCACCTCCCTGCCCATGGGAAGTGGTGAGAACATCCCCTGTTTTTCTTTGCTTGAGTGTGAGGCCTTTGCTTTCCCTATAAAACTGCCTTTATCTCAATCCATGAGTTTTC
>VZTZ01014077.1:408092-444466 GCA_013400955.1 Drymodes brunneopygia
TTTGGATTTGTGCTGAACACGGGGTTGATAATATAGAGATTATTTTGCTTTTTCTGATCAGGACTTACACAGAGCCAAGGTCTTTTCTGCTTTTTGTGCTGTCACTATGGCAAGGAGGTCAGGGGTGTATGGGAGAATGGGAGGAGAAAGAGCTGAGACAGGTGACCCAAACTGAGCAAGGGGATATTTCAGACAATCATATTCATTATATAAAGTGGGGGGAAGAAGGAGGAAGAGGGGAACATTTGGAGTGATGTTGTTTGTCTTCCCAGGTCACTATTATGTGTGATGGGGCACTGTTCTCCTGGAGAGAGCACCTCCCTGCCCATGGGAAGTGGTGAGAACATCCCCTGTTTTTCTTTGCTTGAGTGTGAGGCCTTTGCTTTCCCTATAAAACTGCCTTTATCTCAATCCATGAGTTTTCTGGCTTTTCCAGTTCTTTCCCTGATCCTACTGGTTGGGGAGTGAATAAGCAGCTGTGTGAGGCTTAGCTAGTGGCTGGGCTTAAACCATGACAGTAGCTTTTTTCAGCTTCCTTGTTGAAGGAAAATTAAGATATTATTAGATCAGCTGACCAGCAAGGCTTGCTTTATTGGGTTTTGCTTCACTTAAAATAAATGAAGAAAAGATTTCAAAAGCCACTTATATTTTATACAAGAAAGTTGTATTGAAAACAAGATACAAGCATAAGAAAGATTAGCATCTTTCTTGAAGCTGAGGACTTTTTCTTTTAAAGTCTTTATATTTTGGGTCAAATATAGATGCTCACTTACAAAAAAATGTGGTTTGGGGCTGGCCTATCATCACATATTTCTGAAGTGTTAGTTCATGACTTTCCCATTTTTCATTCTGTAGAATGTAAATGGGTTTAGAATAAAAATCTGATGTGCTTCTCCTTTTTCCTTCACCATTTACTTACTCATTTGATACATGAGAAGTCTTTAACTTTTTAAAGTCACTTGCAAAGACAAGCAAATTAGCTTATGAATCTCTGGAACCCTGAAAAAGTAAAAACAGTATGTGCTGCACAGACGGACTGAGTTGTTTGATTTCATGGTCAATAAAATAAAGTGTCAGTGAGGCACTTCTTTGGTGGTGTTCATGACTCACACATAATTCGTGTAGCAGATTCCCAAAAAGGTCCATGCAACCCAAATCATTTAGGTTAAGATCAAGTCCACTGTGAAAAGTAAAATTATATGCTTTTCATGTATCTGGCTGGTGTAGATGACAGCTTTATTTTAATAAGCTTAAAATGTTTAACTCCGAGTTGGTTTTGTAGCTGACAAACAATGCAAGCCAGTATTTTCCTTTTGTCTTCTGTCCTGGAATACACCAATTATGTCATGATTCTACAACAAAGTATCCATCATTGCAATGGAAAATACAAAACATCAGCATAATTACTGACTTAATAAGTCATTTATATGGATGCTGTCAAAGGAGGAGTGTCATATGGCTTAGGTTCCTGAGATCTGCAGCATATTGTGAAAGCTATTGTTAGTCTATCAAACCAAATTCACCACAGTGGCTTGGATGGATGGTCCATCACAAGAACAGGGTCATGAGAAAATATTTCAGATACCTTGAGTAACAGACTACAGATTGCTATTCTAGAATTTTAACAATTAATTTGCTTTTGCAAATTTTTAACAATAAAATTGGTTTTGCAGTGCATGTGTTCTGTTGTGTGCAAGATGAAAATCAGTTTGACATTTAAAGGATATTAATTTAATCCAAAAATTTTTCTTTATTGGATGTAATAGATTTTTCTTTCCACACAACTTGTACAAGTCTACAGAATTGATTTTCCACACAAAAAAAGTGTAAAAAAATTACTGTATATAACAACTTTGTTCTTTTAAAGTATAGAGGTGCATAGGCAGATGACAAATACTTGACAGTGTTTTCAAAAGTACATCTTGAGAGAGCTAATGAGAACAGGTCTAATAATTAAGTGTCAGCAGCTCTCTCTTGAATCATACTCCATGAACTACGTTTTACAAACTCAACTTCCAGATGAAGCTGGCTGAGCTTATCACTAGTTAAGGTGGCAAACTGCTCCACTTTAGGCTAATTTGAGCTACTGACAACAGTCATATGGAAGAGAATGAAGTTATAGAGAATCCTTACATTAAATGTTCTTTGAAGAACTTTGCAAAACTATTGATTTGCTTGCAGCTGTACAAACTCTTCTGGTAAGCACTACTGCAGAGGTCCCCCTGCAGCACTGAGTACTAATGTCTTTATTTATAAGAAAAGCAGTGTTGTGCAAGACAGTTCATTAGAAAAGAGTCCTTTCCTTGTTTGGATAACTCTTGAAATACTTCCTTCAGATCTAGAGTGTATCATTGTATGGCATTTCTGAACATACCTAGTTCCAGTTTTGGACTGATGGTGTTGACTGCATGGACAAACCCTGAATGTCTGTAGGGACAAGTATGTTTGCAGTATGCTGAAAAAGGGCTCTTGAATAATTTCAGTCTTCATCTTTTTCCTTCAGCATTTTCTTGAATGTGAAATGTCTGAAAAGAGACAGTTTTCTCACCCATGAGCTAATCCAAGTGTGTTACATTCAGTCTTTTTAGCATTTTGTAGTGAGTATCTGGGTTCAGGATGAAAGTTTGCAAATTATGCATATTTTTTGACCTTGAAACTCCAAAGGTATCAAAATGTTAAGATGAGTGGACTGATCATTTGGAAAATAAGTGACCAGTTCTATAGACTTGCAGGCATATCAAAAAGCATTTGGTAGCATCTGCCAAGATGAGAAAATCACATGGAAAGTACCGTTACAAAATTTTCAGCGCCATTAGGAAATAAATGCTGTCTCTGTTCCTCAGTCCACCACAGAAAAAACCAGACATTCAATGAGTAAATCTCTATTTTACTACTTTCAGGTGAGAGAGAAATAAGAAGAAACTGTTAATTTCTTATAATTGCAGGAAATTTATTACGTCTGCTGTTAAGTCCCAGTGGATTTCTGTGTCTTCAAAGAAAACAATGTGAAGGAACTAGAGAGACTGAAAAATGTAATGAAATGCACTGAAAAACCTTTTCTGATTCATAGGCTTGATTAAAAAGCCAGATAAAACCCAGAACAAAAAACAAGGAGAGCAAAAAGTTAAAAGAGAGTTCTACCACAGCAATTCTTTCAGGAATGCACAAGGAGATGGTTGACATTTGCATTGCATTCTGTAATGGAGGAAAGAAAACTGAGATCCCATCTCCTTCAAGAGCAGTTGACATCTGATGCATCAGTACAAAAATTTTTGAGAAGTTTCTTTGTTCTTCTCTATTTCTTTGGACAATCAAAGATCTCAACAGCATCCTTTTCCCAACTCATTGGGATATTGTGGGATACCTGGTTGGATATTATAAGAGAAGGAGATTGAGATTCTCTCAGCAGACAGCAGCAACAGCTTGATGTGTCCCATTTATTTCTCACTATGCAGATCTACAAGCTTGTCTCTGGGAATGGCTAGAAGGCCACAGATGGAGATGTGGAAATCAAAAACTCAGCTGTGCAATGGATGAGCAGGAAATAACAGAAATAGATTTTTCATTGGCAGAAGTTAAAGGCTGATGTCTTAGTTTTGTTGTACTGCAGTACAAAATTGAATTTTCTTGGAAAGGGTGAAAAATGTAGATTCTGGTTAGCTAGAATATTTTGCAACTGTATTTCATATTCATCAGACAGTCTCATCTGAATGCTCAACCTTTCCCCAAATTCTGATCTCTTAGAAAGTTTTATTTAGAAATTTTCAATTTAAATATTTGCATTTTTCTTACTAAAAATGTTATTGAGAAATTTACCTCACTTTAATTTTAATATAATAAATACCTTCTTAGCCATTTGGAAGAAATGAAACATTTTGATTTGACTTGAAATATTTCCTTCAGTTTTAAGACAATAATTTCATCTGCCTTGAAAGCATACATAATTTTGCAATTGCACACCCTTACATATTGTATTTAAAAAAAAATTATGGGTGTTTTTGGATACATCTGTTTTAAGACAGCAGGTCTTAAATTCCACACTTCATGTGGAATAAGTCCATTCTGTTCTTTTCTACTGAATTGAATACCAAGAACATTTGTACTGGAGAAACATGAAAGGAGCAGTGTAGTTGGTTAAATCTGGAATTCACTGGCTGTGTTGATTAATAAATATGTGCTCATATATTACCACTATGTAAGCAGAAACCTGCAAGTGTTTGGTACTTGAACTGATATGATATGATTTACTAAGAAAAGAGATAAACAAACATAATTTGAACATTTACGATTTTAAAGGAGGATTTCTTTATGTCTCTTGAGATGATGTCTTTGTTTCCAGGAATACTGATCCTCTATAAGGTGACTGCTTTAAACAAGGCTTTTCCCTTTTTAAGGGTGCTGCATTTCAGAATGGTGCTGTACTTTCATAATGACAGAAGGCATATGATTTCCTTTTAGTGCTCACATTTCCCTGGACGTGCCTTTGCCAGCAGAAACAAAAGGATTAGGGAATGACTTTAGAATTCGTGTGAAAACATTTTTAAAAGATCTCCTGTAAGCTGAAGCAATGTTGTCTTTTTACAGAAATTAATGACTGGATTTCACATATTTAATATATTTTCAGTTTTTAAGCATTTTAATGTATAGATAGACTTGTATTTCAAAGCCTAGACAATTACATTAATATCCCTGCACATAGTTTATGAAGATTTTTTGGTTTACATATTTCATATAGACTTCTGTGTGTTAATGGCAGTGCCCTGTGCAAACATTTTTTTTGGTCTCAGTGTGAAACTAACTCTTCCTAGTCCATTTTAGCAGAATAAGTCTAGTGAGTAGAAAACCTTTGCATGCTGTGTGGATGTCTGAAGTGCTAAAGACAATAACAGGCTTTTATTCATTTGGAAATTTTATTCAGCTTTTGAAAATGCAGTTTGGAGTTTCTGTAAAGGTCTTAAACCATTTGTTCTAGAACCTGGGCATTTGTCATTGTGCTAAGGTACCTAAAAGCAGTCTTGCAAAGGCTTATTAATCAGCATCTCTATAACCTAGTGGTGAATGCTGACCCTGAGCTGTCACCAGGAGTTAGGATGTACTATAGTATGAGATGTCCTTCATTTAAAGCTGCTTATTTTGTTTCTGCCTGGATAAAGGCACATTAAAATGTGTGAAATATGGATTCTAAGACAGAAAGGCTGGAAAACAAGAGGCTGATGCATACTTGCATATTTCAAAAAGACAGTGGGTTTTTGCTTGATTATGCTGGAATCAAAGAGTCTTAGAACATAGTACTACAAATGTTACAAAACACCCATGCAACCAGAGAGTGACACAGTACTGAGTATCCAAAGCAAAGCACTGCATGGTTAGGAAGAAGCTGTTGATTTTTTTCCCCTACCAGCTAAAAATACACTGTTATGGTACAACCACAGCCAACAACTAAGAACCACACAGATGCTCACTTACTGCCCCCAATCACACAGTGAGATGGGAAGGAGAAACAGGAAAAAAACCCCAAACCAATGGGCTGAGATGAGATTAAATGAAATTAATATAAAATTTAATCATAATTTTGACAATAATAATAGTAATAATAATATTGGATTGAAAAAAAGTCAACAGATATAAATAAAACCCAAGAAAGATAAAGGATGCACAAAACAGTTGTTAACCACCTACTGACTGAGGGCCAGCAGCAATCAGCAGCTCTCAGCCAACTGTCCCCAATTTATAAAATGGGCATGATATTCCATGGTAAGAAATACCCCTTTGGCCAGTTTGGGTCAGCTGTCCTGGCTGTGATCCCTCTCAGCCTCTTGTGCACCTGCAAAGCCTTTGGCTTAGGGAGAGCACTACTTAGCAACAACCAAAACATCAGTGCGTTATCCACATTATTCTCATACTGAATCCAAACAACAGCACTGTAACAGCTACCAGGGAGAAAATTAACTTTTTTCCAGCCAAAACCAGGACATACACCTGTGAGCCATGCCAGTTATGCAAGTCATAGNAAACCCCAAACCAATGGGCTGAGATGAGATTAAATGAAATTAATATAAAATTTAATCATAATTTTGACAATAATAATAGTAATAATAATATTGGATTGAAAAAAAGTCAACAGATATAAATAAAACCCAAGAAAGATAAAGGATGCACAAAACAGTTGTTAACCACCTACTGACTGAGGGCCAGCAGCAATCAGCAGCTCTCAGCCAACTGTCCCCAATTTATAAAATGGGCATGATATTCCATGGTAAGAAATACCCCTTTGGCCAGTTTGGGTCAGCTGTCCTGGCTGTGATCCCTCTCAGCCTCTTGTGCACCTGCAAAGCCTTTGGCTTAGGGAGAGCACTACTTAGCAACAACCAAAACATCAGTGCGTTATCCACATTATTCTCATACTGAATCCAAACAACAGCACTGTAACAGCTACCAGGGAGAAAATTAACTTTTTTCCAGCCAAAACCAGGACATACACCTGTGAGCCATGCCAGTTATGCAAGTCATAGAGCTGTTTTACATGCATTAGATTTCCCAGTTACATAAAGGATGTGTGCAAAAATTTAAATTCTGACATTATGTTTACAATTTTTCTTGAAAGAGTAAATAAAAATACTAATGATCAGATTGCACTGATGTAACTGTCAGTCTTGCACACCAGTTTCAGGTATAATTATCTTTAAATTATACAGAATATGTTTAAGAAACAACATTATGCCTAAAAGATAGCATTGTATTCAATTCCTTCTACTTGTTGAGGTTGTCAGTCTAAAAAAGTTAATCTCAGCCCAAAAAAGAATAAGGTGTTTTTCGAAAATTTATGTAGTCTTTCAGAAAATGCTGATTATAGTTTCACATCTTTTCCTGCCGTGTAGCTTTTCAGATTAATCTTTCAGGTTTGGTAAATACAGATAATCACACCACGTTTAGAATTTTTCTCCCACCAGTTTCCTGTGCATAAATACCATAGTGTCACCAGTATAGCAGCATTTAAACATTCAAATTCTGTGTATTAATCCTATGAAATATTTTTTTCATTGTCTGGGTCAGACAAGTCTTGTGAAGATATCAAAATCACTAATATTTTTTAGCTAGAATGCTGACTAATACATGCAAAAATATACAATAAGTTACTATGCTATTGAATTTCACAGAGACCTTGGCCATAAAATCATTTATAATTGAAGACAGAGGCAAACATAACACATAGAACTGTAATGGATTAATAAAATTAGAGAGAAAATTATTTGGAAAGGAGAGATTTTGAGGTAGATGGAGAATAGAAATTATTCATAAAATTCTGCAGGGCACACTAAGGATGTCTATTGTAGTTTGTTATCACGACAGATCTGACTGAACTGCAGAATGTGACAATCACTTAGGAATATTGAAACAAAAGATTTCAAGAGGCATTTAGTATTGTAAATACATTCTTTATGGATACTGATCAGAGGTAAGCAAACAAAAATATACAGCCAGATAAATGCAATACTTGCCATTTTGTATATGCTTTCACAAAATAAATCATAACTTACTTGCCCTTGTACTAGCCTAGATCTTGTTATTTTTTCTCTTAAACCTGTGACAAAAACGATATGATTGTTATCTAGTGAATTCATCCCATTGCCAGAGTAATTTATTTATTCATTGTTTTAAAACCTTCCTTGTTGAAGCCTTCCTTCAAAAACCCTACCTTCAGATACTGACATTGAAAGTTTGATGAACAAACTCAGTTTGTCACTTCATATACCATGCTGCGCTAACCTTGATTCTAGACAGAGAGCATGAGAAGATCTAGAAACCAGGACTTTCATCTGTATAAATGAATGCATGTGATCTGGGGTAGACTATGTAAGAGAAATAAAGAATCTTATTGGAACTGTTTGAGAGAGCATTTTCTGAATAGCCTGAAAATTGCTTCAACTTAAAGGAGGGAATGGCATCTGAAGGCAACATTTGCAGAAGCCAGAGAAACGGGGAGTTTTCAGTCATCCGAGTAAAGGTTACAAGTGGAAAAAGGCAAATACAAAAACAAAGCACTGCCTACTAAAACTAAGACAGTGGCAGTTCCTCCTGCTTTGGTGTTCAAATGTTCCTTGTAAGGTGCTTAAATTGATATGGAATCACATCTTGGTTTTGGACTCGGTTTGAATCCAAAGTCTTACTTGTAACTTTGAATAGAAAGTATTCATCGCTTTGTTTTACATCAGTTTTAGAATACATATATGGTCCAAAATACTTTTTGTTGAAAATTTCAGGAGAGACTGAGCTTGTTGAATGCCTTTTTGACCTGATGTGAAGGCTTTGAAGTTGTGACCTCAATTTGTTTGTGTTCATGGAGAGGATTTGCCTCATACAGGTTTTTGCCTCCTCTCTGTGGTGTCAATTCTATGAGACTCCATGAGCAGTACATGTACATTAGTAATAAATTTGGCATTGAGCTACATGCAGGGTGTACAGCTTGATGAAAAACTGTCAGGACTTCTACATTTTTTTAAGCATGTCGTGAACTGTAAGAAGTTTAAGAGGCAACAATGTCTGGGGTGACATTCCTAGTGGGGATAATGCCTAGAGGTGTTGCCTCTGATGGCTATCTTCTTCCAGATAAATGAATTTTGGTTCAAGAACTTAATTCCATCTATTCCAGGTACTGAATTTGGCAGTATTTAACTTTGATTTATTCACTATTTGCCATCACTTTACTGGGTGCCTTTCAAAAAAGAATTACAAATCAAGTGCCATTATTAATGGTTTTCAAGTCAGAAAAGAGGTGTCTTAAGTAATTTGCACTCATCATCTGACATCAGTAATTTTATTGAAGTAGACTTTCCTTGACTCGTAAGTAAGTCTTGAATGATGCTGGAGTCTCAATGTTAGTGTGACACTTCTTTTCATTCAGGTAATTACTATAACATTACACTAATAATGCTTAGTTTTGCACTTAGTGATGATGATAAACATAGAAAAGGCAAAATATTTGTTTCCTTGGCAAATTCATACCACATCCTGTCATAGCTAAACAGCCTTCACCAGTATGTTACCCTTATCTCTAAAATTCTATATCATTGAGATTCAAGAGTATCTTGAACAGCTTATCTTGAACAGTGAATCTTCCATGCGTATGAAGTGTCTTGCAGGAAAAGAAAATTGTTTTCCTGTAAAATTGTGGCACTTCTAATTTAAAAGGTAACTATCCTTTAACAATTTAATTTGCAACAGGGCATGGAGAATTTGATAACTGGAAGAAAGGTTAGGAATGTAAAACATCTGAGAGGTAGGATAGGGACACTTTCAAATGTAGGAGGTACTTAGTGTTGGATTTATTTGGAGTCATACTGCAATTTTAGTTTGTGGATTAGTTACATTGCCAGAATCCTAAATAAGTGCTTACTTTACAGCTTTTTGTGTGATGTTAAGCTGCAGGCTTGGGTTCTGCTAGGATAAATATATGTATTTTTTTAAATCAAATAATAAAATATGACATTTACGCATGAGATAATTAAAAAAAAAACAACCAACACCTTTTTCCCCCCTGTTGGCAACTGTGTGTTTAGAAAGTCATCTAATTCTGCACAAGAAATCAGGTATTTTGTTTTTGTTTTTCAATCATGAACAATCTAATCAGTCTCAATTTAAAATACCAGACATTTGCATTTTCAAAGAAGTATGAATGTTCATAAGGCCCTATGTATCAGAAAATGATGTGCTTTTCAATCTCAAAGCATCTCTAGGATAACTCCCCCAAAATTTCCTTAAAGATTATCTTGAATGTAATTGTCATGGTGCAGTATTTCCAGAGAAGCAGCATAAATTTTTATACCTGTGAACTTTTCTACGTAGATCTAGTTTTGATCTTTTACTCTGGTTGTAAACTTTGAAAACTGTTGGTGGAGGTTATATTAAAGGCTTTTGGAGTCAGTAAAACCATAGTTCTATCTTCACAGAACAATAATTGATTCTAAAAGACATGTTTTAATTCCAGCCTAATTATCACATTTAGTGATATAAATCTGCAGCTCCTTCCCTTTCTCAGATTGAAAAAGAAACTGCAGTGTCTTTTCTCTGTTCTGTTGTTGTTTGTAGTAGTTCATATCCTTATTTTGTTCCGCATTTAACCACAAGGTTTGTTGAAATATTATTGATAAATTGGAAGAAAATGCAGTGTTTATCATCATCATGTATTTAAGGAAAAGTATGGATCTTCCATAGTTGACAAAAGATGTTTCTAGTATGACATAGAAGAGTCATAAATATGCATTAAACCCCAGATCTAAGCTGGATGCAAATTAGGCCTGTTCGACAGAAAATTAGGACTTAGTCAAATTTGCCCCTTGTACAGCTTCACTAACTAGGTGATTCTGGTCTTCTCTTTGCTGGTTTCCAATTAGAATGCTGTTATGTCAAAAGGGCACCATTAAAAAGACAATTCTAGTCTCATTAATTATGGATGCTGTGTTAAGACTCATGTTATGCACCTGTTACAGCCTAAAGAAAAGTGCAGCATAAACAGTTCCATTTGTTTCGTTCGATTCTTGTGCAAAGAAGAGAATTTATTCCCCAGACTCCTACTTTAGTGCATATAATGTTGTCACATTCATTTAGAGTCGCTCAGGTTATTCAGTACAAATGAGGGACGAGGTTAGAGATAATGGACTTTAGAACTCAGACTACTACTCTTATACATTCTTGGTGAGCTGAGGTGTTGTGGGTTTTTTGGCTGTTTTTTTTTTTCTTGGAACATCTCATGGAAAAATTATTCTGGAGAGTACCAGCCTTGATATGGTGTTCGGGGTGGTAAAGTGACACTGTCACGGGATCCTGGTGCCTGTGTGTAAGTGTGAAATGTACAGCTGCACTTTTGATTTCCCAGCAGGAAGTTGCACTCTCTCATGGAAATGTCATCAGATGTTCAAGATGTGAAAGCTAGCTGTGTTTGACAGTAGATTCTTTTTCTTTTTTTTTTTTTTTTTTTAATGTGTTACAGTCCTAGAGGAATCACTATGGTGACAGTTGGTGCAACTTACATTAGAGGAGCACACCTTCAGCTGGAAATGCTTTCAGAGATGTTTTTAAGCTATTGAGTCAAAGCAGGATGAACAAAGAAAATTTCTTGAAGTGTGAGGCCATGTTACAAAACAAAAATAGTTAAAAAGTGCTGTTTGGATGAAAGAGGGGTAATTTCAAAGGAATTTTTCTGTATTTTTGAACATCAGGCCCCAAAGTCTGTCTTTGTAACTTATGTGCTGACTTGCAGTTAGGGCAGTGAAAGACTTCATTTTGTCAGAGAAAGTTGATAATTTCTCAGACCTCGTTATGCTTGTGGGAGAATCATAACAACACTTAGCATTTGCAAGCATGTTCAAAGTTCAGGCTAACTTTACAACTCCCCAAGAATATACCACTTTTCTGTCAAATTGTTGGCCCATTTGTGGATGATGAACCTCAGGTACATTTACGTTGCAGTACTGCCGGTTTGCCCCAGAGAACTCTGAATTAATTTGGCTATTGCTAAATACAGGGTTTCTGTGTAGCTCTGGAAGACCTCATATTCAGGATTTTTACCCATGTTTTGAGGTAGAGTTTTTTGTGATCTGTGGTGAATGAACAGTGTTCATCACAGCTAGATGAGCTACATAGGCATGAACTGAAGGCATTACACTGGAGATATGCTCTAAAACATGATGGTTTGGCCAAGTGAAACCTAAAGTTTCAGGCTGCATCAGATCTTGGAGACAGAAGCAGAATATACAATCTTCCAGAAAGGTCCAGAAAGTAATTGATAAGCAAATACAGATATCCACTCCTTAAACTGAGATAACTGTCCTCAGATGAGAATTTATCCCTTTCTAATTTAGGATAATTTTATCCTAGAAGCAGTAATCAGTTCATCTAGTCTTGAGTTCCCAGTGCAGTATTTGTTACTTCTGTATCAGTGCCCTCCAGGGTAGCCTGCTTTATCTTTTGTTCCTAGTAATTTATCTTAGTCAGTGTGGAAAGTGAGAGTAAGAAAGCTGAAGGCATGTACTTCTGCCTTCTTCTTATCTGCTGTTCAACTTCTGTACCTCTCAGAAGCGTGAACTTTTCCTATGGTCCTTTGGTTAGAGGTTGATAGGGTACGTCTCTGTTTAGCAAGAGATAGTCTGTGAGAAGGTACCTTGTGCCATCCCTTTTCTTCAACTTTACCATATATATTCATTTTCAGGCTGCAAACATAATCCAGTCGCAAATAGTTTTAGCTTTCCTCTTGGCTGTGCATATGAGTACAGTCCCAGAAAACTCAAATACAGAAATAAACTGACTTGCTGTTTTCATTTCCAATAAAAACTTGGGCGATCATTTGCTCCCACATGCATATCCTTTCCCAGTTTTAGAAGTATTTTTTTTGTTTAAAAGTCATTACAACTGATTTTCCACTGAGACCAAGTCACAAACATAATTACATTCCAAATACTGTTCATTGTTCAGGTGCTTTCTGGAAACAGCTAAGAAGTTTACATTCTCAATGGACATAGTGAATAAAAGGGAACTGTACATAACAGAGATTTGATGCCACAGTGCTGAAAATGTTTTTTAAATGTTACTTGGACAAGTGTACCACAAAGAATATGTTGCCAGATTGTTGTTGAAATTTTTATGATGTCTAAGTACTAAACGTTGTTTAACCCATTACAAGACTAAAAGGTTTGCATTGTGCTATGGAGTATTTGCTGCAATTTTTCCTGTAACATGATGAAACTCAATATTTCCTGTCTTTTTGATTGCACACTCCATTTATCTTTGCTCTGTTGATGGACAGTATGAGACACCTTGAGTAGTGAGGATTATCAGCTGTAACAGCTTGTCATTTTAGCTCTACAGCTTTTCAGTTAAATTCTCAGTATATTATCCAAGATGGTGGTAACTGTGCTTCTCTTCAAAATGACACATGGGCAAAAACTTAATCTCCTGGAAACGCAAAGCTGACTTAAAGTTTGGGATTGCTATAATTCCCTGCATACTTACATGTTCTTCAGTTTATGCTGATCAATTAGACAATGCAGGCAGTGTAGTAGCAGCTGTGGGTGGGTGGAAAGACAGGGAAGAAATTTAGTATTGGGATTGTGAAAGCAAAAGAATTATGTAACATACGACACATAAGGAGAATTTACTGTATTAGGACCTAAATAATACAGTGTCTTGATAACTAGCTATGAAATCAGATAAAAGGCCATTTTCCTAACTCCAGTATGATTGTGGTATATTCTTAGAGCTATTCTAAAGCTGGCATGTGCTGATACAGCATTATATGCTCATAGATGTATTTTGCTTCAACAGTTGGATGCTGACAAGTCATACTATCATAGAAAGTATGACATGCAAACCAAGCCAGAGTTTTACCCTAGATGTTTTATGTTGTATGCATATATTACAAAAGTACATAAACATATTACACAATATTTTTAATGCAAACACTATCTTAGCGCTTATTATTTATAAAACCTATTTTTAATTTCATTTAATACTATAATTTGCTTTATTTAGTTTTCACTGATTGTTACTGAGTAGAGCATGGACATTAATCCATTTATTAATGTTTATGCAGACCCTTTTGTTACTGAGATGCAAGAATTAGCACTGGGGGAGCAGTAGACCAGCAAGAATTTGGGTATCAACAGAAGGAACCAAAGGACCTATCCAAGTTCATTTTTTCACTCAGATGGCCAGGACATGTCTGTAAAGCTAGTTAACCCTTACCTAGGAATAATTTTCCTACAAAAAACAACACACCAGTTTTAAGGTACACCTGAGAAATTTCCCTGCCATCAGACAGCTCTTCACAGCCTCTTTCTATTTGGGGTAAATTCCCAGATCAGAACTGGGATACGATGCACCTCCTCTATTCTTTTTCTGACAGCAAGTAGATATTAAGCACAAAAGGAGGTACTTATTTCAAATAACAGTTATAAATCTCTGTAAAAATAAAGTAAAAAAAAAATTAAAGCATCTAACTTCCTGCCTACAAATAAGAAAAAATATTGCCATGCACAAAGCATTATAAAGGAATGAAACTTGTTTTGTGAGGGAAAAATTTCATGCAGAGTATTTAGAGCAAAAACTTACAATGAAGAAAAAGAAAAATCACTATCTTCCTTTCTGTTAGTTAAAAATTTTAATTGTCTACATAGAGGGGAAAAAATGATCAAAATTTACTGCTTCAAAAAGCTTTCAAAATTTACATTTCTTAAGTATTTGAAATAAAATTTGGTTTGATATGTGAGAGTTTTAAGGAGTGCTGGAGTTGAAAAAAAATCCTAGTTACTGAAAAACAACAGTTACAGTTTACACAGCAGCTGTCACTTCACATGGTACACAGGCCCCACTTTCACAGCATAATGACATGCAATAACAACCATGTAAACTAGAAAATCTTAGGGGCTTTTTGACATAAAGTTCCCAGACTGCTGTTTTCTGAAAAGGAGGGAAAAGTTACACTTGACCTTTCAATGACTTATACAGTACTGCACTTGAATCTTTCCAGGGTTTACATTCCTTCATTATAGGACATGATTTAGCAAACATGAAAGAAGAATCTTTAACATGTATGTATGTTAAAACAAAGAGCGCTTATTCAAATGTATATCTCAAGGTTTACTTTTCTATCACCTTTAATTGAAAACTGAAAAAGCAGCAGATTGTAATCTATTATGATACTAAATTAGTTACCTGTAGAGAGGCATGAACAAGACTAGTTGCTTGTAATAGGGACTATTAAGAAGAAGCTTTTAATTTTTAATTAAATAATTAAAGAAAATTGTGCTCCTTACATACGTATTTGTAATGATCAGTACAGTCCTCCTATGTGCAGAGTTGTATGTTACCAAGATGGAGCATGGAGAGAGTTCAGAGCTACAGTCAAAATAAAGGAAAATGATGGCACAACTGCATCATGAAAATTACTTAACCTTTGGACATGTGTGAGGGTAGACATGTATGATTTGTCATTACCTAATTACTTCTGAGAGCTGTAAATTGCATACCTATAAATGGTAATAGGATACAGCCCTTTTATACCAATAACTAATAAAAAATGTGTTGGGCTCCAGGAACACAGATTGTGTTCTTGCAGTACTCAACATGGAATGGTGGTAGATTTCCTCACCAAGGAAACAAACAAATAAAAATCATATGTGAAAGAGACAGAGCCCTTCCACTGTAGTAAACCTTGGCCATCCCAGAGGCTATAAAATGCTTTTCAAGATATAACTGCATCATGTAAAAGAAAAGGAATAGATCCTTAAAAAATCAAAAAATAAAGACCATAACAAAACACACAGAGAGGTAACTTACACAGATTCTGATTATGGAATGTAACCAAAAACCAGTGCCAAGTGAGTGGAATCTGCCAGTTTAAAAAAAAAAAGGGAAGACATAAAACTAAACATAAATGATCTTTTGAGAAAATTAGCTCAAAGCTAAAAGTAAAAAGAGAGAACTTAGGGAATAGAAGAGGTAAATGTGAAAAAAAAAAGAATAAAACAAGCTACCTTTCTTTTTACTAGGCTTCTCTTTCTATGTCACCTTTAACTTTTTATCAAAATGTTTTTTCTTTCTTATCAGCTTGTATAACTGACTCCACCAAGTTTCTACCCCTCCGTCAATGTTTCAAATCAGTGGCTGTTATGTTTTGTTCAAATATAAATCAGAACAGAATCCTTCCACCTCTGCTGAAGGAAAGCTGAATGAAGCACAAAGCTTGGCTATTTCATCCTTCTTCATAGGCCCTGCTTAGTCATCCAAAACATAAGGCTGACCTTACAGAACCATAGAGTGCTTTAGGTTTGAAGGAACCTTCAGAGGCTCAGTCTCCTCACCCTGATTAGGTACAACTTCAACTAGATCTGGACACTCAGAGCCCTGTCCAACCTAAGCTTGAATTACAGAGATGGGGCATCTAACACCTCTCTAGGCAACCTGTTTTGGTGTTTCACCATCCTCACTGTGGTTCTGTCCTCTCTTTCACTGTTAAATGACATGAGGCTTGTACCTTGCAGGACAAACATGCAAGAATCACCCCGCTAAAACTAGCTACAAAAAAGAAATGTTGAGTTCTGAGTGCTGCAATTTAATGTTTAAATTGTATCTCAAGTCCAAAACAAAGAATATTGAAATCTTTATTCAGCTGCTGAATTTTAAAGTTATTAAATCCATACTTAAAGTTAACTGGAGTACATTTCTGCATCTTAACATGTCTGGAATAGCTTCATATGAGCCCAGCCTGGTTGTGGTGCTCTGGTGGGTTGTCTCCAGACACAGCCAGACACCCACCCAGCCTCTTCCTCACACCCTTTTCCTAGAAGATGGAGAGAAGAATAAAACAAAAGTGAAAACTGTCATGAACCAAGAGAATTACAGATAAATAACAAAACTAAATGCTGCATGTGCAACTAAAGCAAAAAGAGAAATTCATCCACCATGTCCCATCATTGGCCAAAAGTCCAGCCATGCCTTGGAAAGCAGGGCCTCAACACATGCAGCTATTACTTGGGATGATAGATGCTATACCTCTGTGTATAGTGCCTTTCTCCCCCTTTTCCTCAGATTTTACTGGAGAGCACAATGTCAAATGGTGTGGAATATATTCCTGGTCACTTGGGGTTGGCTGTGTTCCCTCACAGCCTCTTGTCCACCCCTAGCCTGTTGACTTTTGTGACAAGCAAGGAGAGACAGATTGGCAATTTGAGAGCTCTTTACAGGGACAGGCAAAAGACTGCTATGTTATCAACTTTATTTAAGTCACAAATACAAAACACAACATTATATGGACTGCTCTGAATAAAATTAATGCCACAACTTTATTCTAGCCAGACTGAGTACAGAGGTTTGAAACTGTGACCCCAAGTAAGTCAGTCCACACACAAAGTTCCACTTCATCTTACAATGTTTTAGGCATGGCTAATAAAGGTGACGAGGTGCAGCATTTAACACATCAGGCTTAGTCATGAGGAAGAATCCAATGTTTTAGAAGTCTGAAATAAAATAGGGTATCTTCAAATTCATGCTCTAATTACCCAGTGCAATTGGAATGGTGTAAGGCAATTTTGTAAATATGCTCTCTGCTTTGTTCCAATTGTTTAGACTGCCAAGCTCCTTCTCTGTCCTTTGCACAATACCCTACAGCCTGGCACTTTTATGAGGATGTATGACCTTTATTAAGCAGCAGAGAAGGAGCTGAATCTGTGTCTCCTGCTTGGTGTGTATACTGGAAGGTACTGTTCTGGCTTGCATATGAAACATGCATTGAATTAACAGTGGAGGGTAAAAATAAAATTCCAGGACATTAATTTTTAACCAGGGAAAAAAACCTAAAATGGTACATAGAAATATGTAATGTGTGGAAGCTCTATTCTCCATTCTAGTTTTTGGCTCTTTAGTTTTACAAAATGTATTTTGTTGGGGTTCAGATGAAATGAGAATAGGGGTTTTTTTAGAAAGATATTTGGTATAACTTGTATTTTCATTCTTTCCATCATCCTCAGGTGAAAAAAAACCAAAAACCAACCCAAAAACCAGCAGTCTCCCATTTATTTCATAGGATTAAAGATTTAAAATCACCATTTTTCAAGGGCTTTCTATTCAGGTGTTTTGGTTACTTTTTTAAGCCAAATTGACTGCTTCATTTAGATTTGAAAAAAGAATGATGAGAATGGACTGGATTGAAATAATGTCTAAAGATCAGAAGCTAAAGGAACATTATTCACATAATGCTGCATGAACATGTGACTGAAATCTCTTTATATTTGTCTGTCTCCTATTCTTAGCATCTGTATCTATGCTAACTTAGTCATTAAAACACATTAAGTTACATTAAATTGTGAAAGACAGAAAGTGGAAACTAGATGTAAGCATTTTTATTGGTAGAGTTGATTTTATTTTATAAAAATAGAAATTAAAGTTATGGAAACTTCTGAATTCTTTAATAAGACAACAAAGTTCTGAAAAGAAAAAATGGACAAAGTAAACTTTTAAATTCATTTGACAGCTTATACTAACATGTATACAAACCTCAGTATTGGCAAAACATTTTGATTCAAATAAAGCAGTGTTATCCTTAATAACTTCTCTGTGTTTTGAAATCTGTAAGAATCATCATGGGTTATGCAAATTATTTCCTGACTGTTTCTAATAAGTTTAGAATGTATAACCCACTTTTCAGAAAAAGAAATTTTTGAACCGCATATGCACACAACGTATATAGAAAACGGAATGCATTGAATAAGCAACCTGTTTTGAACAAAGAGGATGCTTTCATCCTGATAGATGGGAGTACGAAAAAACCAATTTGATCATGGAGAAAAAAAAATAAAGAAGACAGTTTCTTATATATTTCATGTTGTGCTTCTTGCAACAATAGTGATTGCTACAAAAATATTTATATAATTATGATACTTGGCTTGCCAGAATTACATAAATGTATGGTTATACTCAAATTTGTATGCCTATTTACTATACTTGTACACGCTTCCGTGAAAATTTTGCATACAAATTAGATATGCAGGTATATTTACCATTCTGAAAATCTATTCTCAGCTGCCATTGTACAAAATTAGATTGTTAGGCTGCAAAAATACCAGTTTGTACAGCCTGCAATGACAAAATTAGATACATATCTGATTGTGCCAGCTGCGAGTCACTATATTTAATTGTTGAGGTTAAGTCCTTTTTTTTCTTAAGGCAACATGCATTGCAGGCTGCTTGAAAAAATATTTCAATCTTTTATTTATTTGCTGTTTTCCAAAACAGCAACACTTAGGCCACATATTCTTCTAAATGTGACTTTCAGTATCTTGGTAGTGGAAAATATGACTAGCTCATAGTAAGTATTGTAGTGCTGAAAATGATTGGCTGTCTCTCCTCTGACCTCCCTCTTGGTAAACTCCATCACTACTCAGTTGTGGTGGGATTAGCTGTGCCTGCAGCTGTAGACAGCTTTATGGGGAATCACAGGGTACTGTGGTCTGAGACACTGTTGTTTAAAACCTGACCTATTGCTCATGACAAAGTGCCACCTCCCACCCAGCAGTCCTGGCTTGACTGTACAGCTGGGCAGGGTGCAGCCCTCTAGAGCACTTGTGTTAGGAGTACCTTGAGTCCTCCAACCCCGTCCTCAGGCCACTGTCTGAGAATATACCACAAACCTCTGTTTACCAGATTGGTTTAAATATGTTCTCCTTACTGCTAGTTTAATTTCCACGGATATTAAAGAGCTTTAGTTCAGGCACAGACCTCAGGCAGCAGCAATCTTGTCACTGGCATTTTGGCAGGGTAGCATGAGAATAAAAACTGCTTTAGTCATAGCAGCATTTCAGGTGAAATGGGGTCTGATAAAATCAAACCTGCTGACTTCTGTAAAGCAGATATTTTGGTGTATGAATGTATGGGATGAACAGAAGGCTAAGGGAAAAAATAAACCCACTATATTTTGGTTTGGAATTCCATTTGTGGTAACTTGTCATAATATTATGAATAAAATAATGACATAGCTAAATGTAATGGCATAATACTAAGGGCTAGCACAATCCATCTTAACAGTTTGAAGAAATTGCTCTAATGTCTCATGTCAAAAAAGCACTGAAGTGCATCAGTGAGCAGCTAATCCTGGCTCAGCCTGACAAACTTCAGAATATTATGGCAGGAAATATGAAGAAGATGCCTAGTAGTTCCCAGAGTTTAACAAGCAGTATGCCTTTTTTCTTTCTATATTTAATTCTTAATAAGCACAAAAAGCTATAATGGTGGGAAGAGCAGAGCAAATTAGGAAAGAGAGGTTGTTGTTGGTTATACAACACTTGAGAACTGAGAATCTATACAAATTGTTTTGCAAAAGGTGCTAAAGGGTTTGCT
Source organism: Drymodes brunneopygia (assembly GCA_013400955.1). Lineage (NCBI taxonomy): Eukaryota > Metazoa > Chordata > Aves > Passeriformes > Petroicidae > Drymodes > Drymodes brunneopygia. The sequence goes on from VZTZ01014077.1 coordinate 427,977, forward strand.
TTAAAAAAAAATCTCTGTGATATAATGCTTACGGTACTTTTTCTGTCTTTATATGCGGTTTCCGTATGTTTTCTCTCATTTGCATCTGCTACATTGTGCCACAAGCAAGGCAAAAAAAGGAATGGATATGATCACAATTTTTATATAGAGCACCTGAATGCATCTAAGTGCAAAGAACAGGTTGCCCAGGGAAGTGCTTCTGCCATCACCCCTAGGGGAATTTAAAAGATGTGTAGATGTAGCATCTAGGGACATGGTTTAGTGGGGGACTCGGTAGAACTGGGTTAATGGTTGGACTTTAAAGTTGGAGTTTAAAGGTCTTCTCCTACCTAAACAAGTCTATGATTCTTATCCTGATTCTTCCAGCTTCTTATTCCCTGAAGTCTGTGCTACTTTTTCTGGCAGACACTTGATTCTGTATAAAGATTTTTCTGCTTTGACTCAGCCATAACATCACCTAAGATCCTGCTGGTACATCTATGCCAACATAATAGGCTTTTGTGTCTGGAAATATGACCTAGTTCTTTTCCAGTTTCATTCTCTGTAGGGAAGCAAGTAATTATACCAATATCTGTATTTACCATGTCAGAAGGATTCCAACTTGCTCTTTGTTTTTCTGCATTCTTTTGTATCTATCTGACTTAGAAAATCACAGAACAGTAAGTGGCCAGATGGCAACAAAAAGTCAGATGTACAGCACTGGAAATGGCATAGCTTTTCTATGTCCACATGGGGAAGCACCCAAACAGAAGACAAATCTGTGGAGTTGCTGTCCCTCCGCATCTTTTTGGGAGGCAACAGGAGAATTAGCTGTTTTGCTGAAGACAGTTCAAAGCTTTTATAGCAGGATACCGAACTGCCCTAGAAGGGAAAAACTGTCCTCTTACATCATCTTATAGGAACCCACAGTTTGGCTTGTAGGCAAAATTATGTGAACATTTGAAAAAAAGTCTACTAATTGGTAGCAAATGTCACTTTATCCTGGGGCAAGTTCTAATATTTGCTGGTCTTTGTTTTCAGATGAATCTCTCATGATATTATAACCTCGGGGGTTTGAAACAGTCATGTTTCATGCAGCTTTAGATTTCAGTGCTTGAACTATTTTGATTTTTAGACAATAAAGAATAATACACCAAACCATCAATAATAGCAAGTCTCTGAAAGGGAAAAGAAGACAAGGGGCAGATAGATGGCACAAACATTGAAAGTAGAACTGTTATGGTCAGATTTTTCTAAAAATAATTATTTGCAGAAGGGTTTCTGGTTTTTGGGGTTTTGGTGCTATTCTTTTGGTTTGGTTTGATTTGGTTTTTATTTTTTTTTTAATAAACATGCCCCTATGTCTGGGCTTTTTGGCCACCATTTTGTGCAAAAAGTGGGATTATAAATCAGATTAAGTATCTTAGTATACAGATTCACCAGGAAAAGTGTAGGGTGAGTCTTTTCTACACCATAAAGAATTTTTGTCTCCTTTTCAGTATTCTGCAGATATAATTTCATTTGAGTTGCTCTCTTTGGTCTTTGTCTATCATTATGTCTCCCATAAAGGTTTTGACAGATTGAAGTGTTATAAATGTTATAAATGTTATAAATGGTGTTGGTGTACTTCACAATAAGAAAAGTTCCCCATTTCAGTTCAAATGAGTCTTAGATGATTAGCACTTTTGCAGAGACAAAGGGGGTGGGCCTATTTACTCATCAGAACTGAGGGGGAACACATAAACAGGCTATGTTGTATGCCAGGGTTGTTTTGAATTTGGCAAGAACCCCATCCCTGAAATTTCTGCTACTGACTCATAGCACACCTGGGAAAAGATAAACATAAATTTGAGTTCTAATGAAGAATAACAAAATCTTAATGCAACGATGAAATCTGTACTAACATTGCCTTTTAATTCTCACAATGTAATCATAATAAATAATACTTTAAAACTGTTTTAGAGTGATAATGTATATCTCATGTAGTAAAATTTTCTTTTGAAATTGGAGACATGAAACCACTACTTCCTTAGAATAAAGATGAACTGTAAGAAACATAAGAAATACAGGTCATCAAAAAGGAACACTACCTTGCTTCTTTTGCTCTGAAGAGATGGTCTTTAAAATAAACCACATGTCCTTGGTCCCTTCACAAATTAACTTCAGGACAGACTCTCATAGCATCTCATCTAACTTGAACAAAGTGCTCTCCATAAATCCAAGGTCATAATTTTTCTGCATGTTCTCTTCATACCTCTTGGTCAATGCAGCCAAGGCTTTTGACAGTATTCATGTCATGTTTATAAATCCATGTCCAGGGAAAATGGTTAAAATTTCCCCAGAAGAACTGGGACCCACAGAGAAGCTGTTTCAGGACACTTGTGAAGATTTTGTTCAATTCATCTTATTACAATCAAAACACCCAGAGATGTTACAAATCTCCCTTTGCATCATTCAGTGATGAAGCATTACTAAGGAAATAACTGTCAACAGTGACAATATATCCTGAAGATGTGGTAATTTTAGTTGGACAGGTATTAAAATGTGTGTGTGTATTTGTGTATGTGTATATACATATATATGGCCAAATGAGTAACCAATATTTTGCGAAAGACCTGAAACATACTCAGCAATGACCTGAACAATGCTGAATGACTCAATGACTTCCATGGAACTGTGAATTGGCTCTGAAAATAGCCTCTATTCTGTTAAAGGGATGTCTGTAGCCACTGATTTCCAATTCAGAGGTGTTACAGGCAAAGGATCACTAAATTCAAATAACTATGTCACAACTCAGAACCTAATCTGCATTCAGGTTTTTTCTATTCTTGCATCTTTACATGTGAAGCAGCCTCTGGGAAAGATTTTACTGGAAAAAAGTGTAGAAATCTGCACTTATAGTACATGAGGAAAGTTTAAAAGATTAAAACATCACTCTTGCAGACTTCTTTCCAGCAGAGAAACTCATTGCTGCTTACATTCTTGCTCTTGTGGAGCTGGTGAACTACTCCCAGTACCTGCAGAGAATGTTTTCTTTAACTTCAGGAGCTTTTGAAACCTAGAAAGCAAAGACATTGATGGATGAAGGTCTTTTGGAGGCTTGACATTCAGTTTGTGAGAAGAAGTAGATAATGCAAGCAGACTGCTGCAAGGAAGGGCATAGGAAGAATCTGCTAGTTGCAGTGCCAAGACTTGTTTCAGAGTCAGAAAGTTCATTCCAGAGTCTTAATAAGGGATGAGAGCAGAAAATAATTGAAATGTGACCTTGTCAATTTTACCTGATACATCTTTCTGGTCCAAAGAGGTAAAAGTAGTTTTTCATAAGTAAATTTCTTTTGCTTTCTTTGACTAATGTTATACAGATACGCAGTTTTAGAGGAAAATGGAGGTCATTATTAGATAGAGCTAGAATTACATAATTTGTTTTATTCTAATGCTGTGGTTTCTTCAGACAACAAAGTTCTTGTTAATCTTTCATCTTTAGAACCAAAGTGTTTCCAGAAAGGTTATGGGAAATGCTTTTTGCTTCAATTCTTATTTGGAGAGCAAAGTAGGGTAAAGGTGACATTTGTAATTGGAATCTTTGCCAAGAACTTGCTTGCTCTTGTGACAAAAAAAAGGATCATGTTATGTCAGCCACAGTAACATGTACCATACTTTTATATGTAGAAATTAGCCAGTTTCAGAGAGATAGTGTGATGTGAGGAACATTTGCACGAGTTCTGCCCAAAGTGAATGCTTAAATATATTGTTGAATAGAAAGTGGTAGTCATGTCTGGGTGCAAAGAAAGCACAGGAGAATACAGTTAATATCAGAAACTGAATATATATCAGGCACTATCATAGAATGATAGAATGCTAGAATCATAGAGTAGTTTGGGTTGGAAGGGACCTTAAAGGGTCATGTAGTCCAACCTCCCCTACAATGAGCGGGCACATTTTCAACCAGATCAAGTTGCTCAGAGCCCTGTCCAATTTGACCTTGAATGTTTCCAAGTATAGGAATCTACCACCTCTCTGGGCAGCCTGCTCCAGTCTTCTACCACACACATAATAAAAAATTTCTTCCTTATATCTAGGCTGAATCCACTGACCTAATGCTTTAAAACCTTTGTTGTATTGCTGCAGACACTACTGCAGTGTCTGTCTCCATTTTTCTTACAGGCTTGGAAGGCTGCTGTAACATCTCACCAGAGAATTGTCTTCTCCAGGCTCAACCTCGAATCCTCTTCATGGCCTAGTTTGGACTCACTCCCAGAGATTCATATCCTTCCTTATGCTGAGGGCACCAGAGCTGGATGCAACACTCAGTTGAGATCTCACCAGAATGGAGCAGAGGAGGAGAATCTTCCCCCTGCTTTGATGTGACACTGCTTTGGATGCAGCCCAGGACACATTTGGCTTTCTGGGCTGGGAGTGCCCATGGCTGGGTCATGTCCAGCCTCTCACCCAGCAGCACCTCCAAGTCCTTCTCCCCAGGGCTGCTCTCCATCTGTTCATCCCCCAGCCTGGGCTGATACTGGAGGTTGCTCTGACCCAGGTGCAGCACCTTGCACTTGGTCTTGTTAAACCTCATGAGATTCCCATGGACCTAAGACTCAAGCTTTTCCAGGTCCCTCTGGATGACATCTGACCCCTGAGACATGACAATCACACCACTCAGCTTGGTATCTTCTGCAAACTTCCTGAGTGGGCATACAGTCCTGCTGTCTAGCTCATCAATCAAGGTATTACACAGTATGGGTCCCCATACAAACCTCGGAGAGACTCATGAATCTCCATCTGGGCTTTCAGCCATTAACAACTACCCTCCTTTCTGCTTCACTGCCATTTGCACCCATAGGAATGTCTGTGGGACTAAATGTGTAAGTCAGATTTTGGATATAATTTATACCATTTCTGTATTTTCCTACTCAAATACTGTATGTCAAAAAGAAAGAATGAGTTTGGATTTGGCTTAGTGAGAACAAAAAATACCCCCAAACCCAAAAACAACAAAAAAAGGATGGTTTACATAGTATTTTTAAAGGCAGACTGCAGGGAATAAAATATCAGGAGCTAATAAGAAGGGTGATTGCCTTGTAGAAAAGGAACATATAAAATTTATCTTGATCTTGGCAAGAACATAATTCTAAATGGATATCAACCAATTCCACATGATTTGCAGTTGATATGCTAAGTTACTCCATTTCAGATCCGATCTGATAATACTTGGTTTTTTTTACTTCAACATATTAAGCAGTTTCAGAATTTTTGATCATTTGTTAACAACCTATAAGATGAAAATAATGCTCTTTTTAAATGTTGTTTTAAAGCCATGTTCAGTAATTGTAAAGTGTATAGTAAATAGGAGATAATTATTATTCTTTAGAGAATGGGGCTGCTAAGTAATGAGATAGGGAGCTTGTAACCACCTTGACAAATCATCCTTAACCATGTTAATTTATAAGAAGAATGCTGTGCCCATACAGATGAGAGGCTCTGGTATCCTAATCCTAAGAAGAAAGCATCATCTTAAGAAGTCAACTTTCTATCTCTGTATATGTATGCAGAGTGCTAAGTGATATAACAGCAAGATCCTGATAGTTATTAATCTTTGATCCAGGTAGAACTGCAACATAAAACTATGAATTTAGGAATAGATTTAACCAAAGACCAACTATGCACATAGAATAATGAAAAGCTTTTAAATGCTTTTCCTCAAAAAATTGTTTCTAAAAAGCATTTTTCTTTTCGCTGAAAGCTGGAGATTACCTTTATCTGTCTACTTGCTTCCTCCACAAATTTCAAACAGAAGCAAAGAAAAGATGGTTCTTTGCTTTGGCCACTTATCTAGTGAAGAGTACTGCAGCACAGAGAAATATATTCAAGGCTGTTTTCATCTTAAATAATGCTCTCTAGTAGGCTGAACTTCTTTGGATATCTTTTCAAAGAACACCTTTCCAGAGATCCTATCTGCAGGATGGAACTTCAAGAGTGACCAAGAAACCTGTGAAGGTTGGGCTGTCACATCTTTCTGTCAACCAACAAGACAACCAGTGAAATCCAAAGATCAGAGATAGTGGTGAGAACAGGTGAGAAAGTTTTACTGCATGGCGAGGAGAAAAATGGAAGAAATAACCAAAGCAAATCAGATCTCTGTTGTTCTCTGTTGGAATAGTCAGGCATGGATTCTTTTGCAGCCCATCATTTGTTCCCAACCCTGGGCCTCGAAACATGGGCCTTTCACTCATGCACAAATGTCCATGTGCAACCCTCCCTGCCCCAAAATATTCAGTGACTCTCACTCTATGCAGGTATTTACATAGATATGTACAATCTGGACAGAGACATACATGAACACATATTTATCACTTGTTTTAAAGAAAAAACAACACTCAGGTAAATGGACCTAAAAGCAAATCTTTATGTGTAGGTTTCAAAGTTCAGACCTAAATTTAGGGTCAAGTGGGCTATTAGATTCACTTTACTTTTTTGTAACATTTCAAAGATGAGCTCCCATTAAAGAAAAGATAGCATCTTCTGGCTGCTAAATAACTGTAGATCCAAATATTAGAAAATTTGTGGTGTGTTGAGAAATGGGAACTTGTTTAGTATCCTCAAAATAGCAGTGAATCTCCAAGTGTTTTCAGGTCGCCATCTCATTCAGCAAATTTGTTTTTGGTTTCTCTGTGATTTATATGGTGAGGTACAATGGTTTACAAACACTTGATCTCAGCTTGCATCAGAAAAGTGAGTGGTGAAATTAAAATTTGCTGCCACAGTCAGAGGAAGAGGTGATTTCCATTCTTCCTGTCAGAAAGGGATATTGTTGAGGTAGGGAGCTGCAGAACACACTGATGTGCCTGTATGGGTGAGTCAGAAAATCTTTGAGAGGCCTTAGGGCAGGTAAACTTTTACTCACTTTCATTCCTACTTCCCTGGAAGCTTGGTGGCAGTCCTTTCACTCTTTCTGCAATCCTGAAGTGCAAGGGGCCTCCCTGCAGCCTCCCAGGCTTGGAGGAGGTGTTTCTTTGTGTACCGCCTTCTTCCTTGCCCACTTCCTGTACAAAACTAATGGACCCTCCTGGCCTGATACCATGTATTTGGCTCTTGGACTTGGCAATGAAGAGGAAGGAGCAGTTACTTGTGCTCCAGCTAGCTAGAGCTGTGGGCTAGAAGCGCAAGGTGTGCCCTTCCAGTTTGTCTCATACTACATGCTGGGCAACTGCAAAGACTTTTGTCCTCCTAAACCTCCTCTCTGACTCTCACTTTAGCTGTTGAGCTCTGCATCTGTCAGAACAAGCAGCAAAGCAAGCTCAACAGTAAGGAGGCAGCCATGCAGGTTTTAGTACAGTGCTTGTGCCTGACTTATGTAGTTTAGCTAATTGAAGAAATACTCTGGGCTGCATGACAGAATTGTGCCCTGACTATTGCTGCATAACAATTCTCTGCTGAGAGATTGACAGATGCCTCCTTGGCATGACAGAACTGGCTTTGCAGAGTGCTGATTGTGCTCCCTGGACCACAGTGCAGGAAGCATTGCTCTATCTCACCAGTCAGTAGCCTTTATTGTAATTGTTTTCTCTTGTGCCTGTACAACTCCAGCTGACATCTGGGGGCTCTACATGCTAAATCCTGGTTCCTAGTATCAGTTTATGAAATTAGAGATATTTTTATTTACCTATCATTAAAAATAATTATTGCAGTGTTTTAAGACTTTTGTTCTGTACGCTGTTATTTCTAAGTATGTGAATGATAACTGCATGGAAGATATCATTGATCTTTGCCTACTCAAAGCAAATCTACTGATGTAGATTAGCTCCATCTTTATATTTTTCAATCTGTATCTTTACATGGGTAAAGGACTGGTTTGAGAATCAGAGTTTAAATATCAAATTCAGCATCATATTTACCATGTAATCTTAGGCACTTTGCACAGTAAGTTGCAGAAACAGTAGATATAGAAGAGCTGAACTTTGAAGTACCTTGTTCCTATCCTGAAGGTCTAGAGTGAAGTGCTAAAACTCTCTGTATAATAATGCCAAGTATATTAGGCACACTTTAACAGATTTTGAAATAACCTGCTAAGCAAATCCAGTGCTGTTGGCATTTTTCTGACTGGAGACAGCCAACAGGAAAAGTGGAGAGCAAGGGAGTGCTATAGATCTTTGTCTATTCCACATCAAGAACCTGAAATCCTTTTCATGTTCAAACTTGCTTTCAAAAATCCACAGGTCTGAAAAGAGGGGATATGTTCTTTTTTGTTATCTGATAGGCTTGCATTACAGAGTTCAGGAAATTAGTTATTTTCCAGGTATGGGATTTAAAGCCTCTCTAAAGAAAGTGCTATAGCCCAGGATGCTGTCTGCATCACTTGCTGGAGAGATGCAACTGTGCTCAAAGTGTAGGAGTTGCTCTTTCTGCAGAGAAGCCTCCTGCAGCTCTGAGCTCCTCCCCCTGGTGGGCAAGTCCATTCCCAAGGAAGTTCACCCCTGATCCCGTTACTATGGTTTAGCCCTGTTCTACATTTCCCCACCCCTGTGTTCTGTTATTAGTTACTCTATGTGTCAGTCCTAAGTTCCACTCCTCCCTCGTTCCAGAAAGTTCATTGTAATACAGTTACTGATTGATTATGTATCCTTGTTCCCTCCTCCCTCTCCTGCTCAATGGTTGAGCTAGCCTGGTTCCGCCCCAACTCCTCCCCTTACCCTATCCCTGATTGGTTACCGTCTTTGTATAAAACCTCATGCACAGCCCTTGTTCGGGGCTCTCGTGAGAAGGACCTGACCGATTAAACTCGTGTTACTGCCTCTCCGGGAGTCTCTCCTTATTCCGCCAGTCGTCGGGATTCAGGGAAACCAACAAGAACCCTAATCCCTTCTCTCTGGGCTCGTGGGTCTCTTGGAGAAACTGCTCTCCCCCCGCGGCTGACTACGGGCTTGGCCCAGGGGACAAAGAGATACCACGACCGCCGGCAGCCTATCCCGAGGTTGCCCGAGATCCCGACAGCAACGATACCATCACGATATTAATTTTATATTTAATACTCAAAGTGCAAAAGGGGATTTTTTTTGTGAAAGAGGGACCTGACTTTCAGTGAAAGATGAAATTTATGTTTTTGTACCCTATCATTGTTTTGCACCTGATTTTATATTGCCCTTAAATGCTGTGATCCTCACTATTAGAAATTGGGCATCAGCAACACTTTCCATTGCTATCTTTTCACTGACCTGTTTCTAACGCAAGACATAGCTGGCTGGAAAAGGATTTGTCCCTGACATGCCAAGGGTGCAGCAAATACAGATTTGAGCATCATATCTCATTTATAAGGATGGTTCTTGAGTGGGAAATAAATTCAGAACTGCCCTCACCTATGAGACATTGTTCTAGGCAGTCTTGCAGATTGGATAAATATGCTGTGGAGATTTCAATGCTGAAAAGAAAGACAGTGTTCAACTTAAATAGCTGAAAAAACTTTGATGGTTATCTGGCTTCTAGGTGTTTAATTGCTGCCAAATTCTGAGCTACCTGATGGATATTGTCCTTTAGATTATGAATAAAAATGCATAGAACATGAACATAAATACATCTGTGATTACAATATATTTTTTAAAAGTTGCACTTCACATGTATTTATCAAGAGGTTAGAATTGGCAGAAAAATTTGTGTTCAAGATCACTTTTTGGCTTTAGGAAATGATTCATTTACTGTAGTGACAGTATCATAAATACAACCTCACCGGGTAAAGAGGTCATCATGTTAATGTATTCACTGTCATCATCAATAATAACAACAATAAAATGTTACTACATTAGTGGAACTCAGTACTTTACTTACATTAAAATAGCTAATAAAATTCAAGATCCCTGATTTTATTGCAGTCTGCTTTGCTAATGCTTCTATACTATGTATATAAAGTAGGTATTGTACTATTTGTTACTTATTAGGTCCTAAGAGGCATTTGCATTTTTCAAGAGCAGACCTCAAAGCACTGTATAATAATTAGCTCACTGTAATTGATTCTGAAATATATTGAAAACATAAACCCTTCACCTTGTGTTCAGTTGATAGTCTTTTGCCCTGAATGATGCTTGCTGGTACTGGCAGCTGCCCAAGTACATTTGCATTTACTGAGGCATCAGTTAGTGGGTATCCTTTATAATATTAATCTCTTTTGCACTATATGCAACAATAAAAAATGGAATCGTAAGAATGTTGTTATACATTACTGTATCTCTGTCTGGCCTGAGCAATAGTATAATCAAGATGGGTATTTTATTTGTTCAGTTTGAATTTTATTGAGAGGGGTTGAAGTGCCCCCTCAGTCGGTTTGCAGTTGACCTCATGTCGGGCAGGAGTGTTGATCTGCTGGAAGGTAGGAAGGCTCTGCAGAGGGGTCTGGACAGGCTGGATTGATGGGCTGAGACCAATTAGATGAGATTCAACAAAGTCAAGTGCCAGGTCCTGCCTCTGGGTCACAATAACCCCAGGCAGCTCTCAGCTGCGAGCAGAGCAGCAGGGAAGTTGCTTTGTGGAAAAAGACCAGGGGGTTCTGATCAACAGCAGCCCAACACGAGCCGGCTGTGCCCAGGTGGCCAAGAAGGCCAATGGCATCCTGGCTTGTATCAGCAATAATGTGGCCAGCAGCAGCAGGGCCGAGATTGCCCCCCTTTACTCAGCACTGTTGAGGCCACACCTCGAGTGCTGCATCCAGGCCTGGAGTGTGTCCAGAGAAGGGCAATAGAGCTGGGGAAGAGTGTAGAGGGTAAGTCTTACGAGGAGCAGCTGAGGAAGCTGAGGGTACATCATCTGGAGAAAAGGAGGCTCAGGGGTGACCTTATCACTCTCTACAACCACCTGAGAGGAGGCTGTAGCCAGGTGAGGGTTGTTCTCTTACACAGGCAATCAGTGACAGGACAAAAGGATACAGTCTAAAGCTGTGGCAGAGGAGCATCAGGTTAGACTTCGGGAATATTTTTTCACAGAAAGGGTAATTGGGCATTGGAATGGGCTCCCCAGGGAGGTGGTTGAGCCACCATTTCTGAAGGTGCAAGGAAAGACTGGATGTGGCACTTAGTGCCACGGTCCAGTAGACAAGGTGGTGTTTGGTAAAAGGTTACACCTGATGATTTCAGAGGTCTTTTCCAGCTTAACTGACTCTGTGATTCTATGATCTCTGACAATGGGCTCAGCTGTAGTAAAATTCAAGATTAAATTCCTTTTGGGTCATTTAGACCCTCACTTTATTGCTTTCTCATGCTCTTTTGCTCAAGTGCTAGGTGTAGCTGAAAGCAAATGGGATGACCTTTGGAGCAGTACAGACACAGTGTTAGTAATATTCCAGCAACCTTCGGTTTTATTCAAAGATCAGTAAGTTTCTGATTTCAACAGCAATTACACTCTTTTTAAAAAAAGAAACTTTAAATTTCCCTTCTTTAGTTTTTTGGCTTTTAATATATGCTTAAAATGCAATGGTTTATTTATTAGAAGGTCTTAGGGAGCTCAAGGGTATCTCAAAATACCACCAGAAATATATAAGTATATAGTAAAACCAAAACAGAATTCCCATTTTTTCCCAGGTACACTGAGTCAAATCCTGTTTAGACTATCAGAGTTAAGAACATTTTGATGGAGAGGAATCAAGACAAATCAATAAAGCCCACTACATGAAGCCCCAAAATCATATACCATCAAGGAGTCTGGGTTTCCTCTTTTACAGTTTCATTTGTTAATTATAGTGAATGGACTGCTGTATGAGCAAACAATTTCTGAAATACATAGATACATAAAAACACATTTTTTTTGCTATCCTAGTGTTACGCAAAAGTCAGTCAGAACCTAACTTGTCAACATCCACAGGGGAGGGTAAGATGTTCCTGAGTTGTTAATAATTAGTGGGTTGATGCATTCACATAAAAGTTGCTGTCTCTGCTGACAAATACTATACTGCCTTTTTTCATATTTTGAAGTAATATTTTTAAACCAATGGCTTTTTTATTTTTTTTTCCCAGAGAGAATCTAAACATGGAACGGCAAAGGCAAGAGGGAAAGCTAGGACTACTTCAGTTTTCCTGGAAATACTTGAAACAATCCATAGGAGAGAACAGACTAAGCTTTCAAGAATTTCTTTTTTCTTCAATTGTATGATTAAATCCAAGTGCTAGCTGAGAAACCTTTTGTTCTGACAAACTGAAAAAGTCATGAACTGATTACAGTGAATACTTCCACCCTAGCAACACTATCTTCTAAAGTAAGTTTTTCATACTTGTCACATAATGACTTGTCATTTTAAGACCCATAGGCTTACTTCATGGATCAGACCTGCTTTGGAAGTGAATAGCTGATACTTAACAAAAGTCTTGGTTATTATTGGAGAGAAGCTGTCTAGTGGACTTCTAGAGTTTGTTTGGAGTGCAAATAGGTATTGCTACTATGCAGACTATTATCCTGTCATCTTTTTTCCATGGATAATAAACTGTATCTTAAAGGAAGAGCCTAGATTAAAGAATGATACTCCCTTATGGGCAGCAGAATCAGCATTGTTCTGTTTTATGCAGTCTTACAAAATTTATTGTTTTCATAGAAATCAACATTTCTGAGGTATCTGAGAAAGGAAAATCAGATATTTAATTATGTTTTCTGAACACTGTTAAGAGTTCAACTGGATGTAGGTTTGGCTGGCATGAAGTAAAATCTGCACACCAGGTCTGTAAATTACCCAATTATATCCATTCAGTTCTCAGTAATGTTGCAAGTGTGACTTTTTTCCCTCATACTGAGATGCCTGCTACAACTGAAGAACCTAAGAGGGTCATTGCTCCAAAGGTCAAGTCAGCCTACATGTAATATTTCATTCTCTGCAAAACTTGGATTAGCATTAGAGAAAATGAATAGCAAAAAGTCTTTGGCTTGTCTTCGCTATGTTTAAAAAAGTTTGTACTTCTTGTCTCCTTTGTTTGGACTAGCCCACATATTAGTTTATTATTAAAAAAATCTGTGCATCATTACTAGGCAAGGATAGAATTACAACACCAGTGTGGAAGATAAAATATGTTTAAGGAAACACTTTCCTTCTTCCTAGGCCCCCATTGTATTAGTCTTTTTTTGGATTAGGCAGTTCTAGAATTTAATTAGAACATTTATGGCCTTCAGAGTTAGTAGCTCAATTCCCTTTCATTTCAAAAAGGATTTGTAAAAATACATTTTCTGATTAAAAGGGAGATGTTGAAACATTATAGGAAAGACTGGTTTTGATTATTTTTTTTCAAACATATTGAAAAAGTTAGGCATGTGGGGGTTTTTTGGAGGTGGGGTATTTATTTGTTTTTTTCTTAATTAATTCTCCCTGATTTTGAAATTCAGCAAATGATTGCAAAGTACTCATATAACATTTAGTCTCCTCAGGGGCCGGTAGACACTGGATGTCCATGGTCTGTGTAAGTTACTCCTCACTTCTGAATGTCAGCCCCTCTGACAAACAGTTAGTTTTGCTGTCTAAAATGAGAGATATACCTTGGTTTTGCACAACAAGAATTGCCTCTTTTCTTGAGCATGATCCAACATGGTAGGTATATGCTTCTCTAGTTATTTAAAGTTGAGATGGCACAAGAGCCTCTAAGTATCTAAGCATTTTTTAAAAATATGTAGGGACTTGGTATTTCTTAGAATCTAGTTTCAACAAGAAAAGGAGCTGATTTATGCGCCTTTTCTTATATTATCTTTTGTACAAGCAGGCAAAGTATAAGTTTTCAAAACTTAGAAGCAAATTCTTCGGTATTTCATGTAATTCATTCATGTAATTCATTCATGTAATACTGTATGACTCAGAAAAACTCCTGTGTGTTTGCAAAAACAAAAATCCAAGATTGCATGTTTGTTACTATGTGGTCAGAAGTTGTATTCTGGCCTTTCAGAAGACAGGAATGCTTTTTCCAGGGTTTGGGCTAGGAAGTGGATAGGGAGAATCTTAGAATCATCGCATGGTTTGGATTTCAAGGGACTTTAAAAGATCATCTAGGTCCAATCCCACTGCCATGGACCAGGGACATCTTTCACTAGAGCATGAATCTCAAAGCCCCCAAGCCTGACCTGGAACATTTCCAGGGACAGGGCATCCATAGCTTTTCCAGGCAACCACTTCCACTGCCTCACAACTCTCACAGTAAAGAATTGCTTTCTAATATCTAATCTATATCTATTCCTTTTCTGTTTGAATCCATTCCCCCTTCCCCTGTCACTACTTGCCCTTGTAAAAACTGTCTCACCATCTTTCTTGTAGGCTCCGTTCAGGTACTGGAAGGCTGCAATTAGGTCACCCCAAAATCTTCTCTTAAAGGGTGACCAATCCCAATTATCTCAGACTTTCCTCAAAAGAGATCTGCTCCATCACTCTTATCAGCTTGGTGGCTCTCTTCTGGACTCTCTCCAACAGGTCCATGTCCTTCCTGTGCTGGGACCCCAGAGCTGGATGCAGGGTTCCAGGTGGGCTCTCACCAGAGCAGAGCAGAGGGGCAGAATCCCCTCCCTCCCCTGCTGCCCACGCTGCTTTGGATGGAGCCCAGGACACGTTTGGCTTTCTGGGCTGGGAGTGCCCATGGCTGGGTCATGCCCAGCCTCTCACCCATCAGCACCCCCAAGTCCTTCTCCCCAGGGCTGCTCTCCATCTGTTCATCCCCCAGCCTGTGCTGATACCAGGGGTCTCTATAGCCCAAGTGCAGCACCTTGCACTTGGTCTTGTTAAACCTCATGAGATTCCCATGGGTCCCCTTCTCGAGCTTGTCCAGGTCCCTCTGGATGGCATCCCATCCTTCTGGTGTGTCAACTGCACCACTCAATTCGGTGTCATCTGAAAAGCTGCTGAGGGTGCACTTGATCTCGATGTCTGTGTCATTGCTGGAGATATGGAATAACACTGGTCCCAGTACAGGGCCCTGAGGGACTCCACTTGTCACTAATGTCCATTGGGACTCTTACCTATTGACCACTACCCTCTGGACACAACTGTCCAATCAACTCCTTTTCCACCAGTCTACCCATCGAATCTATCTCCCCAGTTTAGAGAGAAGGTTGTTGTGGGGAATTATGTATGGGTTTTACAGAAGTCCAGACAAATTATATCTGTAGCCCCTTCCTTGTCCACTGTCATAGTCACCACATCAGTGTAGGTAGTTCTGCTGGGTCTGACTGGGGTAAAGCTCACAGCCCTTACAGCACTGTGCTTTGCATTGGTAGCTGGCGTTGATAACAGACCAGTGTTTTGGCTACTGCCAAGCAGTGCTGTCCCTCTGACATTCCTTCCCCCACAGAAGGTGATGGGGGTGGGCAAGATCCTGGGAGGGGACACAAGCAGGCCAGCTGACCCCAGTCAGCCAAAGGGAAATTCCATACCATATGACGTCAGCTCAGATGTATAAGGGAAGGAAGAGAGGAGGAGGGGAGAGGCATTCAGGACTCATCCATGTTTGCCTCCCAGAAGAACCACTACACGTGCTGAAGCCCTGCTTCCCAGAAAGTGTCCGGATATTGCTGCTAATGGGAAGTAGAGACTGATTGTTTTTCTCTTCAGCTCTTGCACACACAGATCTCTGCTTGTTTTCTTTATTTTCCTACTGTAATAAAACTGCCTTATCTCACCCTGCCAGTCTTTTTTCCATATTATTCTCTCCCCTGTCCCAGTGGGAAAATGAGTGATAGAGCAACTGAGTGGGCACCTGGCACCCAGCCAGGGTCAACCCACATCAGTGTAGGTAGTATATGAATTTTTCTTGTTTGACACTGTAAGTAAGCAAGGCCAGAAGGGCTTGCCTATTAACACTGCTGTGCATGATCTTTACAGCAGTATTTAGACAACTACAACAGGAAACATGGTAAAATTACCTAGCAAATGCAATGTCGGCAATTTGATTATTCTTTCATTCTAGGCTGAGTAAAGTTTATGATGGTAAACATATTTAGTAGAGAAAAGTCACTCAGTCTAAAATAATTTTTTTTAAAGGAGATTTTCAGCCTAAATTATTGAAAATACTAGTGTACAGTTTACTTGAAAAAATATTTTTTAAAATAAAGACATTAAAATTAGGTCGAGTAACTGACTGTTTAACTGAAAACTTTGGATTTTTACTGGGTTGCTGGCCATGAGGTTGATCTAACAGAACAGGAAAATTAAAGAATGCAGCAAAGGATCACAAAAGGGTGTGTGTTTAGGACAAGAAAATGGAAATCAGTGTTTGTACACTTATACTGCAGGCATTTTGACTTGTTTATCTGCTTTATTATTAACTATGATGGACAGTAGGATAGTAGAGCCCTTGTGTTGAAACCTGACCTTTAACAAAGTGGTAGAAACCTGACTTTGGTAGAAATAACTAAACAAATAAATAGAGAAATGTACATAGCTTTGTGCCCATTACTCTCAATACTGCTGGAATGTAATTGCAGTCACACTGCAATGCGAGATAGGAGGCATCTCTCCATAACAATGGAAAAGAGCTCTTGTAGGACAAATTGCAGTCTGCTTGATATAACAAAAA